>VYXB01009192.1:538562-589412 GCA_013397135.1 Pachyramphus minor | reverse complement strand
TTGCTCTTCTCTGCACCTGCTCCAGCACCTCAATGTCCTTCCTGAACTGAGGGGCCCAGAACTGGACACAGCACTCCAGGGGTGGCCTCACCAGTGCTGAGTCCAGGGCAAGAATCACTTTGCTGCTCCTGCTGCCACACTCTTCCTTAGACAGGCCAGGATCCATTGGCCCTCTTGGCCCCCTGGCACACTCTGGCTCATGTTCAGCTTCCTGTCACTCCAGACTCCCAGATCCCTTCCTGCCTGGTTGCTCTCCAGCCATTCTGTCCCCAGCCCATGGGATTGCTGGGGATTGTTGTGGACAAAGTGCAGAACCTGACACTTGGCCTGGTTGAACCTCATCCTGTTGGATCAGACCATCTCTCCAGCCTGTCCAGGTCCCTGTGCAGAGCCCTCCTACCTTCCAGCTGGTTGACACTTCCCCCCCAGTTTGATGTCATCTGCAAATTTGCTGATGGTACACGTGATCCCCTCATCCAGATCATCAGTAAAGGTGTTAAACAGGACTGGTCCCAGCACTGATCCCTGGGGGACAGCACTAGTGACTGCCATCAACTGGATTCAGCACCATTCACCACCAGGAGTCTTCTTCCCACTGTACCCCCCGATGGCATTAGAGTACCTTGTGCTCTGATGTCCACTATGGCCTTACACTTCTGTGGACCACACAGTCTTTTCAACATAATTAATACTTTCCTCTTCTTGGTATTAAGGCAGACAACTTCTGTTCCTAGTCAGGATATTAGCTACCTGACCAGTGCAGTGCCAGAAGTCCTTTCAGCCCAGTCAGGTACAGCACTCTTCAGTACACATCTTCTTTGTGTACAAAATCAATAGTTAATTTCTATTTTCTCAGCAGCAGCTGCAGTGGCAGTCTTCTTGGATGGCCCCTTTCTTCATATATGTCCCCTCCCCTGGTTTGCAGATATGGGCTTGTACCTTCGAGGTAGGTTAACTATCCCACTTCCTCATGTGCTCTCCCTGGTCACACATGAAAAACCAGAGTGCACACAGAATGACTGGGGTGGAGCTAACTTTCTTCATAGCACACCAGAATCAACACAGTGCAAAGTTTGTGTAGGGTTTTTTTGTTTCTGCCAACTTGGCTTCAAGGTCATATTAATAAATTCATTAGAACAGATGAAATTTAAAAATAAAAAACTTCACTCATAATAGCTTTAAATATGGATATATTCAGGCAATTTCCTTCCAAGAAGGTAAATCAATATGCTTAAATATATGATCACATAATAAATACAAGATGCATCATTGGCTGTCTTTTCATATCCAGCTTGATGAACCAAATGATAATGAAAGAATACTATGTGTTCTAAGAAAATAAATATGTCTAAATTAATTTATGTCTCTTATTAGGACAACAGTAACAAACATCATGTATGTGAAAATACAGTGGCAACTGGTGGTGTCAAAAATCCATACTGTATTACTATATTGTCTAAAAATCAGTTTCTCTGTAGACAATGTTATTTATCCCTACTTAAACACAGTACAAAAAAAAAAAAAAGTCCAAGAATGATGTGATTCAATTTACTGTTTAACTTTAAAGTGTGTAGTAATCATGATTTAAGTAGGCAGAGGTTTGAGGTGCTGATGAATCCTGCAGACACATTTACATTGTACAAGCAAGATCTTCAACTGGCCTATAAGAAGGCTGCAGAATTTACATCCTGGAGCTGTGCCCTGTGGGCATTCAGGATCTTAATCCCTATTCAACCTTTTCATGACTGATCCAGGCTAAAATCTTCATTTTCTTTACCTGCACAAGGGGGAGTTTGCTGACAAAATAGGAATCAAAATACAGTTTCCTTTGGTCAATGTTTTTCCTTTAGGACAGGATAGACTGAGCTCAGTAAATACATCACTGAGTCTCAGTAATTACGTTATCCTACCCCCCTTTGCAGGAGTTACAGGTGCATATTTGTGATGTCTTTGGGTTCAGCAGCAAAAATTTTAAGCTGGAAAATCAGTCCATAGTTTCAGACTTCTGTTGCACTTGTACACTGAGGAATCCAGGTTTTTTTTGCCTCAAAGAAAGGTCACAGACATGAAACAAAATGCCGATATAGCCACTAGTACATGATTGTATCCTGTGCTGTTCTTCCAGGGAGGGTTTCGGAGGGATGCCGAAATGGAAAACAAACACTGCTGAAAGCTCAGAAAAACCCAATATTTATTACTAGGAAGCAGCCAACAAACACAGAAACCAAGAACATGAAAGGGGAAAGGAAATAAGCCCTCAGTAAAACCTCCCCCTCCTGCAGGCGTTACTTACAAGGTTGTCTTACCGACCCCAGAATAACTAGAATCTCCCCGTGGCAGCTGCTCCCGTGGGGTGGTGGCAGGATCACAAGGTAACGGGTGTCCCCACTGAGGCAACGTTGGCCTCCATGTGAAGCTTGCCCCCGCCCACAAGTGCCCTCTGCCTTTTATATAATTTAGCTGGTTACGTCTACCTGGGCAGGTGTGGCCAGCACCAGCCCAGCCAGAGGCCTCTGTCCCTCCCCCCGTTATGTCAGTGATGTCCCTGCTGCGCACGTGTGTGTACATTGGGATTTCCCCGCGCCTGCGTGATACACCTGGAGGGGTCTTCCCTAAGTGAGTCTGGGGGCTCACTTCATCTCCCTCTTTGTCACTTTCTCCTTCAAGTGCCCTTGGAGGGCCATCAGCCAATAGGAAGATAGCAGTTAACTTCACTTTATACAGAGTTCTGCCTTCAAGGACGAGATCTCCGTTTATCAGGCATGGTTTTCATACTCCTTGGCAGGAAACAAAACAAACTTTCACAGGTGGCTGGGCCAAACACAGGCCAGAACAGAACACATCCACCTTCCCCGATACAGCTGTGTAACTTAAGAAGAAATGTATTAAATGAAGCAATTGTTTGAAATATTTTTATAAGTTAAATGGAAGTTTTAAACTATATAAAACAATTTAATTTAAAAAATCTCATTAGTTAAATGTCATATAAATATTTACTTGTTAGTTGGCTTCATATGTTTTCTCTGAGAAAATACCTAAAATCTGATCACACTCACATTCATACCAAAGTATAACAATAAGTAAAAGAGAAAAAAAAATTTACAAATCATGCACTTTGGAAAAATCAGATTATGGACACAATGCAGGTAATTACTCTACCACTAGGAATGCACAGTATAGGACCCCGCAATAACACCTGTCAAAATCTTAAAGTCTAGAACACAGGAGCAAGGAAGATAAAGAACAGATGGAAATTAAATCAAATATGCAAGAGTCATACCACAGAATAGGTAGTGGCACAGATGATACTTTAACAGTGTCTCAAGAAGAGTTCACAGCAAATGCAAAAGGTATCCAAGTTTCATATATATGGCATATATATATGACATCCAAGTGTCAAAGAAAGTGGAAAACAAACCTCACAAGGTAACAGCCCAAGTAATTATTAAGATAGTAAAGAAGAAAATAAAAACAAGGTGAGCACAATCAGTATTTTCATCATAGCCACACAAAACACTAAAATAGTGAGATAACTGTACTGTAAACCAAGTAAAGACCTTGAGAGCAAAGAAATTAGCTTAACAGAGAAAGCCAAAAAAAAAAAAAAAAATTTAAAAATCCTGTCTTGCCCTAGAGCAGCCATTAAATATTTTTAGAATATTTTATTTTCACTTTCCTCAAATTTTGCTGTACTTCTATGTTATATGTACTTATAAAATGCTGTCTTGTTGTACGTAAGATTAGCTGTATATCTTGATTTTGCTGGCAGTTATTTCTCATAGGCAAAAAAATTGCTTAGATTATGAATGATATTACATAGCAAATAATTGGGTGTATGTATGGGACATTGCCAAACACTGAACTTTTTGAACTCTTATGCAGAAACCTTCTGCTTGGTAGCTGCAAGTGATACAGTTCTGGTGTAAATTTTGGCAGCATCCTGGATAATAGAAGTGATGTGTCCTGAATTGTCCAAATAATAAAGAGACATGAGACAGAACCACCAATTAGTAAGTCTGATCATGCGTTGTGCTTCTATACACAGTCTATTTATGTTGGAAATACTGATGGTTTGGAGGCAGTCCAAAAAACTTGTGACAAAACCAAGAGTTTCCAAAAGGAAGAAAGGGTTTTTGAAGCACTAAGGTGAAGACCTTGACTGAAGCAAAGATTCTGTAAGTGAGAGAACATGGTAAAAGTCAGAGACCTCTGTGGATGCCCAGTGACCTTGGTCCCAAACACCTGACACTGCGAGCAGAGACACAGCAGGAAACAACACAACTTTCTTCCCAACCGCTGCAGGCCAGCAGTGACCTTCCTGCTGGGCAGGGATGTCAAGTCCTTGTGGACAAATACGTGGCTGGGCATGAGCAAACAAGTGAAATAAGCAAGGTAAAAGCTCTGATCTCACTACTTAAATAAATCCCAGTATCCAGATTCCCTGCAGGTGGTTCCTTCTGTCTCACCGTTAGCACTGTGCAGTGTCTGTGATTCTATGTCTGATACTGAAAGACTTTTCAGAAAAAGCTTGAGAATGGACAAAAAAAAATGAGGAAGTTTTATAACAGTTGCTGTTATGTGATGAATGTGAAATAAACTATTGGTTTAATAGCCTTTGCTTGTGTTCTTTGAGTTTTGCAGTTGGGTTCTTTCATGATATGTCTGGTTTTTTGGTTAATAAGCTTTTAAAGTTTATTAATAAATCAAGAGCAGCTAGCTGGCAGCACAAATGTCCCCTACATTTTTTTAAAAATGCCCAGAGGATGTGGATTCAGTTGAACTATAGAATAAAAAAAAAAAAAATCCCCAAGACCATCAGCTTTTTGAGAGATAGATGGGTGTTAATCTAAAGAAAATTTTAGGGTCATCATTTGACAACTCCTAGCTCAGATCTCTCAATCTGCAGGTCTTCATCACTCTACTTGACCTGGGTTATCATCTAGCTTCTCTTGAAACTGAATGGGTTACACCTGGGCTGAAAGGAGTTGTAAATCCTATCTGGGGATAATGTAAGTTTATTAAAATATAAAGATCTCCATTTTTATCTTTTCAGTGACCCACAATTTCTATTCAGGGCTTGATTATTATCAAGCCCTCCATACTTCTGTAGGCTTTTCATTTTAAAGAGTCTCATATTTGGATAAACAGCAATAATTCCCGTTGAGATATCTGTGATTTATTTTTAACACTGTATTTACCATCAGTGCACTATTCAAACAGGAGAAAAGTCATTATTTGAATTCTTTCAATGAAAGTAACTTACTGAATCTCTTCTATTATTATTTTATACAAACTACCACATCTGTGACATAAAACATACTGATCACTTACTGGTGACTACATTTCCAAAGACTTGTTTTTTCCTCTAGTTTTTTTTCATTTCAGTTTTGCATCTGATTCCAGAAGGTTCCACGTCTGCAGATACACTCATTTAAAATGACATTCAGAGATCTAGACAAAGGTAAAAATGTCATTTGGCTTCAAGACATAACTTTTAGGGAGTGAAAGTTGAAAGGAAAAATAAAAACAGGTATCTGAATTTTAAAATTCATCAGTAAGTTGTTCTAAAAATACATTTTCACTGAATATGAATGAATATAAAAGCAAAGGGATTAGTTGATAGTTGAAAACATAGAAACAATATCCACTGAATAAACTGGAATCTACAATGTAGACAACTTTTAGGATGGTAAATTTATAAAATAGATACTATTCTTGATTAATTTAGTAGTGGTTTGACAGCCTCAGAGACTAGGCTCATCCATTAATAGAGCAAGCTGCTTTTCCTGGGGAAAAGGTGTACAAATTTCTGCATGTTGATACACCTTCAACAGTTATGGAGGTCAGCATTGAAGTCTACATTTTTTACTTGTCATAATCTAAACACATTGCTATCTAATGGTGTTCTAGACACTATAATTTTGGAGTCACTCTGCAACTTCTGAGTAAATGCCAAGTTTATAATAATAATCTGTGGGTTACCCCTGTGGAATAGGTGTATATCTCAGTCTCCATTCAGCTACTCAGATACTACTTTCTCTGCTATTTTCTCCATTCAGTGATTCTACCATTTAAAAGCAAACAGCATAAATGTCTCAGAAGTTTTTTACATCTGGTAACATTTTGAGGAATATTTATCAAGGTTTATTTGAGGAGTCAAAGATATTAAAAATAATTTTTTTATTTTATAAAGTGAACAAGCTGTGCCAAAAAATCCTGAGAACATCAGTTTTCACTAAAAAAAAACCCTCAAATATAACTTATGGCAAATAAATTCAAATTGCTTCTTGGAGGGACTTATTATTCACTCATTTTACACCTCCAAGTGTGCTTATTTATTGTGTATCTTGAATATCTTTGGCTGTCTGTTCATGCTATAAGGTAAACTTTAAACGACAAACAGAAAAAAACTATTTTCACCCTGTTACAGACACAATGATGTTGTAAGATACACTTACTTGGATATTATCCTTTTCTTGAGAGTTGCATACCACCCAAAGGCTTGTATCTCATGAGCAGCACTCACTGGTACATCAAGTTGTTTGCAAAATTTAAGTCACTTGAAAATTAAATTTGTGCTATCTTTCTGTGCACTTCACAGTCAAACACCAGTAATTGCTCCCCAAGTGTAACTGCTTAGATGCTAATTTTAGATAGCTGAAAGACAAACTGAATAGTGTTTAACAATGTAAGCCTATTTTTAAAAGACTGTTTACTAACTCCATTATTGGGAAGTTATGATGAACTGGTCAATAATGAGAGCTAACAGTGAAAATGTAATTACACATTATTTTGGGTAAGTGATTCTTATGTAAATTTTTTTACACTTTTTTTTTCCTTTGTTTGGTTGATGAAGAAAGCCTATAATTTTAATTTCAACTCCTTGGTCTCCCTTGCACACAATAAAAAATCTAAATCATGTATGTATGCATTTATGCATGTATATATTTGGATATATATATATGTTGGTATTTCCAGAGAGCAGGACAGAAACTTGGGTTTGTATGCCTGCTGGGCACCAGCTAGGCCAATTCTTTCAGAAACCATTGAGACTAACACCCCAGGCTGGGTTTGGCTAAGACAGAGCTAATCTTTTTCATAGCAGTCTATGGGGGGTTGTGTTTTGTATTTGTGACCAAAACACCACTGATTACACAGGAATGTTTCACTTGCTGCTGAACAGTGTTTACAGAGCATCAAGGCCTCTTCTGTTTCTCACTCTGCCACTTCAGTGAGTAGTCTAGGGGTGAGTAAGAAGTTTGGAGGGAACGCAGTCCGGACATTTGAACCCAACTGACCAAAGGAATATCTGTATAACACTGTGCTCAGCAATAACACTTGATAGAGGCAGAAGGAAGGGAATGCAGTGATATTCAGAGCAATGCCATTTTTCTTCCCAATTAATTGATATATATGATAGAGTTCTGCTTTCCTGGAGGTGCCTGAACACTTGCCTGCCACAAGGAAGAAGTGAATTCGTTCCTTGTGTTGCTATACCTTTTAAACAGTCTGTTGTAATCCACTTTTGCAATTCCAGTTCTGTCCCTCATCCCAGCACTGCGTCTGTGCCACAGCAGATGTACGTCTGAAGGGATTGTGGTCCAAGGATAAGTCGTGCTGCAACAGTTACACGTTGAAGTGCCAGTGACTCTATGAAGCCATGCTGGAAAGCCCTCAAGTGTCTGTGCCCATGGATAGATCCATGACATAGGAGTTACACCCTTGAAGAGTCTGTGGCCATGGGCAAAGCTGTAGTGGAGCAGATGCACACCTGAAGGAATTGTGGTCCATGGATGAGCCTAAACTGGAACAATTGCACTACAAAACTACTGTGGTTCCTGAAAAGTCCATGGTGCAGCAGGTATAACCCTGAAAAGACTGTGGCTCATACATAATACTCCACTGGGAGCAGGTACATCCCTGAGGGTTCTGGTCCATGGATAAGTCTTAGCTGCCTACAAAAGTCACAACACATGGTCATTCACTTAATTTCATGAGCTATCATCAGCTGCTCCAACACAGTACATTTAGACTAATATGGCAACCAGGAATATGAACAAAAAGACCACTGACTAGATAGCCGGTTAGGGGAACAACAGTGTGTATATGGAGACCATAAAAGGGAACTGTAAAATTGAATATTTGAATGGAAAAGTAGGTACATAGTAAAAGTAATGCCCTGACTGTTTAATGAGATAGAAACTCACAACTATGAGACAAAATATTCAAAATGGAAGAAAAAAGATAAAAGAAATATATCTTCCTTTCAAATATGTCTCAATAAAACACTTACATTCACTGCTTCTGAAAATTTTCTCTGCCCAAATATAGACCTCACATTTCCAAATACTTTTCTGTATGCTTGGCTTTAGGCATTGGATCAGTTCTATTTAAACAATTGGGATTAATATCTTCATTTCAGTAAATGAGGCCATTCATATTCTCAACGTGCTGTATCTATATGTATAGAAATAAATATCAGAGTGCAATTAATTTAGAATATTAGAAGAGAGATCCATTAAAAAATTAATGGGACATTTTCTAGGTCACTATATCACATGGGGGTTTTGTTATTTTAAAGTATTTTAGATCAGTCACTGAAAATCTGCAGAAACTTGGTAGAAAATATGATTCTTCTCAGTCCTAGATAAGTGGAAAGCTTGTTTGGTTTTGGTTTAGGAGGTTAATTTAGAATCACAAAATCATAGAACAGCTCAGGTTAGAATAGACCTCAAAAGATCATCTGGTGCAATATTTTATGGGAAAAGGAATTAGATAATATTTTCTAACACACCATCTAACCACATCTTGAGAATTTCCATTGACTGGGACTCTACCACATCCTTGGAGAGGTTCTTCCAGTGATTGATGGTTCTCACTGTAAAAAACCCCTTTTTTTATATTAAGATGAAACATCTCTCGGTGCAACTTGTACATATTTCTCTTCGTCTTCTCCTTGGTTTTTTTACATAGATGTGCAGAGTGATTGGGAATGGATTAGACTTTACGGACAGACACCCCTATTTGGCCACCAATTTATTTGGTTTGTTGCAGCTTGGTGACAAAACAGGTGCAGTCATAATTACAAAGCAGGTCTTTCATAAAAAAGAGCCACAGATGTACACCTTCCCATGTGTCAGGACCTTGTCCATATTAAGTCTTTCATGATTCCCACAAATTGAGGCCTTATTGACACAGCTGGAGGAGGTGAATCTGCCTGCATTTGAGACATAAGCTTCAGCTGTGTCTGTAAATTTACTGTACATGAAAAGGAGGCAAGTGTGTCTTTTATCAACTACATACAAGTAATACTGTACATCAAAACTGCAGACAAAGTCAAGGGAAAACAGAGCTATATTTACATGGAGTATAATCATTAAGAACATCATTTGCTGAATAGAAAGCCAACTTGTCTGAATAGGCGTCCTGAAAGGAAACTTGTATAATCCTAAACCCACATAAAATACCATTGACTTGAGTGAGAACTTACAAAGGAAATCTTAGGTTCTCCTAATGAGGTGTTCAAAGTTTAAAACTATGCAGCAGTTCTATGGAGTACTCACTGTTTCTTTCTAATATGAGTCTTTTCTTGGGCTCCTTTTAAACTGCCTTATGTTGAAGGCAAGATATCTAGTCTTACAAGTGTCCCTTTGATTAGAAAGTCAATTTCTTCTACATAGAAGGGCTGTGCTCTTTGAAAGATATGTAAATAACTATAAAAAAGGTTTATCATTAAATGCAAGTAGTTGAAATAGTCAAATGTTATAGCCAATGAATATCAAAGCATAAACACTAGATCACATTAATTTAATTAAACAGTGGTGAATTAACAATACTTCACTAACTTGTATCACAGAATGCAAGGATAAAAATAAGGCTAAATGTGTCTATTTGTAAATAAAACATGGTCTTGTTCAGTTCAAAATGTATAACATCCACTTCATTGTTTAGATAATTAACAATGCTGCATGCAAACCAGTCCAACTGCAGACTAACGTAAAGCATTAAGAAGAAACCGAAACAATTTAAGAGTTAGGCTATGAATGAAAGCACAACAGTTGAATAATTTACTAGAAATATATCACAATTCACTGAATAAATTATTCTGTGAGTATTATTCAGCTGGCTTCTACAGTGAGACTATTGCATCATAATCTGAAACTAAAATTGACTGCTTCAATGAAAGGGCATCTTTACCCAGTGTCACCTCAGAACTCTCTGCTTAGCAGGTTGCAAATCAAGATGACCTGTGTGAAAATGAAATTGTTCAAAACACCTTATTGGTAGCACTCTATCAGAGGTAAACGCTTTAATAATAATGAAATTGCAACTGTCAGAAAAATAAATGAGAGCTCAGGAAATAGTAACAATCATCCATTGACTAATAATACAACATTCAGTAAATTAACTGTCTTAGAAGCCAGAAGCCAATCTAACCTATTAAGGCTCTGACATCATATATCACCTGGTCTCTGAATGACCCCAGTCAGAAAAGTATGGCTGCAGTATAAATGCTGTGCATGTATACCTAATGGAGATGTAGCACACATTACACTTTTAGATTATCCCCTAGGTAATGGAAGAAAGTAAATTTAAAGAAGACCTAATTCACTTTGAGATAAAGCTAACAATACCATGACATGAAATTGCTGTCATGACATATACACTTTTCTAATGTTTTGCCATCTCAATCTAATGGGACTACACGGTCATCGCCCGTTCTCTGCTGGTTCTTCTCTCTAACAAAAGACTTCTTGGTTTGTTGTCTGGTTTTGTTGGGTGTTTGGGAGGCAGTGAGGGGATGTGGGGGATTTTTGTTTGTTTGCTTTTTCTGGTTTTAGCAATCTTTTTCCTCTGCATCAATAATGATGTGAAAATGCTACTTCAAAACTGTAGCTTATGTTTCCAAGTCCAAGTGCACTCAATGTTGTTTGGTCAATTACAGATGCAGACTTGTCCTCAGAGTGAAAAAGCAATTTAAATTCCTTCGCATTCTAAGAATTTTGATTATGCTGAATAAAGAGACTTCTTAAAATCAGTGTTAGGACTTGAGTTTCTTATAATCCATAACAAACAATGAAACAGAACAAAATGGAATCATCAGTGCAAGTGAGATCTTGGTACTTAGCTGGGACCAAGTTTCAGGTGACAGAAGATAGGTAGGCTGACAGGCATTTGTACACAATACTGACTTATAAACAAATGTTATCTCCTCAGTAGAACAGAAGTTTTGCTTGTTCAGTTTTGAAACATATATTGCACCTTGGAAAAACATAAGTCGAAATTCAGCATCTTCAATGGGTGGTAGTCAGAGATAGTAGAATAAGCTTTACAAAGTTGGTGTACTTCATTTTGCCCTTGCTCATGATCTCAATCCCATTATGAGGGCATACTTAAAAGAAGGCACAGAGCAGTTTCAAACTTTTGGTAATGTCCAAAAAGCTTTCAGATGGTTTCAGTTAGTGCTAATGTGGTCATATTGTACGAGTAGAGTGATCTTCAGGACTCAGATTTCCATCATGTTAAAAGATATGAGTGGACTGCTTGAAACTCACCTGCTTTGTCCTAGAATATAATTTTGTTTTTCAGACAGTTACAGGCAAATACATATTCCCCCTACAATGCGGTCCTAAGATATTAAAATAACATTTCACAGATGATTATATGATATCATGAATGGATCAACCAATTAATGCTGAAGGAAAGGAAACAAAATTAGTTTCACAGTTAGGGTGACAAAACTGACTTTAATATGAATGTCCTCCCAGGATGAATGAAATGCTTAAGGTCATAAAGGACCTCCGAACATCCAGGAGCCCTGTCAAGCAAGGCTACCTAGAGTATGTTGCTTGGGATCATGCCCACATGACTTTTGTTTCTCTCTCAGGGAGGAACACCACACAACCTTTCAGGGCAACCTGAAAATGCTATGTGGTGCAAATGCTATATGGTACTCACATTAAAAGAGTATTTCCTGATGTTCAGAGGGAACTTCCTGTCTTTCTGTCTGTACCCACAGCCACTACCTGTGAACAGTGCCCGTCTCCATCCCCTGTCTGCCACTCTTTCATGTATTTAAATACTTCAATGAGGTTGAAGTATATGAACCTTCTCCAAGCTGAAAACCCTATTTCTCTCAGACTTTCCTCACATATAAAAGTAAGGACCCTTAATCACCCATGTGGACATTTGCTGTACTCTCTTCAGTATGTCCATGTTACTCTTGCACTAGGGAGCCCACAGCTGAACACAGCACTCCAGATGTGACCTCACCAGTACTGAAACAGAAATGAAGGATCAGCTCCCTCAACCTATTGAGGACACTTCTCCTGATGCAGTCCTGGGCACCACTGGCCTTCTTTGTCACCAGGGCACATTTCTGGCTCACATTCAACTTGGTAACCACCATGAACACAGAGCTTTTTCTGCAAAGGTGCTCTCAAGATGCTTGGTCCCCAGGTGTACTGGTAGGGTTGTTTTGCACTTCTCCTTGTGGAACTTCATGAGGTCCCTGTTGGCCCGTTTCTCCAGCCCATCAAGGTCCCTCTGGATGGCAGCATGATCCTATGATATATGAGCTACTGCTCCCATTGCTGATCATCCACATAATCAGCACCCTCTGGTGCTGACCACTTATCACTTTTCAGATCAATTCATTGTCTGTTCCTTTAGCCCAGGCTTCATCCACTTCCTTCTGACCATCTTACGGAAGACAGCTTTCACAAAGTCCCTCCTGGGCTCTGCAAAGTAATATCACCACATACAGGAAAAAAGGGGTCATGCTTTCATCATGAGCCACAGCTTAAGATC
Organism: Pachyramphus minor; assembly: GCA_013397135.1. NCBI lineage: Eukaryota > Metazoa > Chordata > Aves > Passeriformes > Tyrannidae > Pachyramphus > Pachyramphus minor. The sequence goes on along the minus strand of VYXB01009192.1, from coordinate 576,602 downwards.
AGTCAGGTTCACATTACCCTAAGAGAGGAATGTGGCTCACCGTACTGAATGACTGTGAATGACTGTGTCGAGGGAGTGTAGTTCTGTGACCTTGCCTTTGTATCAACTAGCCCTCTAATCATCTTCACATAAGTCAGCAGATCAAACCTGAAACACATAGAATATTTCTGTACTTAAATGTTGAGAGACCTGAAGAACTGAGTAGTGTCAGGATTTCAAGCAGAATGCAGAGATGTTCTAGTCTGTTTGACGTTTGTTATCTTTCAAGTCACCCGTTTCAGTCTCAGATGGTGGAATGGTGTAAATAAAGGAAGCTGTATAAATAAATATCCAGCCAAAGTAAAAGCTCCTTTGATATTAATAAAACCCCATTCAAACTGCCTAGTCACAGTTAAATGTGTCATTTAAAACTCATTAAAGTTATATAAAATTATTTACTTTGAATAGTAATTACTCTACACAAATGATCTGGAGACCAGTAGTTATTTACAGAAGAAATTAGCAAGTTAGTTAAAATAATAAAGATCTAATGATTTAGTGAACTAATTTCTGACAGCCAATAAACCATGCAAAGTGTTCTGAATAAATTTTCTTTTTAATTGTTATCAGCTCTTATGTTTGGTTTAATGTTTAAGTGAAATTGTTGTATTTAGTTTTTTTTAAGAATAGCATAAAAACATGAAGTGACCAAGAATCCTTAAATACTTGAATACTTGAATATTATGGAAATAACATAAATAGAAGTTCTGATATGATACAGACTCAAGCATTTTGGGAGTATTTTCCTCCATCTCAAATCAAGTTTGGTCATAGTTTTCAAGAACCAAGTGAATACATTATGATTTAAAACAATGAGATGCAATGTTTATACAGTGTTTAGTAGAAGTTTCCATGGGGCTTGAAAAAACTACATGCATTCTAGCTATTGAGAACTATTTGCAGTACTCTTTCAGGAGAAAAACATGTACCTGTTACTGAGCAAACTTTGAATGGTTTACTAATGTGAAAATCTTTCTTAATCTTGTTTTACAAAACTATATTTTATCACATTATTGAACATGATTTCACATTCCTATTATGTTATTTATCCAAAAAGATGAAGCAACTCTCCTGAGTTTCCACAATTTCAGGACTATAAAGCACTGTTTAGAGACCAACTTGCTGCCTATTATGTTATTTATGTCTTGTTCAGAACTGCTTTGATAGTGGAGCACTGTGGGCACCATGGGCATACATGGATGGCTCAACAGAAAATTAGAAACTGTCAAAAATTACAGTATTCATATTGACTCTCCATCAAATGGGCAGTGTTGAGAGGAAAGGGGTAGAAGTAAAAGATTTAGCAAGGAGGTAGTAGGTTTTGCTCAAGAGATTCTGCAGCTTGCAGTGCTAGGCCTGGGAAAGATCAATGCAGGGGGGAAATCCTATTTGTTACACCTTCTGATGTTTATTCTCTGTTTGTTTTTAGAGGTTAACTCCCTTGTTGGAATGAGAGATGAAAGTTCTCACATTTGTGGAGGCCTCTAAGGGGAGAGAAAGAAACTGTAAAAGCACGGAGGAGATGATCACTTTGAAGTTATGGGCAGGCAAAAGTGGTGTTACAAAAGCATCAGAACAGGTCTCCTGCGGCTGCGTTTTGCTCCTGCTGTGTTTTGACTTAGCTGTGTGTTCAGGATTTCTGGCTTCAGAATAAACCTTTCCTTAATACCTCAGCCCTGGTTTGGTCATCTGGGTTTACTTTGCTTGAGCGTGTATCACTTTTTACAGGCATTAAGAACTTATTTAATTAGTATTACTTTTACTGCTTTATTAATTGCTGATCAAGAATGAGTTTTACAGTAACTCAGAACTTATTTCATCTTTCCTCAGTGATGTTTCAGTAAGACTGAGTGGCTTAGGAGCTTTTGAATGGAGTTTTTACAAGATACCAAGGGAGACAACACATACATTGATGCTTTTGTATCTCCTCTTTGTACTTTTGCTTGTAAGACTTTTTTTAAACTGGAGAGGCACTCAGGTGGATCTCTTCCCTAGAAATGACAACTTAATCTGTGCTTCATGTGTGACCAAAAAAAGTAATGGTTACTCAGCTTCAGCTCTGTACACACAACAACAAAAAAAAAGCAAATACACACAAAAAAATTTAGATAGATAGATAGATAGATAGATAGATAGATAGATAGATAGATAGATAGATAGATAGATAGATAGATAGATAGATTAAAAGCAGGGGAAGAGGGAACCGAGCACCAAATCAGAGGCAAAACATAAAGAAAAGGCAAGACGACTCACTGGAGATAGAGTAGCTGGAAGAACTCCTGGAAGTGAAGATTTCAAAGGCAATATTGCAGCTGGAGTAACATCTCTTTCTTCAGCTTCATGGCTGCTGCATGGTGAAGCAGACAAAGTGGTAGACGGCTACCCAGAACAATCACTACCCAGAACACCAAACCATCTTTTGTTCACAAAATAAACCATCACATCATAGACCATGTAAATACTGCACTCTAAATGGCATTTCTCTGATGTCTGTTTCACAAAGAGCAGCAGGGGTAGCTAACCACAACATCCAACAGACACAGAGGTAGCTTGGGGGTATTCACCTATAGAAGTAACCGTGAAGGAAGCCAGGGAGACTGCACAGAGGGCTTGTGTGCTCACTGACCAGGGATGCCGCCTGATGGTACCCAGCCAAGAAGAGCAAAGCAGGACTGAAGGCAGTAGCCAGTGTCAGCCATGAGTCCCACGACTGTCAGTGGTATTTACAGAGACAAGAGAGGCTCAAGGATAAGCCAGAAAGGTCAGGATCACCAAGTCCAGAAGCATAATGACAGCATAGCTTGATACCTCCAGCAAGGAGCAAGAGCAACAACCTCAATGCAAAAGCAGCTTCCAGACCAGATGCAGTACGCGTGAGTGGTTTTCCCAGCACTTTCTCATAAGGTGTGTTTTTCTCACATTAGCTCTTTTGTAAGCATTCTGAACCCAGGTTTCACACCATGGAGCTTGAGTACAAGTCCTGATGGTTGGGCAGAAGTTATTGGGATCCTTGGTACGCTCAGGCATAAAGAAAACACACTATCTGTAAATGAAATGTGGTAAAAATCTTAATTTATTGACTTATTTGTTAGGCTACAAAGCCTTTGGTAAATGGTCTTCAACAGACTTAATCTGTAACCTTGTGGGCAACAACTCTGGTGAACTAACCAGCCTATAGGCTAGGAAGATTCCTGATTCTCCTGTGCACGAATGATTCCATTCTTCATATTTTATGATAGCATATGGACAACCACTTCTAAAAGACCTTTGAATTCAGAGAATCATTATGCAAAATATCTGACAGAAATAACCTTAGCCAATACTTTGTTCTAAGGGAACAAATAAAACCTGGAGGTCATCTAATCCATCCATGGTTCAAAGTCATCAACCCAGATCACACTGCTCAGGACATCCTCTGGGCAGGTTCAGAATATCTCAGAGGACATTGCACAGGCGCTTTGTCAGTGCTTTCCAATGCTTAACCACATACTGCAAATATTCTGGGGCTTTTTTCTCCTATATCTACTTAGAATTCCCCTTTTTACAGCTTGTGGCAGTCGCATCTTCTTTTGCTTGTATCTCCTTAGTTGTCTTCTCCACACCATTCTTTTATTGAGAAATGACATTATAGAAAGAGCAGACATCATCCCACAGATTCCCTTTAATCCTTCTTTTCTTCAGGCTAAATAAAACCACCTCCCTCAGCCTCTCCTTGTACATGGGTGCACAAGCCTTGGACCATGTCTCACTGGCCCTGCACTGAACATGATAAACTGAACACCAGCCTAAATACTCCAGATGTGCACTCCTGAGCTACTGAGTAGAGAGTAGTACCCACTCTTCCTGACCCAGTTGATATTATAGAAATTTGGAGATTGCATATGAAGCAGACAATGCCTTTTGTTTTTACTAGGATAATAGGCCTCCTTCAGAATTTTAACTTAGGGATTGTGTGGTTCCCTTTTACTCTCTTTAGAAATAAGAAACAAGACCAGTTGTAGGCAAAGGGTCAACTACATTAAAATATAACCTCAAAACATATTTATTTTGACAGATAAAGTTGTACCAGTGCTATTAGGTGACACAGTAGTTTTCTCTTCTTTCTAAAGACAAACACATTAGTAGAAGAATAGGATGTATTTGCTCAATTTAAAAAAGCTTTTCTTTCCCCTGATATGCACTGACAAATCTTTTATTGTTTTCTTCAGTATACTCAACCCAATACAAAATAAAACCTTGAATAAAATTTAAGCTGTTTGCAATAGATTTGCATGCCGGTTTTTCTTATGTTAAAAATTCTACCATGCATCTTTTTCTTAGAAATTTCTTAGAAAATTCTTAGACCAAAACCAGATTTCCAGTTTTTAGCATTTTGTTTCCCAATAGTGCTTTCAGTCTGGTATTGTTGATCACTGTTTCCACCTAGGAAAGAAACCAGAATGTTTTTTGCATGAGTAATTGTGGACAGAACTATAACGTGCAGGGAGCTATGACACAGATTATATTCCTATTAGTGACACCACCCTTAAAAGACTTTTTAGAATTTCTAGTTGTAGAAAGAAACCCCAGTTTAGATATTTCTAAGACTATATTGTTCCTTATTGGGCAGAATGCCCTGAGCAAAACTTCTATTTCTCCTATCACTGTGTTGTAAAGAGTCAAATGAAAGGAGATAAATGAGAGAAGTGATGATCATTATTTGGGACAGAGAATACCATCACAGAATAAATTTAGATAGGGAGACAAACAGGAAATTTATAAAAGTTTTTTCTTCTGCTTTCGTAGGGAAAGTATAGAAGCCAAGAGAAAATAAAGGACCAGAGGGTGATCGGGGGGTTTTCTGTCAAAATAGGTAAAATACTCCGGACATTAAGTAGAAATCTTGGTCAAAGCCTAATCCTGACACATTTTATTAAGTGAGATATGTCAAAATATCATAGTATATGTGACCATATACGAAATGGGATGCTGAGAATTGACTAACCAACCTACATCTGCTGACATTACCCACACAGTACCTCTGCAGAGTGAGCAGTTGGAAACTGGTTCACAAAGCAAGGAAAAAATTGACTCACTGCCATCATGAACTCTGGCTCTGTGTTTTCCATCCTAATCACCTTGAGAAACTGATCACGTATCTCCTGGAGCCTGACACAGGAGCCTGCCTAAAGGAAATCATTCCATTCACTTCAGCAAACCTTTCACTCTAACCTCAATGTTCTTTCAAGGAAGTTCTATTGATATTTCCCTTCCTCTTTAATATATTATGGTGCACTCAGAACCAAAATAAAACAGTAAATAAGTAAGACACTGATCAATAATATAGGAAAACAGACTCTGCAGAACCTGTAACAGAAGTTAGTAAGACTAATCATAGCATTAACTGGGTAATAGCAAACCCATTATTGATCCAGCAATTTTAGCAAAAAGGATCCTGAGTTCAACAATTTCTGCAGAATTTGTTCCACAGTGTGAAAAGCATTTCCTCTTTCATTTACCAGAAATGAAAATGAGGGTGCATGTGACACTGATTGCTTAGACCTCTTCAGATAAAGTTGCAGTCCCTTTTCCAAAGATTTTTGCTGTGCTAAATCCAGAGCAGAGGGACAAGGAGTGATTCAGTCCAATCAAGTCAAAAGCTCAAAAAAACACAGCTACATATAAGCACCAGGAACATCAGAATTTGGATACATCAAGGTTTAAGAACACTGATTTCAATTCAGGTACCTGAATTCTGCTCTAATCACACTTTAGATCACCCTGTCCCTTCTTGGTTCTTTCATGACCAATAAAGTCAAATCTAGATGGTCCTACCAAGGTTTTATCAAGTTGAAGATGCAAAGTAATCACAGCTTATGAAAATGTGTGTCAGATACTCTGCCTATTGTTGAAATTCAGGATTTCAACAAGCTACTGGAAGAGGCTTGAAAGGTGTGTTTGGTTTTCTTACTTAACTGGATAGTTATTTTCAGCAATAGGAGAAATTTTTTCAAAATCTTTAATGAAATATACCTCTATTTCTCTATTTTAGCTGTAATTAAAAAGTATACAATTTTCAAGGCACACATTCAATCAATTACTTTTACAGCTGCATTTTAAACAGCAGAGTAGTTTCTTTCTGTGTGGAAAAATGGTCAATATTTGCTAGTTTTGCCATGTCAGGTGACTGCTGGCTTCCTTAAGTCTCCATAAATGAAGTTTAGAATTCAGTATCGCAACAGGAATCTTATAACTAAATCTCCTTTTTTATAGGAATGATATTAAACTATACAATTAAGCTTGAATGACTATAAGTGCCTTAAGGAGTACTTTTTCAGTCTTTGCAAATCTTTCAATTCATCCTACAAACACTCAAGTGACAAGTAGTCTTTTCCAGAATGCAGTTTGTCAATCCAGTTACTTTATATCTTCAGAGGCGAGAGCAAAATCAATCAAATGCAGATCTTAACAGTTATCTTACTGTCTAAGAATGTTTAATATGAAAGTGGTCAAACACTAATAATAAGAAAATACCTTTATTTAGTGATTTTAGGTATCTATCCTTGTATTACAAGTGTGAATTCTTTCCTTGCCTGCCCTTCAGGTTCAATTCAGTGTATGCTCATTGCTCACTCATGCTTCTCATTGACAGTTCTTAATAATCTCATGGATTTTCCTACTCTTTGAGGAGAATCAATCATGTTGAGTCAGTCCAGCAAGATCTATCAGGATTGCTAAAGCCTTGTCCTGCAACTGAAATATTTCTTAAACTGGAAAAGAAATTCTAGGGGGAGGAGGGCTAAGACCACACATTTCTTTTCTCCAAGTCCTTTTTCCCTGTAAGGCTCCTCAAAGGTGAAGCAATTTAAAATGTTGTACTTTACATCAGCCACCAGGTCTACTCAACACTCTCACGACAAGTGATATGATGAGCTGATACATGTTAGATATGGTGCAGCCAGTCTAGTGTTTGAATGTGCCCTGCATGTAGCAAAACTGCCCCTTCTCTACTTTACCAGGCTGAAAAAAAGAACAGTGAGTCATACTCTTTACTTTCTATGCATGCAATGTAAAATAGTGTTTGACTGACTAGAAAAACAGAAAGAAAAGGTGTGAAGAGGACATGAGGAAAGACTACTATTCCTTTAAATGTTGGGGAGATCTATCCAGAAACAAAAACTGGTGATACATCTACAGATTCTGTAAGAAAAGGTAAAAAATAATAATTTTGGATTATTTAAATGATTCCTGATAGAAGACCATCCAGTTTTGTGGGGGAAGACTACTTATAAACTCAACATATTCTACCACTATTCTTTTTCATTTAGACAAGACAACACAATGCTGTAACAGTCTTTCAAATACTGTCCCATAAGAAAAAATTATATTTTTACACTATCTTCAGACTTTTACATCAAGATGAATGTGTTCAGTACTCAGAGCTTGTGCTATAGGTAAAGCTTTTCATTGATCATGTTATCATGAAATATATAGATCCTATGGCTTCTCCATCTCTTAGAGATGAAACCATCATCAAATAATCTTAAAAATTCAAGGTACCATTGTGCTACTTAATGTGTAAGACCTATTTCAAATACCTTCAATGTCATCACAGAACAATCCTGCTTAAAGATCTCTAAAAGAATCAGTGAGAATCTTTTATTCCTCTCCTGTCACATGCATTTGCAGACAGAATTATCCTGCAGAGATAAGTGGTTAATCAAGAAGGTCTAAAATTCACACATCAGACAATCACCAGCCTCTGGGAAGAGATCTCACTGTACTTAAAATTACTGCCCCTGCTGCACAGCTTTCCCTGAATCCCAGCCTCCCAAAAAACAACATATCACCAACTAAACAATAAAATGATAATATCTCCTCAATTCATAACCATTAGTTTCCATCTTCATCTCACCTGAAAAAATGCAAATTGTGATTCCAGCTGCTCTTCTCTGTAGTGAACAAGTTCATCAAAATTCCTTTGGAAAAAAAGTAGTGAAGCTTCCTGAAAAAAAAAATCATTGCCTTTTTTTTTTTTTTTTTTTTTTCCACTACAAAGCCCATGTACAGAATGAGGAAATGTTAAAGGAGCTTGTAAATCCACTATAAGTATTGTGTTCTTATCCTGACCCCATGGATATTTTAAATGTTTAGGCTGAATTTGCTTGTTCATAATCATTCCCCCTTAACTTTTCAAGTCCTTCAGAGAGAGAAAAAATTTTCTCAACTGTCACGTGCAATGGAATATTCAGAGATTTAAAGATTATCTGACTCGGATTTTCTCTTCTGTAATTCGTAGCTCTCTAAATGCAAGGCCTAACACTCTGTATGTGAATTAGGGATTTCTAAAGCCATATTCTCTACAGAAAAGAAAAATTCAGAAAACACAAAAAAATTAATAAAAAAATTAGTCACCTCCCTGTATTGTTTTAGGGCTCTAACCATTCTCACTACTAGGGAGCCATCAGAAACAACAGAGGGGAGTTTGGCTTTAGCTGTTTGTACAGAAAAACTTTTTGCCTGCACTTACAAATCTGTACATTGACATGGCTAAATGAAATCTTAAAAATAATTATCTTTATTTTGGCTTATCACACCTTAATTTATTTGATGACAAATGAGTTATGTGTTTAGACTAATTATTCTATAAAAATCAGTTTTCCCCAATTAAGATTACAAGTGGAATAATAGAACTATAAATGAGGAGCAAATATGAAACTGATAGCCTGCTTTGATTGAGTTGTTTACTACTGCAGGATTCCAAAGACATTTATTTCACAAAGGTCTGTATATTAGTTAATAACTGAATATTCATATGCTCCAGAGAACAACAGCAACAACAAAAATGTGCATCTAATCTGGTTTAACTTCATGTTTATATATATTTGTGGGGTAACACTGCTCTATTTTATCACAAGTTAACCTTATACCAAAGTGTAAAGGGAGGTGTTTGCTTTCCAGATAAATACTGCCAGGGTAAGTAAGTGGGACTTCATTTTCCAGCCTATAAAGGCACTGTGATTGTCTCAGTAAGAATTTCCCTCACAAAGGATATGGCTCATGACAATTAGCAGGATACCTAAAGACAAAAAATAAGCTCAGAGTCAGGTAATGATTACAAGATTCCCTTTGAAAATCAAGATTTTTCTTTCAAACACCTGATTGAGTTATTTAAATATTCATCTACTACTTTTTTGCTTCTTTCCCTTTGAAATATTTTAATATTATCCATCCAAGAACATATTAAAAATGAAGTCAAAAAAATTACTTGGTGGAAAACAGAAATGAAGAAGAAATAACAGTCTTCTGTGTTCAAATTCCTATTTCAGATAATGTTTAAATTATGTGTTTGAATAGAATTTCAATACAAGGTATTAAAATTATGGCATGAGAGTACCCAACCATCTGATGCTTAAGCTGGAAAAGAAGGTCTAAATTTCTCTCTCAGAGGAATTAATTTAACATTTCTTGCCTGAGTACTCCAACAGTATTCATCATTATGCATTTCATTAATTTAGATTAAATGCATATAAATGAAACATAAACATCAAGTTTATTTAATTCTTTTAATTTTTTTCAATTACAAAATTCTAAATCTGGTTCAGTCTCTCCATTTATTGTATTGTAGTTGATTATTGTTTCTGTTAAATGAACCAAAAATAATTCAGTGCTCAGATGCTTCCTCTTTTAGATCCGTTTGAAGCCTCTGGAGAAAAGACCCTTATTTTGAAAAAAAATCTTTTTGTTCCACCAGTAAAACTAGCCAGGAATGAAAACAAATCAGCTAACAACAATGAAAACACTTTTCAAAATCCTTTCACATGATGGATCCAGACATTACATCCAGCTTTCCAACCCTGCCCGCAACAGACAGGGAGGATCCGGGCAGAGGTGCTGCCAAAGCAGCTTGGTAACTTCATAAGTAGCTGGCACCATCGCAAAGAGAAGGGAATATAACATGGCTTTCACACAAAATTACTAACCAGGAACACTGGAGGAGGCAAAACTGGATCAGAGCACCCAGAGAAGGCCCAGTTTTTATACTTCCCTAGAGTGAGAATAGGCCAGAGGCAGAAAACCAGTGCTACAGTACTACACAGGAGCTACAGCTGAGGCCTGAGGTATTGGTATGTGAAGGAGCATGAATGAGATTAAGTGCCCCCTGCTAGATGTTGCAATGTCTTCAAGAAAGGAGTTTATAGGTGAAGCACAGGCATGAAAAGAACAAAAAATCCTGTGGGTCATGAACAAGAACAAACATTGTGACTTTTAATGCTGCAGTTTCTTACTTTCAGGTTTTCAATATTTGAATGCAAGACCAAGAAAATATCTGAAGATATTAAAAGGAAACACAAATTTAGTGAGATCAACTGGTTTGATATGTGAAATTGTATTACAAGCAGAATTATTTTCTTTGCAAGAGGATGTTGGTTTAGGTAGTTAATCAGACTTTTGGAAATACTAAAAAGGAAACAAAACCTCTACACTTAACCAAAGGAGAATAAAACAGGAGAGCTTATTGTTTGTAAATACATACCTGTCCTTGTGTAAATAAAACAGTCAGATTTAATAGTTAGTAAGAAAAGACATAACACTTCAGAATATAAAGGAATCATCAGCCTGACTCTTAAAAATATTCATTACAGCAATTACTCAATGATCTACCTAACAGGAGTATACATACAGCTTTGAGATGTATGTGTCAGGTTTCATTAGCATTAGTAAAGGAAAGGTTTCAATACGGCTGTGGAATTCCTCTTGAAAGAAAGGACATTATTTGTCAAAACCACAATTCTCATTTTTCTGATTCCCCAGTCCCCTCTGTGAAGGTCGAGTCCTGTGCATAAATAAGCATGTAAGACCCAGTAATGTCAGAGGTATGACTGGAAACTAGATGTGCCATGGGGTTTAAAATAAACATTAAGGTTTATTTATAAGCACTTCTGTGCTTATAAAGATACTCCAATACAAACAACATATTCTATGAATTGGCCAGATCACAGACAAAACAGTTCCTCAGCTTCCTCAAAAATTTCCTTAAAATCTGCAACCTCTTAAAAACTTTATATAAGGAAGTATTGATTTCTATATATGCCCTCCATCATCTGGAAATTTGAAATATTGCTAAGCACCTTGAAAGAGATTTTCTTTGTATTCCTAAATATTTTGCAGAGGAGAAAAAATTACTTTTATGTTTAAAATGTCTCTATATTTGTTTCTATTTTCCTTTTCTCTTTTTCTTTTTTTTCCTGCATTTTTGAAGAAAGGATCTTCATGGAAAAGTTAACTGTAGCAATCAGTTTTTTACTGAAAAGAGAGAGGTCTCATTGCTTGCAGAAGTGAGACAACAAGCAATATTTTTCACACTGAAATAATTTTCCAAAGTGTTTATACAAGATTACTCATAAATTGAGTACTAAAACCAAAGTAACATTACAAGATCCACTTGCAATAAATACATCATTATGTATTTATTGATGTAGGGCATCATTATGATAGATTCTCAGAGATATCATATGCCTGCTACTACAAACTTAGGTGGTGCCATGAAAGACCAGCCTGAGCTTCCAGGTTTTGCAGTAGACTTCTGAACTCATTGTATTTATTTATGAGGTGACTTGTTGCCAAAACACATTTCATTCTTTGTATTCAGGAGAACTTCACTTATATTTCCCATAATTTTGGGGGGAAGGAAAATATTCCCCAAAAACACACTCACAAAGTGAAAATTTTGCTGGCCTATTGACTCAGATACAGGCTGAAGGCAGGCACATTGCAGCACTCACACCCAGTAACAGTAATGGTTTCATCCTGTCTGCAGTCCAGTTCTTTTCTTTGGCAGAATGGATTACCTACCTAGACACACTGAAGTGGCTACCAGCAGATGCTGACAGGTAAAAACACAGGTCAGGAAAACGGTAATTATAGCCTTGCCCACAGCATTTCCCATCCTTCTAATATGCAAAATAGACTTAAAATAAAAAGTTAAAGTCATATCAAAAAAGTAAGTCCTAATGTAAATTCAAATTAGCTATGGAAAAAAATCCTTCCTCCTACTCCAGATTATGTCCTGAGTCATCACCAGAAGCAGCCTTAAGATTTTCTTTGATCTTCTAGGTCAATAAAAGTAAAACTCCCCTTTAGGAAGAATTAGCTGATTTAAGCATTGCACACATCTCGTATTGACTCCCTGTAAAAAAGGGAATTTCACTTCTATTAAATTCTTAACACCTTGGTAAACAGCTCTGTTTCGCAGGGCAAGGAATAGATGTCGGAGCATCAATTATATAATGAAATTCATATGTAAATGGAATTAATGGATAGAGCAGAAAATGAGTGAGACACTACTTCAGGAAACTGTTCAGAAACTATTATTTTTCTTTAAATAAAGAAGCCTGCTTTAGAACTCTTAGCATGTTCTGTCTAGTGTTAATATTAGAAGTCCCACTTGCAAGGTCCTCTTCCAGTTTTTGTTTGGGTAATGAGGACCTCTTCTGGGAAATAAGAGAATAATATATCAGACAATTTTTTTTCCATCCTTTTAAATGTCTTTTCTTTGTCACTTCAAAAGGCCTGGTAGGTCATTCAAGTATGGGAGGTTTTCCCTATTCCATTTCATCTCTCTCTAATTCTACTCCATCCTCAGCTGGAGCCTTCCAGAAATATATTTTCTGCAAGTTAAGAGTAAAACAAATATTTATATATAACATATAAATAAAAATAATATATAAAACAAATAGTTATCAGTACACTGTCAATTCAATTTTTCTTTGAAAATAGTCAAGAAATTCCTCTGTGAATGAGGACCCTATCCTTTCTTTTAGTCTCTCAAAGACTGAAAATACAATAAGATTCAAACCAGCAGGTGAATGGACTCTTAATCTGTGTTTAATAAATCATCACAGGATGTGACTGTAAAAAGACTTGATCTCTTTTGAAGAGCTCATCACACTTTGCAAAGTTCTTCAGAAGTTCTTGGAGAGGTCTGACGATATTTTAACTTAGGAGCCCATATTGTCATCTGTGTATGACTCATGCTATCAAAGTCCCTCTTTTCCAACTGAAGTGGTAAGTTTTACAGTTTGATTTAGTTTTAAAAGGAGAATGCATTTACAGCTGAATGCTATCAAGGTGAAATACAGGTCTTTCTTAAAATTAAAGTGTTGAAATAATTACTGGTGAACTTTGCAAAATTCCAGGGGTCACTGGGTTCATACCCTGATGATCATGAATGAGACTACAAGAGCAAATAGGATGGCACAGTCGGATTGCCTTCATTTTACTGAGATTCATTGTTAATTAGAGAACTCACAGGACTCTAACTGTAATTTCTTTCATAATGTAAAGTGGATATCTGATTGACATATTTTGTTGCTTATGATTGGTTGTTTCAGGGAGGGTTCAGAGAGATGCTGAAATGGAAAACAAAACACTGCTGAAAGCTCAGAAAACCCACTATTTATTACTAGGAAGTGGCCAAACAAACCGAGAAACCAAGAGACATGAAAGGGGAAAGGAAATAAGCCCTCAGTAAAACCTCCCACTCCCGCAGGGGCTACTTACGAGGTTGTCTTACCTACCCCAGAATGACCAGAATTTCCCCATGGCAGAAACTGCATCCTCGGGGTGTCAGCAGGCCCACAGGTAACGGGCGTCCCCGCTGAGGCAACGTTGTCCTCCATGTGAAGCTTGAGAGCNNNNTGATACACCTGGAGGGGTCTTCCCTAAATGAGCCTGGGGGCTCACTTCATCTCCCTCCTCTTCACTTTCTCCTTCAAATGCCTTTGGAGGGCCATCAGCCAATAGGAAGATACCAACTAATTTCAGTTTATACGAAGTACTGTCTTCAAGGACAAAGTTCTTTTTATCAGGCCTTGTTTTCCCACTACTTGGCAGGAAACAGAACAAACTTTCGCCGGTGGTTGGGCCAAACACAGGCCAGAACAGAAAACATCCACCTTCCCCGATACACTGGTGAAAAATACAATTAGTTGCTCCATGCAGCATAAAAGTTCGTGGCAGTTCAACAAACACCACAGCTGATTGGCAGAAAGCTGGTGACGTGAGAGCTTATGCTGTAAATTCTACCCAATAAGTAACTGAAATGCAGAAAACGCAGCCACTGTTTCTGCTTTCTACTTTATCCAGAACTATGAGAAGCCTTTCTGGACTAAGCTTTTAGCTTAGTGGCTCAACTCAGTGAGGCTGAACCCTGCCAGCAAAGAGCTGGCACAATGGGTCTAGTCACCAGCAGCATCCCAATCTTATAGTTCTCTATGCAGTTGTCTCTGTGTGGGCACCTTCTCTCTGTCTCTGTACATCATGGCTCAGAAGCAGTGATGTTTCCATTCTTTGTTCGCCTTGCCTATTTGTACCCATCTCACTATCTGAAACCTCCAGAGCCCAGTAACCAAATCTACACCATTTGTTCAATTACGGGAATTGTCTTCACGAGGACAAAATTGATTACAGAACAGTGGGGTGAACTTCCATAAACCACCACTTGCTTCACTTTCAGTCACATAGTTGTCTTAAAATGTCAGTGCATTTTACACTGTTTTGAAAAAGAATGAGGACCACTACTGTCAGCATGTGGGATGGTAATACTTCCCACGAATGCAGAGAATGGGGTTCAAGACACTGTTTCAGGCTGAACAAAAAGAAACACGAGGGAAGTGACGTGACATAACAATAGCTATTAGGTCGTACAACTTTGGCATCTGGTAGGTAACCAGTATGTTTTCTGTGTAGGCCTTTTCTCTTTGTCTTCTTACGCACTTTGTAAAATTTCATTAAAATTGCACATTTGATCACGTCTAGCAAAAGAAGGCTATTACTTTGGGGCTATCCTTTACTTAATAATGCCATCTTTTATCACTGAGATTTCTTCTGCCACTTCCTAAAATAATTAATTGCCATCAGTCAGCTTATTTATCCATCATTTAGAAAACAGCTATTCTTCCTTTTTTAACAGAGACATCATCAGTCTTTCTACTCATTCTGGTTATCCACTAAACGTTGAAGCTTGGCTTTAACAGTGTCTCACTGTAACACTTTCTATTAGAATGCAAATCACTTTTAGGTTTGCAGTATTGCAAAATATGTATTTATGGTGGTTTTGTATATTTGCTCTTTTTCACCACTTATGTCAGATTGTATTTCACCAGCTACAGAATCTCTTGTTATTTAAAATCCTTCATTTCCTTTAAATCAAAAATTTTGTAAACTACCAAAACATTTTGGGGTTTTTTTTTAGTAGCAGTTTAGCATCAGGATGTCACAGAGCTTTCTTGTGTCACAGGGGGTTCTATGTGCTGTGAAGAATTACAGGAAGTATGGAGAAAGATTCAGAAATGTTAAGTATAACAAAATAAGAATGTTTTGTGACTGACAACAGCTCTGTAAGTTTTTATCAAACTGAAGTCCCTTCTCCAGTAATTCTTGGATATTTCTTTGTTTCTGCTTCAGAAAAACAAAGTTCTGCCCCATTTTTTACAGAGTAATTTAAGACTGAGTGAAAACTGCAAGATTAGGGAACTATGACAGGAAAGTACAGAAAAAGAAGAGAAAGTGGAGAAAGAAGGGCAGAAAGAGATTATATGAGAAATGTGGCTTCAGAAACTTCATTTGCAGCTAGATAATTCCCATGATGAATGTCAGACTTACAACCCTGTTCAAATGGACAGAACCCATGAGCTACAGAAATCTCCAGGATAACTTTGCATGTAAGAACAGGCCTGAAAGCAGAAAGGACCACATTCTTCTAAGATTTAATATTTTTTTCCAGTTTTAAGGTAGGATAATAATCATCTATCTTATGCATATATTCAAATGTAATGACGTGAAGAAAATTTATGTCTAGATTAACATCAGCTTATTTACTACAAGGTATAATTCCCTATGACAAATGCAGCACACAGTAGAGGGCAGCAGAATATGGGCAGGAGGCCTTACACTACGTTTATCAGACTGTGCTAGTGGGAGGAAAAAATGATCTTGTGACCTGGGTGACTGTAGTGCACAATTGCTTGCACTTCTAAAATTCTTTCAGATCTAAGAAAGGGTTTTCTCTCTGAGGTAGATACAAAAAGATGTTTAATTTCTAAACACTGCTCAAAATTTGCATTAAGAATGCACAATCCATCTCATATATGATCTCGGTGAATTGCACTGTACTATAAGGTTCCACTTAGGCTCCGTAGTTGAGATGATCTTGTGCAGCTTGATGTTCCTTTTTCTCTATTTTCTTTATGACTAACTCATGCAATCATGGTTTAGCATTAGACTGGAGTGAATCAGGTCTTCAAAGTTTGAATACAAATTCAATCCAATGTTATCCTGGCTCAGAGCATATCTGATTTATGGATATCAGCAAAAGGAAGACATAAAATTAGTTGATTTTTTAAAACAGATTTTTGCATTCCTTTGGTAAAAATATGATATTGCAGTGTTTAAAACCAGTTTGGGAAAAAACATGTTTTAAATACATTAGAATACTAAACAAACTACTGCAAAATGCATGATAGTCAAACAGGCACTTGGCTATGGCTTTCTTGCTCGCATTACAGCAGTGAAGGGCCTCTGAGCCTTTCCATTAAAAATCCTATTTTCAATACTTTATAAGTCTGCTGTAAAAATTACACCAAACTGAAAATCAAAATAAAAGGTTTCAGCTTAGAAATATGTAATTTAAACCTTTATTTTTTTTTTTGTTTGTTTTTTTGTTGTTGTTATTGTTTGGGGTTTTTAACAGTGTGTAAGTTTATTTTGTATTTGTAAATGCAGAACAAAAAGAAATAAGTTCTTGAGGCATTTTGCACTGAAAGCCCAAAAATAACCTTATATGCATTTAAATATGATTGACACTGGCAAAGCTGCATATGCAAAAAAATAATAATTTAAAGGAACAGACCAAATTTGATTATATCAGGCCTCAGCTTTACCTGACCTCATAAACATGCTCTCTTCACATTTAAACTAAGACTGATTACAATCAGTTTAACTTGTCAGGGATTATAATGTATTTTGGAATAACTATTCAATTAATACACAGTAGTAAATTGCCTTCTAAAATATCTAATCAAGGGTTCTAAAGTGTGTGTCAGTGTATCTCCATACCCCGAATTTACATCACGATTTTATGGTAGATTTTACCTGACCTTGACTTATTTCCCATAGTTCATTTTCAGAGCACAGAAGTAATGATCTCATTTCTGATCCATCAAGTTCACATTTGATAAATTAAGATTTCAAAACAAAGCTTGTGTTCCAGTTCACTTTCTGGGAACAAACTGAGTTGATTATTTTGTTGCCTAAAATGGTTTGGGAGAAAAAAACTCCGGCCAAAATAGGTAGAGGTAAGATAAGGAATAAAAGGTTTTAATGAGCTTCTAAGTCTCTAGGAAATACCAAGTTCCGCGCACTCTAGCTACCCCCCGATCACAGGTGTTACAGTTTTATAATAATTTCTACCCAATCCCATTATTCCACGATTGAGTTCTGCCCCCCGGCACACCTCCTGGGGGTGTTTTTGGGACCCCTCTTCCTCATCTTCGTCTTCTTCAGAGCACGTGTTGTTCTTGGAGGTTCTCCAAAGCTCTGGGCTTGAAGGTTGCTGTGTCTATGTCCATATCTTCTTACACAGATTTTGGGGTGTTTTCTACAATTCTACCTTGAAAATAAGACTACACACATTACTGGAATTCAGGAGAATTAAGAGGGGAAATGGGCAACAGGGTTTAGTGTGTGCAACTGCTATGCCAAAGGGCAAAAGCCTGTATTCTACTACACAAAGCTCTACATTTGCTATATAACTACTTTTAAAATCTATGAAGTTAAAAAAATCCAAACTTTAAGGCATTCTTTTCACTGGGAATACAAACATTAAATCTATAGCACTAAAAAACACCTTGTCTTCCATATCTGCAACACTTTATATGTCAAGCCTGGGGAGACGATTTAAAAATTTAAGTAATGAGAACAAAATATTTTCTCAAAGTTATTTTCAAGGGTTAAGAGCATAGGAGAAAAGTAAATAACATGTTGGCAAGATCTTTTTCAATTCAGTGTCTACACAGAATATTTTCTGCAGAGAAATGTACACTAATCCCACAAGGACAATTGGTAAAGATTTTAAGACATAGAAAGAAAATTATTGGTTTCTGTCATGAAATCAGATATCTTTCTTTTCATTTCCTATAGTTAACCTTTTTTATACAACACTTTATACATTTCTTATAATCACAGAACGTGTTGAGTTGGAAGGGACCCACCAGGATCCAACTCCTGACCCTACACAGGACACCCCAAGAGTCATACTTGTCATACCCTGTGCCTGAGAACATTATCTAAACTTTTCTTGACTACTAGTATCAAATGTAATCAAAATATTTTTAAAGTTCGTTTAATTTCTGAAGTTATATTTAAGGGTATGGAATGTTCCTTTAGCATTCAATATAGAACTTGTTAGAAGTTTCTTGTCAGCAATCTTGTTAATGCCTTAAGTGCTGTATTTTAGCACAAACTATCACAAGAGTTCCCCAACACAAATTTCCTACATTTATTTGAAGTTTTCCATACTTGACAGTCACACCTCTCTTATCCATTGCCATAGGCAATCATTTTCTCTAGTAATTCTCATGATGAGGAAGGAAAAAGCAAAAGGGAAATATTATATAATATGATGTTTTCTTCTGTCTGTTCAACTGCATCCATTTTGATAATCAGTGATCCAATAAAACACTTACTGATTACCTGGGCTCTACTTCATTCTAGTTTTGAAGCAAAACGTTTTGCACATCTAATTATCTTCATGTTTCTGATTGTCATGGTTACTCCATGCACTTTTATATGCTATACTGTAACCAGCACCATTTTTATGCAATAAGCATTTTCCAAAATAATTAATTCTGTCAGATATGAGATCAGATGTCTTATTATTTCTCCATATAAATTGAGCTTTGACAGGAAATAATACAGTACTCTTTGTTCCTATCCCAGTTAACACCAGCTTTTCTTCTGCATACTTACAATATCCCAAAAGGATTAAAATTCTTTGTTCTCTGGCCAAATTTATGCCTTTATCTTTGTACACCAATAATCCTTCCAGAGTAGATGCCAATAAAACACATCTGTTACATTTATATTCTGACATTAGTCCAACTCTGTGGTCTGAACCATTGCGTTTTGATGCAATGTGTTGTTAAGCAACTTCTGTGTTTTCCAATAAAGAAAGCTGTATATCACTGAATAATTAAGTAAGCCTTTTATAGACAGCATTTATATCAGCATTAGGGCTTTGTCCTAGGTCCTTTTATTGACCTTGTACCTTGGTTAATTTCTTCCGCTGCTGAACTACCTGCTATACATTGCTTTGATGCACACAGCTTTCACAATAAACAAATCAAAGTGCTGGCAAAAAATATCCAGAAAATACTCTGATGTTTCAAGGAGTTGTGACCAGGGATGTGGAAGGTTGAAGGATAGGGTATACACTTGAAAAACAACACAGAAGACAAAGGTTTTTATTTTTCTTTAACAGGCAGTATAGTTTGTGCCTTTTGTCAAAACATATAAGTATTTCTGGACAAGGTTTTCACGCTTGTTGAATGAGCAGTAAGGGAGTGGGGTATCAGTGTTTATGTTACAAGACTGACACCACTTTTTCTTTCTGTTTGGACCAAAAGTTCCTTTATCAAATATATTGATGTTTCCTGTGAGATGGATTCTCTCACAGCTGGCTTCCCTGACATGTTAAAAAATCAAGTTCCATAAAATTAGAATGCAATGACTACACATGAAAAAAAAAAAAAAAAGGCAAGAACATTGTACACTACATTCAGTTACCTGTGTTGTCATTTAATCAGAAAGTTCAGCTGAAACCCACAGAGCTGCTCTCTCACCTCTCTCTGCTTTTCTCCATTGGCACAGGAGTGAAAATAAGAAGGGTAAGAGTGAGAAAACTTGGGGGCTGAGGTAAAGAGTTTAATAGGTAAGGCAAAAACTACACACATGAGCAAAGTAAATAAGGAATTCACTCCCTGCTTCTAATCAGGCAGTAGATGATTAGCCATTTCAAGGAAGAGAGGACTCCATCATGTTTATTACTTTAGAAGACAAATGCCTTTAAGTTCAAACTCCAAATTTCCCCTCTCTTTCTCTCCACCTTTTACTGCTGAGTATGACACCTTATGGAATAGGATATCCCTTTGGGAAGCTGGCATCTGCAGTGCTGGCTCTGTCCCCTCCCAGCTTTTTGCCCAGCCCCAGCATGTTCACTGCTAGGACAGCATGATAAGAATAAAAAGCACTTAATGTTGAGCAAGCACTGTTCTGCAATCACAAAAATATCCCAGTGCTGTTTTGGTCACAAATCCAAAGCACAGAACACACTGTGAGAAAATTAACTCTATCCCAGCCAAAACCACTATGTTGAGTGTTCTAAGAAATCAAAATCTCTTTCCAGAAAATAGAATCATAGAATCATAGAATCGACTGTTTGGAAAAGACCTCAGAGATCACCAAGTCCAACCCTTGGTCCAACTCCAGTCCGTTTACTAGATCATGGCACTCAGTGCCATGTCCAATCTCAGTTTAAAAACCTCCAGGGATGGTGAATCCACCACCTCCCTGGGCAGGCCATTCCAATGCCTGACCACTCTCTCTGTAAAGAATGCAGCTACTTACAATGCTCTGTTGCTTGCCTTTGTCAGATGCTGAAATAAAATTATGGTCAAAGACTGATAGTTCTGTAGATGCATGGGAGGTAATGATAAGCTTTTTCAGTGGACACTAGACTGAACCCAGACCTGCAGATAAAGACATGGGTCTTACTATAATTAAAGGAAATTTTATTCTAACAAGTCAAGATTGAATTTTGCTGCAATTATTGTACATAGAAAACCTCAACAAGGCTAGATGCTTTACATGTGCCTCAGTGAATGACCCACAGGACTTATAATTGAATCTCAGATCCTGCCCTGTGAATGACAACAGCAAACAGAAGACAGAGAATTATGATAATAATAAACTTTTTTAAGTCCTTTGCAATTCATTAGAACAACATTATTATGATGTTATTTCCTTCTTCATCTACTGCCTTTCTTTGGACTTGAGTGCATTATGAGTACTTCTATGTCTTTCTTTCAGACAGAAAATATGACTTGTAACAAAACATTATTCATGAAGAGTGTCTGTTATTGCTCCAGAAATTGCACTGCCTGACCAAAAGGCCCAACATTACTTTTTGAAACTGAAAAATTATTTCATTATCATAATTCCATAATATTTTTTTCAAATTAAAATCATTTGACTTAGAATTGTTCCTTCTTCACAAAGAAAATCTTTGCACAGGGAAAGCTCTGGATCATAATCCCCTCTGATCATTGTCTGGAGACAGTCATCATTTGATCACTCAGAGAAAATGAACACACTTCACCTGGTACCCTACAGTTTAAACATGTTAAAACCAGAAGTCATGAATTTAGATCATTCCATCATCAGCCATTTGTCAGTGGTGATGCTTCCTATGTGTTCTGCAGTGTCATGCTAAGGTGACAAAAGCAGCTGACAGTACTTGTCACTATTTTTTCCTCTATCAATTCTAATACCATCTTTGTGTTAATTCAGTATTCAGCATTCAGACAGGATTCAAAGAGGGAAGAAGAATGTCTAAGGATAGGATGACTGCGTCTTCATTTCAAAGTGAAGCTTTTTCTATCTTGTATCCAATAAATTATTTTATCTCAGCTAAATTAAACTATTTTCACTGGCAGTACAAGAATAATCCATCTTAGCCTATGAAGTATTTTTCCCAAATGATCACAAACCATCAATTACTAAAACTAATAATTGTCCTTGAAGATGTGTACTTTTTAATCCCATTCCAAATAATATGTGTGTAAATGTAGAAGGAGAGACAATGCTATCCCGCAGGTTATTTAGCTGTGTGGTGGACAGGGCTGCTGATGTTCTCCAGGAACAGCTGGTTGCCTGGGGCAACAATACTGCAGGGCTGCAAAATGTTTGCTGTCTGCATGCGTGCCTGTCTAGATCCAGGCTGCAGAGACTTCTGTTTGTTTGTTTGTTTGTTTGCTTAGGCCATTATTGCCCTTGGGGCCAGACTAGGTAATAACCAAGCCTGCTTTTATTTATAATTACCTCCTCTTTAACTGTCAAAACCTTCAGCTCTTATACCAGTGATGATCTTTCTCTACTCAGCTGGGTTTGTTCTCAGTGAAATACGTATTGCTGGATGATGACACATGGTTTACCAACATGCCTATGATTAGTGGAATCATTTGTGAAAGTGTTGCCTTTAACTGCACTAGTCTGCAGTTTACTGCAAGTCCCATAGACTTCAGACAATGCTGGGGTACCTCCAGCTCAAACTTCCACAGGCTCGATGCCATGCAGAGTAACAATCTGCACCATTTCTCTCTGCACTGGCATCTGCTTTGGAGGAGAAAAAGATCCAGATTCTGCATTTGATACACATTTTAAATTGTCCTGAAATGCAAATATAAAACACATGCCAGTTAACAAACTGAAACAGATCAAAGTCTTAGTCTCTGTAAAAGACTACAGCTGTGCAAGGGTTAAGTTTTAAGTATTAGAAAGCCACCAAAATTTTCGAATAGTATGAAACATATCTTCCCTGCTCACATTCAGATATCTTCTTCTGTACACTTGTTTTATGATCTTGTAGGCAATTCACCTTTGGCCTGTATAAATAAGTCGGAATAGTTTTGAGCTGTAAATGCTCTTTCCCCAGAATGCTAAGGAACACTCCCTTCAGAATTGTCATTTTTAAAGACTACAACTTACAATATTCTTATACTGTAAAAAGATATTCTTTAAAATAAGCAGAAGAATTAATCTGCTCTGTTTGCTTTTTCTGGACAGGTTTTCAATTTCAGAAGGCTTACTTACTGAGATGCATATGATTATATACAAACACTGTAGAAGAAAGACTTGAAGACGAAACTTTGGCCATAGTCATATATGTACACTTAAGTTTAAAATGTACATTGACACTGAATAGTTGAAAATAGATGAACTAGGTGAATAGTATCAAATAACAGAGAGGATATTTTTATCTAAAACCCATGAGCATGGAGGTTATTAGTCAACTTTAGACACTAGCAGGCTCTTTCTGAAAGAGGTCTCTCCACAGGGCCTCTCTGCCTTCAAGGGAGTCAACAGCTCCTCCTCGTTTAGTACTGCCAGTAACCTTACTTAATATACCTTCAAGTCCTGCATCCAAGTAATTTATGAAGATGCTGAAGAGCACAGGGCCTAAGATGGAGCCCTGTGGAACCCCAGCAGTGACAGGTCACAGTCTGACATGACCCCAATTACCACAGCAATTTGTACTCAAAACTGTTGTTCGCATATTGTATGATGTGTTTAACCAGCCATGTGCTGGACAGTTTGCCCTGGGGGACAGTGGGCGAGATTAGCCTTTAAAAGCTCAAAAATCGTTAGTCTTCAAAAGCTAAAAAGTCATTAGCCTTTAAAAACTTTATATTTCTGTTCTTTTTCAGGGAAAATTCTTTTTTAAAGGAGAAGTGGCAGTAAAAGGAAGCAAGCACATCATTTGCTTGAAATCAGAGCCTTCTTGCAATACCCCAAGGCTATACTTTGCTTCCAATTAATGTTTGCCTACTTGGAATCATATACAAATAGTTTTTATGTTCTTTATGCACAGCAAATCCATCTAATTATTTTCTTTGCATGTTCTAGTCCAGATCAAAGTACTTAATTGCTGTAATAATATTAAATTCACAAGTCTGTCATTCATAAGTGGTTAGTTGTTTCTTAAGCTGTAAATTAGGAAATGTAGGCAACTGAATAAGTTACATTGTTAAGAAAATACCCTTTTTAAAACTGTTTACTATATGCTACTAAAATTACTACAGAAAAAGTAAATGCTATGTAACATGAATTTGTAGATACTATTTTTTAGGGAGGATTAAAAAAAAGAAAATACATTTCTAATCAATGAAATTGAATTTGCTTGTGTTACACTCTTGCCTGTTCCTGACTGTATACTTCTTTATTGTTTTCTCTTTGGAAATATGTAAAAACAGCAGGATAAAATGAACACATAAAATAGATGTAAAGGATGAACCAGAATAAAAGTCTACCTGTAATGGTCCCTATTAATACAATAAAACTCTAAAACTACATCACCTCTAGAAATAAAAGAAGTCTTTAAATTCATCTGCAAGAAATAAAGTCAATTATTTTCCACTGAAATTAGACTACATGAAATATTCATACACTAGAGAAACCATGGAAATATTCACAGCTAGAGTAAACTTGGAATAGAGAGAGAGGATTTATTACCCAGGGAGAGCTGCTAAAGCAACCAAAAAGAAATCAGGTAACTTCAGAATTTCATATTACTTTAATTCCACTTACACATAAAGCCAATGTGTTTTCTCACACTCAAGAGAAAAAAAAAGTAATTAAGCATTCACTGGGCTAGAGAGATTAGATGTAAGACATGGAAGTCAGGACATCTCCAAACTGTCTTATACTACAAACACTTGACCCCAAATCTTCTGAGGCTTTATTACTTACTCTAAGGGCAGGACAAAGGGATTTCACAAAGCTCCACTTAAACCAAGAATCAGGATGGGAAGCGGGAAGGACTTAAAACTGCATGGAAAAGCCATTCCAGTTCAATTTTGTATGTAAGTGATGAACAGGCTTTGTATCAGCACTCTGTTTGGGATTATACCTCATCTTATCTCACTTAATGAATACAATGGGAATATTTTATCTGTAACTGTGTTATTACAGTTGAAAATCTTGTTATACACAGTTGAAGTACATACCTGTTGCTCAGAAAGCACAGAATAAACTACTATTACTTTCACAGTTTGCAATTTGATCCTTTATCCCACCAACAAACTCCAGCATATTCAAAAATTTAATGAATTATCTGAAAATACAATCACTACCTTCAGTATATCAAAAGTCACACTTCTTTTTCAGGTTCATTGCCAGTATTTTGTATGATTATTTTAAGCATACATATTAGATAAAAAATAATTTTAAATCATACATTTGATTGTCATTTTAGTATTTAATAAACATATTTTTTCATCTATAGGAAAAAAAGTCAAAAAAGGTGTTTGTACTAGTGGGGGAGGAGGAGAAAGCAGAGAGAGGGAGAGAGAGACAGAGGGAGAGAGAGAAAATGATTGTCAGTAAAAAAAGCTCAATAAAAATGACTTAGCTGTTTAATATGATAAAGTAAAAATAAGAATATAGACAATGAGTAAATCTTTTGCTCCCTTCAGATAGGGGTAACCCCACATTGCTACAGGGGGTGAATGGATTTTCCTATTCCATGCTACACACACCTGAAGAGGGGTTAGATGTGATATGTGACTCCTCCATGTGCAACAGTCTTCTGGTTAGGATCACTACACTCTACCCTTTGATCCACACACAGTTTACTTTTCCCAAAGATCTTGTAAGATGTAGGTTACATTAACAGCACACAGATTTCATAGAATAGAATCATGGATTCAGATCATAGAATCAGATTTCTCAAGCCCTAAGTATGAGGCCAAACACAGCAGATATGATTCCCCAAGCACAGTGCCTTTTGCAAGGCTCCCGACACAGAAGGATTTCCACGTATTTTGAAATATAAAACAACTTTCTAAAATGGAAAATCCAGCAACAAACTCATCAGCTGAAATATCTTCTACTTGATGTTGTTTTTTAGGAGACATGCATAGAAAGTATTCTAAGTAATTTTTTTTTAATTTTATATTGCGCTTCTGAAGTGATTCAAGAGTGACATTTCATTTTCTTGAATAGATGAATGTAGACAAACAATATCTTGAATAAAAACCCTTTGTTCCATGTGTATAGTCATATTCTGAAATTATACAACCTTTTCCAAAAATTCTGGACTGAATACAGAGAGAATATCAGTATTTCGATTGCCTGAGTAATAATGCTTCTTCTCATAAGTTCAGCCTCTGAAATCTTGAGGTGTTTCAAGTAGAAAAAATCAGATGTAATTCAGGTCCAGATTTTTAATTTTTCAAGTCTAAAAATTAAAAATTAATTTTCCACTCCTTTCAGTAATTTGAATTCATCTTTGATCTGCAGTTAAAATCAGTGGAAAAAAGAGAAAAGGAAAAGGGGAAAACAAAAGAGGCTTACAACATTGTGAAGTTTTTATGTTTTTTTCCTTTCATATAAAAACTAAAAACTTGCTAAGTAGTCTGACACACACCCTTCCATCACTGCTCAGACTAGGCCAGAATTTTTCACTCGCAACTAGCCACTAGATGTGAGAGTCAGGAAACGTCAGTGTGCAATAGTCTAGAATAACCATGATCAAATATCTCAATGAATATAGTAGGTTAAAAATCACTTACATACTGTGAGATGGATGCACTCTAATAGCATTGCTCAATTCCTGCTTCTGGAACTTCTCCCAGGTTTTAAAGTACTGTGAATATACTATTTTTTCCATAAAGTCTAAATTAGTATAACTCTTTACGGTGCACAGAAGAAGACATAAGTTATTATCTAAAACTGGAGTCCAAAAGACAGGGTTGTGCTGAGAATCCTAGGCTTCTCTAAATAAAGCATTCCTTCCTGAAAGAAATGAATGTTCAAAACTGTCAAGCCTTTTCTGGAGAATCAGTAAATTTGGGTATCCCTCTCAGTGCCTCTACACCAACACATCTAGAGTGGGAAACCAGCAGCAGGAGTCAGAAGTCTGTGGCTGTTACAGCCTGTGGCCCCCTTGGGGCTGCAGAGATATTGTGGGAAGGCTCACATGACTGGAGAGCTGCAATGGATGTGTTCAGTCACTTTGGGAAGCTCACACTGTGAAGAAACAGTGTATGTATTACACTACATGTGAGGGAGCAGTGGAGTGCGTGGAGTGCATATTATCCATGAGACTGTTCAGGAGCCAGTCAAGACCACACAGTTCAAAATGAGCAGGTAGACCAGTACAGATGCTGTTCTGGTGGCATCTGATACAGAGATCCTGACAGGCAGAAGAGGAGGCCTTCCTGAAACATGTGCAAGAAGCTTCGCCTTCACAGGCAGAACTTCAATCACTCTAATACTTGCTGGGAAGGCAATACAGCAAAGCACAAACAATCTAAGACATTTCTGAAGTGCACTGAGAAAAGCTTCCTTGGCACAGGTGATAAAGGAGATAACAATGAGAAGAGGACTTCACACTTAGAAACAAGAAAAAAAACTCTCTTTGGATCCAAAAGCTGTGAGCAGTCATGGTCTCTTGTGGATGGTGAAGTTCAGAGTCTAGAGACAAGACAGCAGAGCAAAAAGCAGGATCACATCCTCGATTTCAGGAAAGGAAAGTTTACATTCTTCAGAGTTCTATCATGGGATATGGCCCTAGAGAGAAGAGTCCAGGAAAGCTGGTTGATAATCTCCTTCAGTCTCAAAAAGGTCCATCCTAACAAGCAGGAAATGAGCACAGGTGGCAGGAGGCCTGCATGGAGGAGCAAGGACCTCTTGATTGAACTGACACAAAAAGAAAATGTAAAAAAGGTTGAAGGAGAGACAGATAACCTGGAGGAAGTACAGTGATGCTGTTCAGTTTTGCAGGAATGCATATGGGAAAGCCAGTAAACACCTGCAGTTGAATCTGGCAAGGGCTGTCAAAGGTGACAAGGAAGAATACTACAAGAACATGCGCAGGAATGAAGACACTTAGCCCATGGCTGAGTGGGGCTGGAAGACACTTAGCCCATGGCTGAGTGGGGCTGGGGACCTGGTGACAAAGAACATGAGTCAAGGTTCTCAATGCTCTCTTTGCCTCAGTCACTGCCAGTAAAATTGGTCTTAATCTATTCACAGGTCCTGAGATCAGAGGGAATGTCTGGAAAAAGGCAGACATACCCTCAGCAGAGGAGAACCAGGTTTGAGAGCACTTAAGCAAAAAGCTTGCACAGTCCATGGGCCTGATGGGACATGTGCATGAGTGCTGGGGTAGCTGGTTGTCTGTGATGCCACTCTTAGTTATGTTTGAAAGGTCATGTCAATTGACAATAGTCTCTGAAGGCTGGAAGAGAGCCTGAAGGCTTGAAGACTCCTGTCTTCAAGAATTGCAAGAAGGAAAGTGTGAGGAACAACAGATGAGCTTCACATCAGTCTTTAGCAAGGTAATGGAGCAGCTAATCCTAAAAAAATCTTCCCATATATATGAATGACGTGAGATGATTGGGAGTAGTCAGCACAGATATATAAGGAGGAAATCAAGTTTAACCAAATTTGCAGGCTCCTACACTAAGGTGTACAACTGGGTGAATGAGGGTAAAAAGTGTGTTAGTTACCTCAACTTTAGGCAGGCTTTTGACACTGTCTTCTGTAACAGAGTAAGCCATGCACCCTCACATCAAAGACAATCAACAGCTGCATCAGGAAGGACACTGTCAGCAGGTTGAGGGAGGTGATCCTCACCCTCTTCTCAGCCCTGGTGAGGCCTCTTCTGGAGGGCTGTGTCCAGGTCTGGGCTCCTCAGGATAAGAGAGAAATGGAGCTCCTGGAGTAACAAAGATGATTAGGGAACTGAACCAACCCTCTTATGAGGAAAGGCTGAGGCAGCTGGGCCTGTTCATCATCAAGCAGAGAAAACTGACAGAGGAACTTGTCAGTGTTCAGAGTATCTGAAGGGAGGGTGTCAGGAAGACAGATCCAGGCTTTTATTGGTGGTGCCAAGAAACAGAAAACAAGAAGGGATTGGCAGAAACTCAAATACTGGAACTTCCATCTGAATACCTTACTGTAAGGGTGACTGAGTGCTGGAACAGGCTACCCAGAGAGGTTGTGGAGTCCTGTTCTGTAGAGATATTCAAAAGCCATCTGGACATAATCCTGAATAATGTGCTCTAGGTAACCCTGCTTGGACCAGATGACCTCCAGTGGTCCCTTCCAACTTAACCCATTCTGTGATCCTCTGATTTTGTGAACTTCCAGAAAAACTACTAATTTGTTCAGCTACCTCAACTGAAATATATAAAAAATAATACAATAAACAGTGGGGTTTTATACTCCTAAGAATACACGATACTGCAAATTATCATAGCACAAATATTCTCAAATTAAAATGCAAACTTTGATGCCTGAATAAAACTATGTAGTAATAAGACTACTCTATAATAAGTGGTTTATCAAAAAAAATCATTTATTATTCATTACAATAAAACTAATTACAATTAATTTATTTTCTGTGCCTATCATTGTTGCAAATACTTGATCTAGCATAAGTTAATAAATATGTAAATGAAAAGTTACCAAAGCAGGGAGAAAAAGGAATTGGATGTTAACAGCACTCCATCTCCTTTGGTATTTTGTAACTATATTTTGTGATTTGGAAACTTTGTCAATTTCTAGTTCCAAAGCTACTACTCCTTTTTTGCTTGTCTCATTAGTACATCCAGACCAATGCACACTGGGATTGTAGACCAAATCAATACATTTACAGGTCCAGAAATGAAAAACATCTTACAGAAAAAAAGGTTTCATTGCCCTCCCTGTGTGAATTACAGAAATAACTTTTTTATAAACAACTGACCTGTCATAATAAATCAAAGTGCCAGTAGGTCTTCAGTTACATAAACTTAGCTATTCTTGCAAACATAAGAAGTCTAGCTATTGGACTGTTGGACTTACAGCTAGGAAAATGACCACGATTATTCACAGATTCTCTACTCTGAAAACAATATCAGTTATATTTTAAAGATAAGGGGGGGGAAATCTTTTTGTATTTGTAAACAAGACGGTTATGTAAAAAGAAGTGAGAGAACAGAGATATTCCTGTCTCAAAGAAGGAATTTTGAAATAATTAGCAGTATTTCAAAGGAGGTTCCATTTGCCTACAGGTAAGAATTGTATACGGTGAACTCTAAAACAAAAATATGGGAAATGGTCCAATGTGAGTATTCTTTCAGGGAGCCCAAAATTACTCAGAAAAATTACTGTAAGAAAAGGTTATGTCACATGTGTAGCACAGTAAAAAGTAGAGATGCTAAAGGTATTTGTTCAACATTTATTCTGTTTTGGTTGTGTGTATACATGAATACTAGCACAGGAAGAGCGACTAAAAAGCTCACTTCTATTTTTACTACATTTCTTTACCCTTACTTGTTTTGTTTGACAGAACATATGCAGTGGATAACTTTCTTCCTCTTTCATGTTGGCCACAAGACCCGTCACTTGGCACCAACTACGTGCAAAGATGTGGTGTAGACATTATTGGGTTATTTTACAGGCCTTATTTTTCATGTCCTTCTCCTTCTTGTGAGCTTACTGAATTCAATACCAGAGGGGGTTTCAAAGAAATTCCATCCAGCCTTAAAGTAAGTAAGACAGGTCCCCTTCGAAAAATAGTGTCACCTTTCTCCTTTACCTAATAGGTCCACAGAACAATCCATCACCTTAAATCATGTACAAATTACCCACATACCCAACAGTGAAAATTACTTAAAGTAGCACAGACCTAAGAGCAAAGCCTTGGATTTGGTACCCAACATTGAACTGCTTGCTATTCCTGACAGCTTGAAAATGTTTTTTTTTCTCTCACTGAACTAAGATTCTCTGTCAGTGAATAATTGAGACCTACCAGTTTTACTTTCAGAGGAGGATTGGGAAGATGAGTTCATTCATGTTTGTTAAGCAATTAGAGACTGTGTTGATAACCACCCTGCAGAAAACACCAACAGCAACACCAATAATAAAAATAAAACAATAAATTAAAATTAAGCCCTACAAAACCAAGAAAACTAACAACAACAACAAGAAGAAAACAACAACCAAAGAAGGGAATAAATAAAGTTCACAATTCTTATGATGCATAAAAAAATAAGTAAAGCCATATAGTGAATAGTGATGATCAAAACAAGTATTAAACATATTTCTCATGTGTTTAACAGAAATAAAAATTATCTGATGGTGTAATTAAGAATCAAAGATCTTTATATTGTTGTTATAGAAGTTGCTGGCTAATGTCTCCTTGTTGCTAAATATTTGGGTTTCCACTATGAAAACCTTCCCTTTTCTAGTGCGTCTTTTGCAAGTTGTGAATGTAGTGCTTTAGAAGCTGCATTTCCTTATGTGTAACTTTTCTGGCATATTCTCTTTCTCCACAGAGAGCTGAGTCTTTATTTCAAACTGAAGCAGGTTTTTCTTTGAGTAGAGGGCTCTGCTCATCCAAAACAGCAGCCTTTTCATGAGAATGCATGAGAATATACATCTGATAACCTGTTTGTCCAGAAGGCTTACCTGATAGTGCATAAAAGTGGTAAACTTAGCAAACACCTGACAAAAGCTTTGTACATAATCAGAAGCTAATTGCAGCCCAGTACAGAGAATGCGTGACAGAACCAACTCTCAGGATCCAGGGAGAAATTGTGCCTCAGCAGGAGTATTTCACACTACTAAGGCAGTATAAGGGGAAGAAAGAACCAGCATAATGACACACAGCATCAGATGGAGACTTTAATGAATTTCCTTTTTTGGTGTATAATTTTCAGGGTTTAATTCTGTCTTTGTCTGAGTACTCATAGCTAAGATTACATTAGGCCCACAGAAAGTTTATTCCTTTTATATTCCTCTTTAATTATATGTCCTATGGTTGCTAGTGAAATCGTCAACCAAAAAAGAAACTTCACTTCATCTCATTATATTGAAAAAAAATTGTTAAAAATGCATGTTGTTGTGTTACTGGAGCATTACTGAAGTATATGTGCAACCTGATTACTGTTTATTTAGTAATGGTCTTGTATTTATTTATTATCAAAGTCAGACTCCTTGAACGACTATATGACAGTAAATTTTAATTCCTGTCATTACACTAACAAAACTGTCCACAAACAACTCTTTTCTATACTTTACTTTTGGTTTTTCTACACCTATTAAAACATTAAATGATCTACCAGTGACTAACAAAGGCAATGAAGTCCAATGAAACAATTTTAATTATTTGCTTTCCACTATTCTATGTTAAATTCCAGAGATTCTAGGATTGTAGTAATGGATTTTTTGACAGAAGATTTTCACACAAAAGACATAACTGTGTTTGCACTTGAATTTTTTATAGTCAGAAACATGAGCTACTTCAGACACTTGTATGTCTCAAAATAGATCTAGCTGAGAAGACATAAAGGGGAACAGGGGAGGAAACACACACACACATAAAAAATAGTAATCTGTGTTTCCTGTTGGAGGAGCTCTACACTTTAAAATATTAAATATTCAGATAGCTAGACAGTCCAGGTGTAGCTTGTCACATAATTGTCAGACCACTTAGCAAATGTAGAGGGAGGTTGATTAAACAGTTAAATCAGACATTCTGAAGAGGTGAGTGTTTAGTTCATATTTCAGTATTGACTTTTCTTGGACCAAATTTCTCCATGAGGTACTATGCAGATAAAAATTATTAATCTTTTGGATATTACAAGCAAGGCAGACAATTAATTTCTTTTATTACCCCTAGAATTCCCTGATACAGGTCCCATATATAACCACTGGAAATATGTAAAAACTAATAAAACATTTAGAACTGAAAACCTAACAGGCTTCAGATCAGTATCAGTTTTCCTGGAAACTGAGATCTCCAATATGATGTCTAGTTAAAGAAGCAATCTACATGTACCCAAGACCAATATCCTCATAAGATTTATGTACTGGCTTTGAAGTTCTTCATTGGTTTCAGAAGATACACACTTGATGCTGAATCTCTAGTCTTGAGATATTAATCTTGAGCAGCATTTCATAAAGTATATAAAATAAGACAAGAAAAATCTCTCCTAATGGCAAAGAATCCAGCCAAGACAAATAGAGCTCAGAATCTCATCAGAAAAAAAAATCACAAAAAAAAAACCAAACAAACAAACAAACAACAATGTCCTATGGATAATTACAAGACATGTCCAGAAAATTAGATGTACATGTTGATTCAGGAATGGCAAAGCAAATAACAAGCTGACTTTACTGACTTTTAAACTGTACACATTTTTGGAAGGCAAATGTTGACCACAAGAATCATTGAGCACTTAAAGGGAGAAATAGAAAACACACAGATCTTTCCAGGTATTCCAACAACATCATTTGTAATATATTCATGTAGAAACTGAATGTTCAAATACACCCAGGAGACCTAGGAATAGAAATGCCGTAAACTTTCAGTTCAATTGCTTCTCTGGGTACTTTAGTGATTTTGAAAATCTTCCCTGTAGATAATTAATCACTTTATGTTTGCATTTAACAGTGATCTACACTGCTGATTTTTTAAATCTTTTATTGTGCATAACGCAAGGAGAAATTATTGTCCAGTTTAACTGTTATTTCAGCATGTAAGAAATATGCAGCTTAATAACCACTTGATAACAGCAACCAATTTTTTTTGTTGTTGTTTTAATGGAAAACACACAAAAATTTTATGTGGTGAAAATAAAGTGAGTTGTCACACTCTTTTTTTGCATGTGAGTCTTCTGCACTGTGCCAGAAAAATATTTACCCAACAGAGTACAACACAAAGCTAGCCACTCTCTTCAACCTCCAAAGAGAATACTGATATTGTGAATGTGATTGAAAAAAACTCTTCCAAATGTGCATTGCTTTTGCTAATTTCATTTAAATTATTGTTCTTCACATTTCATTGAAAATGAAAGAACTCAAAGATATACAATTCACATCAATACCACATCTAAAAACAATAGATGTCACCCACTAAGTACATAACACAGTACTTCAAATTATATTTAAGTTAAAAATAGGAAGATAAAAAGTAAATGCTATGTGGTGGTAAATACAGATCTTCTGGATATAGCTATCAGGAAAAAGTTATAACTACTAACATTTTTGTAGTTGATGCACTTTTGCATCAAAATCTAAAGAATCAGACACTTTAAAAGTTTATCCTTTGTCTTGTTGTTGGTACTAGTCTTTTCTTTAATCTACTACAGTCACTCATAGGATTTTGTTCAGGTTTTGTCCACTTAGCACTGAAATACTGAACTCCAATTTTGGGTTATATTTAACATATGTTTTTCTGAATCCAAACCCTTTTCTCAGGTTTTTTCCTCTATAAGAATCCCAAACTACCTCTTTTTTCTGTATTTTGCATCAGCTCTCTGACTTTATCTGAAAAGCAAAAGACAGAGCCAACTAATACTATTTCCTTGAGAACCTTACTAGGCCACCTTTGCAAGAGAGAGACTGTGTTGTGAAAGCAGCTTGACTTTTGTTCACACCAAACTATTAAAGAACTTTTCTAGACTGTTTTAAAGACGGTTTGTTACTATAAAAGAAAAATGCCTCTACAGAGACACTAAACAGAAGGAATTTAAACAGAAGACACAACCCATGAAGCAGTGTGGGTTCATAAAACAGGGGCTGCAGGAGGAGGACCTGGTTGGTGGGGCTTTTTTCAGTTGTTGTGAAACAAAGATCTTTTCTGTGTTTAATCTTTTGCGCAATTATTAAAATTGTATTCATAATCACAGGATCTGTAATCAGTTTTTGTCGTTGTATACGAGGACGACCAAGAAAATAAAACTGGGCACCTTATGATGATGATTCCATATACAGCCTTTATTGCTCTTCTCTCCAGCTCTACAAAACTACTGTGTCTCACCCCCTTGCATATCCACACCTGCTCACACACACACAGCCCAGGACCTTGCATACTTTTCTATATTTAGTTTATTATCTTTGAGTCGTTAGCACTTCTCACATATAATTGGTCGCCTTCCTATTGTTTTCATTCCTTTTCTCATGGTCAGGACTGGCACCTCTCTCCAAGATTTCTATGTCCCTTGTTTTCTTCAGGGGAAAGGCCTTAAGGTGTCTAAATCAAAATCCTCCTCTTCTGCATCCCTCAAAAGGGGCACAGCGGACCCGCCGCCTACCCCGACAAGTTTTGTTTTCCTTAGTAAAGAACTTTTTAGAGCTTGTGATTAACTATGGTGTGTGGAAGAATCAAAATAATGAGATTTGACAATTGTCCAAAAACTATTTTTTATGTTCTCCTCTTTTTGCTCTGATAAATAGTCCCAGATGAAAAGATGACATTTGATTGACAATAGTAGCCCTGAACGTCTGGATTTCTATTCACTGTAGCAGTTTGAATCAGAATTTTACTAGATGATGACAGGACTGGATAATTCTATAATTCACCAAATGCAACCACTATTTGCAGTCCTGCGTAACATGGTGGTGGTGAGTTTCAGTTGTTGCTGAGGCACAAAAACCTATTACCCAGCAGCTTCTGGGTCACATCCAACCAGAATTCAACAGATATGTTCATTTAAAGGACTTTCTTTTTTTTTTTTTTTTTAGTCTTCTGTTAATAATCACTTGCTTCCATGGGAAAAACAAACAACTTTCAGAAAAACTTTAAACAACATAGCCATGAGATACACAAAGTGTTCTACATGAAAAGGTTTGCAGCTGTGAGAGCAATAGTAGGTACAAATTTTTCTTTGGGATGTAATAACTTTGATGTTAATTTCAGAGCTTGCAGTGTCTTTGATACTGTCTCCCAGTAGAAATCTTTGAATTGCCCATCAGTCATCAACAATTAACTGCTTTTCTGAAAGTACTGTGTCACCTGAAGAGGATGACACATGGAACACAGAGTACAAAATAATGACTTCAAAAGTAGTGTTTTGAACATGGTAATGCTGCAATGATGAATTACAAGATGGTATAGGCAGCTCATTGAACCAGCTTTCGGTTCTTTGACTTAAGAAAAAAGTCACTTCATTTATAAAGGTCAGTTTTATACCAGCTGTTTGAAATTACTTTGAATTTTATGGGATAATCCCACTTATTTCACTGGTACAGGTACTGAGATTTACTCTATTTGTATTGAGAATTTGTCCAATATCAACCCCTAATACTATTTGTAATAAATGTTTAGGGAACTAATGAAATTAGTTACTCAAGGTAATTTAATGGTATCCACTACTTATATTAAATATGCTAGAGTTTGGAAAGTGTTTGCGT
The DNA here is from genome assembly GCA_013397135.1 of Pachyramphus minor. Classification (NCBI taxonomy): domain Eukaryota; kingdom Metazoa; phylum Chordata; class Aves; order Passeriformes; family Tyrannidae; genus Pachyramphus; species Pachyramphus minor. The sequence continues at coordinate 540,560 of VYXB01009192.1, read as the reverse complement.
AAGAAATTAAATCCCTGATGCTTAATACCTGAAGCAAGCTACCTGTTTAAGAAGATCCCAGTGAAAGCTTCAGATTAGAATCAATGAAGTTATCCAGCATTTGAATAAGTAAACTTAAACAGGGAGGAACAAGACATTGAATTCCTATAAAACAGACCATGATCAATAACAAAATAACATTTCTAAGAGCAGCTCCCCATGACTGGCGTACACCTGCAAACACGTTTTTCTTTCCATGATTGTATTTAAGATTAGTGTTGTGAAAATGAGCTTTTACACTTCATTCCAGATACTTTCCTGTTGAAGTCATAAAAATATTTTCAAGGCTCCTGTGGACACTTAAGCAGAGATCTGCAGTCAGTGGCAGAGATACATCAGGATAGCTGTTTTAAAATTTACTGTATTTCTTTTTAATTCATATCTTCATTGTTGTATACACATCCATCGAGGTTTTGCTTTTGGGTCTTGCTCAATCAGCAGGAATGCACTCCCAGTACCAATTTTATGATGTCGGATTTTATTGTGTTGACACCCTGCTTGGTATGTATTTGTGAGAAGGTGGAATCTGCTCTCTTTACTTCACTCATTTAGCGACTGTGGCTGTATTCTGCTAACAATGTGCTGTTTCTTTTGTTTCTTGCTTGTCTTCTGAAGAACAGACATGTATGTTCAATACACACCCTGGCATAAAGGTCAATGCCATAAATGCAGCCTGATATCTGTTCACAAAGATAAGAAGCACCTTCCTACTTAAAGCCCCTTTACTTGGCTTTTAATTTTTACTGCTGCAAAAAGTCTAAGATCTCCATTTAATGCATGTGGTATTTTGACTCAAATTACCTGGTGTTTAAAATAAGCTTTGCATGAAGTATTTGTCTGCAGCTTAATAAAACAGTAAAAGAATTTTTTTCCATCTTAATCACTCCTATACACATCATGGAGACACCTGGCCTGATGTTACACAGAGAAACAGGCACAAGAGGGAGGCTTGTTAGTTGAATGAGAACGTCCTTTCTTTATATTTCCTTTTCAAGGAGAATGGGAAGTAATTTGCCAGCTGGGCTCTACATACTGATGGGCAAATTTCAAAGTCAGGGTTTGAATTCAGATTACTGCTTGAAATATGTCTTTAATTCACGCCAGTTCCTCAATTTATTTCTCTGGCTCGTCTACATAACGTGTGTATATATATATGTGTGTGTGTGTGTGTATATATATATATAATGTATGTGTATATTTTATATATATATTTTATATGTATACGTATACACACACACACACAATTAAAACTATGGTCTGGGATGTTTACTTCCACTTAATTCAAAAATTTAAATACAATATTTTAGCTTGGCGAAATCTCTGAAGCTGAAAAAAAAGGTTCATCCTCATAATCTGCCAAATCTCTTCCAATTCAATGTAAATTCAAAACTGGGCAGAAAACCATAACAATACTAGCTTCCATAGTAATTTTAGCCCAACAATAAGAGTCTACAGTGTTTTTCCAATCTGTTTAGCTACTTATGTTTCCAACACATTATTTATAAGTACAGCATAATAATATGGAAATGTTACATTAACTAATAAAAAGCAGTCAGGTAGAAATGTCTCTGCTTAGTAACTTGCTAGTTTGCTTACTTAAATCTTTACCTGTTAGAGATGCTGTGAGACAAAAGGTGATATCATTAACATTTATGATCTGTAGCTACATGAATTTGTACGTATATTTTATACATCTATGCTGATTTTTCCAACAAGTAGTTAAATATAGAAAAATATCCAAGTAGTTTCTCCAAGGTGTTGAAAATTTTCTCAGGAGACAATTTAGTGCTATACCACAGATGTAGTTTTATAGCCACATTTCCATGCAGCCTGTGTTTATCTTGCACATGTGTAGGGAAGAAAAAAGTATACAAACAGAAAACCCAAAACAGCCATCGTACATAAATCCATCATACGTAAAAAAAAAAAAAGAAAAAACAAAACAAAACAAAAAAAACA
>VYXB01009192.1:477305-538385 GCA_013397135.1 Pachyramphus minor | reverse complement strand
AACCACTACAAAGTGCAAAGCAGCAAAATGTTAAACCTGTCAAAAAAAAATAATTAATTTCTACTATAAAATCCATGCACATTGAGGGAAGGCATGCAGTAAGCTAACTGCAGTGTTTGATTTCCTAATGCAGCCAGGAACATCCTTATCAACTAATTATATGAATGAAGGAAACAATCCTTCAAAAATTATCTGGATGACATAAAACTGTGTGACAATTAGAGTATAAGAAAATATAAATATTATTTCCTGATCTGTTCTCCTTACTTAGTAACATTTCATCTCACAGAAATATTTTAGAGGATTTTGAAGGACAGGACTTTGGTGATATGACCACCAGACAACTGCTGTGACAATGGTCACAGCATTTAAAAGAACACCTAGGAACATGCCTAGTTTGGTATACCTGAGTTTTCTGTATTGGTGGCATTGAACGTTACATATTGAAACACCAGGTTTGCAGGTTAAAAAAAGAAATTAGGCATTTATCATGAGCAGGTATAAAATTGTGCAAATTCTTACTATCTAGCAAGAACACATGGATTTGTTTAGTTAAACTGTAAAAGACTCATGGGTATTTAGAACTGATCCAGTTCTCAAAAAGTGTTTTTTGATATTGCCATAAAAATCTACTTTTTTGCTTTAATACAACAGACACCTATGTTCTATCTAAGTAGCAGTTCTTATTATATCAAAAATTCAGTTTCACTTGCATACAGAGAAGGAAAATGGATGTTATGTTACAGTAGCAAAGATGGATCAGAATTTATCTAATTAAGTTAATTCCAGTGTTACTTGTATTCAATGCATACTGGTCAGAGAATGGCACTTCAAAGTAACAACAGTGATTTGTTAAAAAGTGGTTAAAATATCCTCTGTGACTGACAACATAAAAAATTTTGAACATTGTTACATAAACAATCTGCACAATATATGGCATCATTTCAGTTTAAGATTAATTAAGGTTTTAATTTACTCTCTTATTATCCCACTCTGATTTTTTTGGTGCTTGTATATGACTACAGAATATCACAATTAATAGCAACAGTGCATACTGAATATTTTAAAGATTTTAGAATTCTTTTTTTTTTTCTTTACAATTTTGTTTCGCTATTTACAGATAAACAGAGGCAGTAAATACAGCTAATGAATTAACGTCAGTACACTGCAGAGAAAGAAGTCCAGGCAAAATCTGAGAAAGATCTGTTAATATTTGAAGGTCCCATCTTCCACAGGTCCCCCTTGCATTTCATGCACTCAGTTTTCATCTGCAGGCAGCTCTCTCACTTGGTAAAGACCAGAAGACTCTCAGATTCTCAGGAGGGGAAGTTCTGTTCCCTGTCATTAAATTTCATTAAACTTTAGCCTAGCAATTTTGTACAGTGATGTTCTAAACCTGTACTAATGTTCTAAACTACTTCCTAACAAGGGCAGACTTACCTAAGAATTTAACACAGGAGATTACATGCCTGCTACACCGTACTCTTAGAACTGTGGCGTAAGAGCTGCTTCTCCATGAAACCTGAAGTTCCAATTTGCAGAGAAAATTTCTGATTAAAATCTTAAACTATCCTCTTTTCAGATCTTTAGATAAAACAAAACTGAGAATTCAATCCTCATGAGTTAATTTTCAAAAAAAAAACCTAAGCTAATGTTTCTCTATTTTACAGATATTGGAGTGAACTCTTGCCCCATTATTGAGGCATTTTCACTACTCATACACTCAAGTCTACTGTCTTCACAGGGTCAAGAGTGTTATTAAAATTGGTGTAAGATTTTATCTTGCATTTTATCTTATATATCTCATCCAGTCACCAACTTTCAGATATACAGAAGTCTACTGCTTAATTCTCTTGAAGTCAGTGTACCTTCCCTTGGGATGCAGACTTGAGTCACGTGTGATAAAGTCTGCATTTCATTGTACATTTGTATGGCATGATTTAGCTAGGTTTGTATCTAGTCTGTTCAGCTAGGGGAACACTGTTAGAAGGAACAAACAAGGTAAGCTCTGGCACATATACTAAAACATGAATTAGAATGCAATAGGAAATATGTTCAAATTTTTGCCAAGCAACAGACTAAGTACCATTTTATTCTGACTTGAGCAGGCCATAGATCACGTACCACTTAATCCTGGCTTGAACACTTCTGTTGAATGCAAATTTTCAGTTAATTTTTCCAGCAGTGGAAAAGAAGGCAATTAGGTGCCACCTTCTACCTGGAATTGTGACCTGAGTTTTTGAGTAGTGAGAAGACTGTTAGTTTTCTATTTTTTTTTCCTGACATGCTAAAAGAGAAGAATGCAACTTTCTCTTAATATTACTCTGTCACCTCAGATTCAATGTAGACCAGAATATTAAACAAACCAACAAAAAACCAAACCAAAACAAAACAAAACAAACAAAAAAAAAAATTGAGAGAGAAAAGAGCCAAAAGAAACCATCCAAACAAGCAACAACAAAAAACAATCCACCTACAATTATTTTTATTGCCCTTTCCATGGATTAAAACACCTTAATATGAATTTTAGGGATTGATCTACCTCCCTCTTCTGTGTTGTCCTATATTGCATGCTAGTATAGAGTTTGTCCACAATTTAGATTGAATTTTATGGAACCACAACACATTTTGAAGAGGATGGATTCAATTTAAGCATTTCCACCCAATAACTCTGTGTTCAAAAATATTAAATACTGTTTATTTCTGTACTCTGACCCTATGTATCCTAATAATCTTGTGATAAATGTGACTGGTGATTAGCAAAAAGCTGACTCTCATTGCCCCAGCAATGTACTTTTCTAATCAAGAATCTTTAATTCATATGTGATGCATGTTATATGATGTCATAATGTTTCATCATGTTTATGCAGGCAAATAATATTTACGGCACCGAAAATCACTTTGACATGCCCATCATCATGATCCTTGCTCTGATTTGTAAATAAAGATTGGCTTTTGTACACAGATGTAGAGAAACAACTACAACAGCTCCATTTCTTCTAGGAAAGAAATTACCCAATTTTGTTTTTTTTAACAATCGGGCATAGTTGTTTTTTCAGGAAGACTTACTAGACCCAAATATTTTATAATAAATTTTGGCCCTGAAGAGTACATGTATTTGTCATATTCTTGTGTTCTGTGTGTACCTGCTTTTACATACTTTTGGTTCATGTATGTAATATTTTCTGTAATATAAGTACCAAAGTTCAATAATAGTAGAGAATGCAGATAGAGACGTGATCTTGTGAGGAGAAATGAACAAACAAAGTTCCATAAATCAAATGCTGATAGCAGTGGTGGAAATGAGCTCCTGGCTCACCAGAAAGTGTGATGTGCTAAGGCTGATCAGAATCTAAAAAAAAAAAAAAAAAAAATTAGGGGGTTAAAAAAATTAAAATATTTTCTTAACTTAATTTCTGTGTATTTTTTTTCCAGAATTCATTTTCCAGATACAAGGCCATATTCTCAGTGAAAGCTGTAGTTTGCCAAAATGCAAATATTTTCCCTCCTTTTGTTCTTCAAGATATTAATATTGCAAAATTATTTTTTGACAAAAATATACATATTCCATGGAGCCATCTGATACAAGAAAAAAGGAAAATTACTCATTTACAAAACAGGAACTATAAAAGAGGTCCACACCTCTGTTTTCCAAGGAGGGTAAAATATGCCATCAATAATGAACACTTCTCTTTCTACTGCCAGCATCGTCTCTGAGAAATGCTTTTGTAAGTGCTCCCGACAGAGAAGAGCAGAGTACTTAGTTTCTCTTTGGAGAAAGGAACGGTTACATTGCCTGGTCACAGTGTCAGTGTTTCTGAAAGCCCTACCAGGGAGCTGCACCGTAGACAGCACCCTTCTCCAGCCTGAGAGAGAACGCAGCCAGGGCAAGAAGCAATGGCTCTCGGCAGGTTTCTGTGCTTCAGTTTTAATGTCACTGGAGGAGTCTGAAAGCTGCTTCTGCTCCCTGCTTAACCAGAAGAAGAGGCTGGGCCTGTCTGGGGGTTCAGTCAGTTGATATTTTATACCTGAAACAGCTACAGCAGTTGTGTTCCCCCACCTCCTCCAGGAACTTCTCCTGCATCAGCAGGAGAGCAAGGAGACGGGAAGACAATGGAGTTATTTCAGAGATTAGGTAAATAGCCGGGCAATGCTGTGAATTTTCATTTTGATTTGGCTTTCAGCAGCTGGATTCATGCCAATTATTATTAAAGCTGACAACTAAGCACATATGGGAAGTCTTTCGAAGGAGTTGTGGTTTGCTCAATTTAAAAGTGAGAGAGGAACTGTTGTGCCCGGATCCCATGAACACCTGTGAACAGAACAGACCAGGCAATTAAGGCACTGTAGCTGTGTTCTTCAGCACCCTTAGCAGAAGTGGTAAGATAACCACCCACACATCGTTTGTTTCTGGGCATTTTTTCTCCCCGTTTCCTCAGTTTGAAGAGTCTTCTTATTTCTTATTTATTTTTCTTCTTAATAAGTCTTTCCACTACACTGCTTTTGTGATCTGACAGCAGAGTTTGCCCTGTCTCTACTCTTTTTGATTAGCCAACTTCAGATGCACTCAAAGCCCTGAAACTCCGAAGCTGAGCACAAGGCAGAATGCTGCAGAGATGTCATGCTGACCTTAGAACAAACCTACTTATCGCTTCTTCCTAGAAGTGAAACTCAACCTATTACTTCCAGTCAAACAAATCTCCTGCAGAAACTTCATTGCATTATTTCCCCTCCCATTTAGAGCAATAAAAAACATTATAGCCTCTATTTAATATCTCTCTGTAACTGTGTTACACCACGGTGTGTTGAGGTGACCTGTAATATTACACATGATAACGCACTACAGTTCAAAAGTGGCACGACTGTAGTGTAACAGTGTCACCATATAATGTGTGAAATCTGGATTCTAAATCATCCTGCTATCAATTAATGTCCAACATGTGACCTCCAAAATTTCACTAGGTCATTTTAAACTGTAGAACTTGGAGAAACCAACGCGTTTGGAGCATGATGCTGTTCGGTTCTCAAGGCAACAGACAATTTTCATGATCTGTGACAAAGATCCTGAGCTATAAGATTTTACTTCACCACTTCATTGCACTGGGCTTTTCTTTATAAATTATGGTGTGATCACATATAACCGGTCTAATTTATCTGTAGTGTAAAGCCAATGGTTTGCATAGCTTTGCTCCACGGATAAATTAGGAGCCCTCTGACATGTACTGTCAGCAACAGCACCACAAGACAGTTGGTTAAAATGAGAAAGGAAGTGCATTCACTGTGAATGGAGCTGAAGTGCAGCAAGTCAGCACAAAAAATGCTTAGAAAATAAATCTTACCAGTGCAATACCCCATTGACTATAGAATTTACTCCTGAATAATTTCTTCTTCCTTTCTAATAACAAAAAAAAAAGCCAAAAAACAAGCTATCCAGTTGCTTCTTTATATATATATGTATATGTATATATGATGGGAGGTGTTAATTTTTATTTTTTTCCTTCATCACGTTAGCAGTCTCTTCAACTGAGAGGGAAAGCAATGTTATTCTTTTGGTGGATTAGGGAGCAATATATTTTCTATCCTTATTAGAATTTTGCTATGACTTGGATATTTAATTTGTTCATGCATATTTATCCATTTTTACAGATCAGCTAATGAAAATTGCCTCTCACCTTGATTAAAAAGACCTTTCAGTATCTAAACTTATACTAATAAATATTAATCTGCATCCCAACAGGAAATAAAAGCTGTCTTCTAATATTTGATATGGGTTCCCCCTTCTTTCTCTAATTGTTATTTTGCATTCTATTTTTTTTAATTTTTTTTTGTTGCCAGAGTGATAGCATAGCCTTCAAGGAGACAACTAGACTTCTCTCTGAAACCTCATAGCCTCTTAGTTTTGCAAACAACTCAAGTCTCACTCATTGCTTCTTAATTGATTTCATTTGTAGACTGTTAATGTTGTTTGCATGTTACTTCAAAAGGGAGAATAATTTAAATGAAGTGACAGAAATAGGCTCAGCACTCTGCAAACTGAGATCCTTCCTGCTTCGCAGCTAGGTTTTGCTTAAAATCCAATTCTTACATTTCTTAAAATCCTGTGTTCTCCTTATGAACTGTGTATTGAGTTCAGAGAGAATTTAGGACTTTTGTCTGGGCTTATAGGTACAATCCAGCATTATACAAGACTTCCTGTAAACATATTGCCACAGGCTAGATTTTGAGCTACCCACTTGTGCAGTAATTATGATATTTGGTACAATTTGTTGAAAACCAGTAAAAATTTATTATCTCCCTCCACTTCTCATAGGATGTAATTGAAAATACCGAGAAATTTAGAATACAATTTGTACTGCTCAAAACATTTAAAATGCAAATTATCATCTAAAGAAAAATGTTCTACCTTTTCATAAATACGTGAAGACCAAAACATAACAAGAATGAAAAACAGGAAGTTAGAGAAGACAAACCATCACCGCCAAGAGAAAAAAAAGTAACCAGCAAATTAAAGAGGGTTAAGGAAGAATGAATCTCAGTTATTTTCAGCTCTGTGGGACTTCTCAAGGGTAATATTTAGTAAATAACTTTTTGTCCATGGCAAAATAAAGCCTCCAAAAGCAATAAGGTGTAACAGCACAACATTAACAAAACTGAGATCATTTTTTAACATCATCTGCACTTCTTAGTCATCAGAAATGAGGTATATCTCCTCTGACTTCTAGACATCAATATCTACACTAACTTGTTTGCCTGCTTTTTCAGTCAATTGAGAGAACACAGAATTGTTCAGAATAAAGGTCCCTGTTAGGTAGGGCTCTGCTACTCATCAAACTTTTCTGTTCCTACATAGGAAACAAGTCAAGGTAGAGAAAGGAAAACAAATTAAAATCTAAACATTTTCTTTCACTGAAGTTTTAGAACATGAAAGCTTCTTAATCAACTGTAGCAATAAATATATTTGGTCAGGAAAAAAAAAATAAAATATCCAACCACAAAAACAAAAACATTCCTTTATAGTGACTTAATGGTGATCATGTAAGTAGCACCAAATAAATTGCATTTTTAAATTAAGTTTTCAATTAATGAAAGAGCAAGTAGGCCCATAGCTCATGCTAAATATGAACAATCTATGTGCTCTTCTCAACCAATTAATTATTACTTGTCTCTATCAGCATTCAATAAATTTCTCTTGTTTACAAGCTGTAGACTGACTTAAAGTGCTTTGAAAGATGAATGAATGAAAGACAGGTAATAAATTCACTCCTGCATAAAACTACAGTTTCACTCTGTCAGGTTAATTTTATCTATTTATTTATTTATTTATTTAATTTGGTTTTCCTCAGTGAATGAGGGTAGGGAGAGTGATGAAAGAAGGAAATGAGGATGGAAATAGAAGGACCCTCTTTGAGGGTTTTTTTGACTGTGGGGGCAAAAAACTATGTTGCTTAGTGTGTGATCATTTTTAGGCTCCTCTTTTATACTGCTCAATCTCTTATCTCCTAAATGCTGTCATATTTTTTTACTTCAGTAGCATAGTTTCTTCGACACAAGGATACCTGTTCTGACTGTACTGTCTCCAGACTCCATTTTTATGGTGACCTTTCACTCCCAAGCATTAAACCAAAAATAATCTGTTACTAGAAGAAGTTCCTAACAACTACACCATGAGCCAGACTGAGTCCATGAATGTTTAAACATAAATATTAAAGTTAAAAAAAAAGATAATTAATCATTTTACATTTTCTAATCCCAGTCTTCACCCTCTTAATGTAAGTATAAGAAAATGGCTGAAATTTACCATTCATAAACCTAGAGAAATCATCTCAAAGGTGTGGAATGAAGACTTGGTGTGCTTCAGCCAGAATTCAGTCCTATGTTAGAACTACATGCCTGACTTGAAAAATCTCCCAATTTATGTGGATGAGATGGCAAAACCATACAGGAAACATACACAGCTGAGGGAGGAAGCAACCAACAAAATAAATTAGGAAGCATGATATCTGATAATGAAATCTCCCCTTGGTACAAGTTTAGTGGCATTTTCTGCTGTAACTTTTTCATGCTTATCAGAGAGATATAAAGAATAAGGCCCAAGCTGATAGTAAAATGAGAGATTTCTTTAGGCACTGGTCACTTCAGGAAATGCTGCTCACAACTTGCATGCTGTTCTCACAGTGTTTTATAGCAGTAGCTGGCAACAAAAGAGATCAGTTCTTGATGAGTTCAAAATTAATAACTCAGCTCTCAACAACGGCTACTTCGATAAAGTACACAAATAAGACAATTACTGTAAAGTACATGAACAATTATACATGAACAATTACTACTGGGTGCATAATCAATCATTTGTGCGAACAATTAAGCGTACCTCATCTCAATAATAGCTTTATTGATAAAAATAAATCTAAAGGAAGTCTTGACAAAGAAAAATGTTATGTGAGGCAGCTTTAATCCATTTATAGTAATAGAACTTGCAATTATAGGATGGAATGGTGGTACAGACCATCACTATCAGTTCCAGGCACTTCCCATCACCAAAACTATTTCCAATAGCATATAAGCTTGTCAAACTGTTCACAATACTTTTCACACCACCACTGGGTGTTGGTTTATGAAATATGCTATCCAAAATACAATGGGTATTTTCTATAAAAACGCTAAAGCTTTCATTGAAAACTCAACAGGCGTCCTATGTTAGAATGAAGGAGATTGACTCTCAAATAGCCTTGGTACTAGAGAAGTCTATATCCCTTTTCCTCTGAAATTTTACTAACAGAATTTATTCCCATCAATTTAGAAGTAACTTCCCAGAGGCACAACAGGGAAGCAGCAAATTAACCTCTATCTGCAATAAGCATGATCCAGACTGTACAAATGCACGTCCTCCAACCTCAGTGGGGATCAAGAACGGGGGAAGGAAATCAGATCTGAGATACCAGAACAGACACAAGGGAGAAAACTGTAATCATTCCAGGTATTGTCCACATGCTGGGTAATAGCCTGAGTAATCCAAAATGACCAAAATAGTATAAAATTATTAATTCTAAAGGTAAATGTGTTTGGAGCAAGAGACTTTGAAAATTGGTTCAAGAACAATGTGGGGAAGAATGATCCAAGAGCTTAATTTTGATTTTAAATGTGTCACCTTTCTGGTAATGTAATTCTAGAACCTCCTTTTTTTTTTTTTCTCTCAGACTGTGCTTTTCTTGTTACATTAACACATAATTAGAGGGTCACAATTAAAGACATTTTGCGCTAAAGGGGAAATCAGCATGCATATAGAATATCCAAGACAGCCAGGTGCTGACAGATTTGTTAGGACATCTTTCTTCAGAATCGGTCTTGAAGATCAAGAAGGCACTGGTTTTTTTTAAAGCAGAGACACCTTTAGCCATCTCATGAAAAAGAATGCAGATGATAATTGACATGTGCTGAGAGAATGATGTGCAAGTAAAATGATTTATTAGTAATTAAAATTATGAGACAAAAGGATCACATTGATTGTTTTCCTAGCGAGTTAGAAAGAAAACTCCCATAAAACATCAGAAACTGTTACTGATGATCTCTGCTGGCCTCCAAGCACAAATGGTCATTTGGTGTTTTGTAAACTGCATTTCAAATTAAATTGAATGAATACAGAAAACAGCAGTTATATAACTGATCAAATTTTTATAATGTAAAGCTTTTATTTCATTGCCAAACAGCCAAGATTGTGATGAAACTTAGAATAACCCTTTGTTCCCCAAAATGCCAGAAAAGCAGTATCAAGGCTTATAATAAAAACAATTCAGATCCAAACAGCAGGAAGAAGAAAACTCACTAGTCTTTACAACAGAAAAATAAAAACATACTTTATTTTTTTTCCAAAGTAAACAAAAAAAGCTTACACTTTTTTAGGAATGACAGTTTTCAACCATAGAATGTGAATGTGTAAGTAATGTCACACAAAGCTTCCAGCTTCCTTAAGTCATGGAACTGCTCTTCTGTTACACATACATGGTTTAACTAGAAAGGACAATGAAATTATTACTTCAGCTCTACAAAAACCCGTTTTACCAGAAGTAGCTGCTCTTTCTCTCACAATACCTCCTCCTTCTACCTTTCTATTTTGTACAACATCCTTCAAAATTCATTTAACACTACAAACACAACACAGGGCCTGTTTCTCCTGAACTTCTGTTGACACTGTTCTCGCCCAGCAGACCCAGTGCTGGCAGACAGTGCCCTTCTGCTAGAGAAGTTTCACAAATACCCCAGTGGCATATATTCAGAAGTCATAGCTGTCTTCCTCTAGGGCACCTGTGAATAGAATCACATTGGGGAAGAAACACTGAGGAGACAGACAGACATTTCTCCATGATCCAAACCAAAGAAAATATTCCACGTAAACTTCGTGCTGTATAGACTGAGGAGCTGTGGCAAGGATTGACAATGACCTCATACATTCACGCCACCTAAAGCTCCCATCAGGTAGGATTGTCTCTGCACAAACTCGTATAGGTCATAACAGACGGGGAAAGATGCTTTGCTCACTGTAAAGCAGTGGCAATGCGCAACAGCCTAATTGCTGCCCAAAAGGACAATCCTATTTCCAGCTCCTCATCTGTCAGCTCTTTGATTAGCCCATCTATCTCTAGCCCAGATTTGATGAGTTCATCTAACAGTGCACTGCTGCTGGGAAAGGGCTGTTCTTTCCTCTTTGTGTCCTTTCTCCTCCCTTCCTTCCTTCAGTCACCCTTTGTTTTGTCCTTCACATCTTGTAGCAGTCCTGGCATGTGCTGGATTCTTCACTGGGATGACTAAATCTACCAACGCAACAGTAAAAGCACCTCAGAATGACTGGGATTGGTCTTGGAAATGCATGGTAAGGAATAAGGAAAATCGACATTGCTTTTTTAATTATAATGATCAGTTTAACATGTTTTAGACTTATTTTATGGTGGTTTTAACTATATAATCCTTATAAATAGAGAAGTTTTATGAAAGTCTTGCTGTTGGATCTTGGGTTTTCTCTTTCTGCCTTACTGTTTGAATATGTTACTTGAATGTTTAATTTAAGTCTGAAGTTTGTTGCATGGATGATAATTTTGCCTCTTCTTACTTTTTTTAGTATGTTGTTTGATTTCTAAATAATCAGATTATAGAAACACTTGCATCTTGATCTTTCAGGCATGGCCCTTGCACAGGGGTCTTCTGGCTGACCCCTCACCTCCAATAACAAATCATGTTTTGTTGTGAATGTCCATTTGCACTACAGGTTAGATCAGCCTTTATTTTCATTAAACACAAACAACATTGAACTTTTTTTCACCTCTTTTCAACTAAAACCTCACTGTTTTGTCAGTTCCACCATTGTTCCAGAATTACCTCTCGCTGATGAACAGCCTTTTCATTGTATTGCTCCACATACTCAAGTGAGTGCAGTCAGGTTATCTTGAAGTAGCAGCTCCTTGTTTGTGGAGAGAACAGGATTGTGGTGAGCAGTCCATCCTGCATTTCTGTAGGCCCAACCTTAACATAACTGGGTACAGACAGTGGGGGAATGCTGAACCATGTTGATAACAGACCTTCAGGGCTGAAACAAAGAGAAACCGGTGCCAAAATAAGGGAAGAGTCCCAGAAAGTAAATAATGATTTCACTCTGTGTGGACACCTGTAGTAATCCAATTAAAAGTGTGTTAGTAATGCACGTTTAGTTCATGGATCCAATAGCTTAAGAGTGATCACGAGCCGGGGTGTATTGCAAGTGTATAAAAGAAGAGCTTACGTAAATAAAGTGGAACACTGTTGATCACATTCGTCTTTCGCAGAGTTTGTTCTGAACTCCTCCATTGTTATTTTCAGTGATATACAGCAGAAATCTCCATGAATCCAAAAATCTCACGTTATTCTACGCTGTTGAATTTATACCACTTTAGAGCTCCTGTACTCTTTCTGATGTGTTAACTATTGATTGTTATTCCTCTGCTCGCTGCTGCGCCACTCTTCAGAGTTAAAAGAAATATTCAGAAGCCTCATCCTCATAGGCATCAGTAGCAGACTGCCAGCCAGCTATAAATTTGTATTCACTTTGCCACTTCTTCATAGAACTGTAATGTTCAGTTACTTTCTTGAACTATATCACTTCGGGCATCACCCACTCCTGTAACTTCTGTTCTTGGCCTAGTCTGGGTACGAACCATGGACTTCCACGCAATTATATTTTGCTGTATTGAACACCCCCCGAAAGGAAGAACAAGAGGTCACAGAGGAAAGAATTGCTCAGTCTTTGCTTCCTTGCAGTCATTATCATTTTGAGACATTTCTTACTTTATGTATTGACACCAGAAAAGGCCAAAGGTGCCTAATGTCTGAACATGATTTGGACTCAGAATATGACAGCAAAGACACCTTTAGGGTAATTGCTTCAAATACTGTTGCTTCTAGGAAGTTCAGTGAAAATAGTTAAAATCTTTGTATAAAGTGAAATTTTCAAGAGAAACAGTGCAACTGCTCCACATTTTATTTCCTTGTCATCTTTTACATCTTTCTCTTACTCTAATGTAGAGTCATAAGCTTCATTCAGCATAATTCATAACAAATTTGCTTCTTAAATCCATATAAAACCTTGTTGCTATCAGAATAACTATATTGAATAGAAAGTCAGTGAAAAAAACTAACCTCACCAGAAGACTGGAGGGAAAATAGTCTGTTTTCTCTTGATACTAGTTAGATAGTTGCTAGAGAAAGCCCTAACTCAGATATTTACTATGTATGATAGTTAGTCATCTTTGTGTATCTTGAAGGCACAGGTGTCTGATTATTAGTGCTAGCAGCTCTTATACAAGGCACATGGTTCAGATAAGAATAATCAATGCCTTTATAAAGAAAAATATTTCACCCAGCGGTAGCACTGCTCCTTTCAGCAGGTTTCGTGTGAAACAACGTTAGAAGTTTTGTAGCAGTCTTGGTTTTTCATTTTTATTTGTACCATATATCCAATTTAAAACCTTTAATAGCTTTAAAATGCTTCTCAGAGAACTAAGAGAAACAAAGAATGATCTGGGATTCGTTACCTGGGTCTAGGATTGAAGAGTTTGGATTCAGTTCTGAGGTGTCACAAATCTTGTGTGCTTTAAAGAAATCACTTAATCTGTGCCTGCAGTGCTCCACTGTTTAGATTATGCACCTATTCACTAGTTCATTAATACTATGTGATGATGGGCTTGATTTTCTTATCTAAAAACAAACAAAAGCCTCGATACACATAACAAACAAAAATATTTTATGGTTTAAGACCCTCTACTGATCTGTAATGAACAGCTGGCAAAGAATAACCAGCATAAATACAAAACACTGGTGGATTTAGAAGAAATTTATAATGTCTAAGATGCAAGTTGTAAGACAATTTGGAGATGAAATTTTGTATTTAATATAAACCTAATTCCCATTTAATAAGTAAAAGACTCAGTGCCTCAGAAGAGTGACAAGCAATTATTTCCCAAATGCAGAATGATTTTGTCTCAACTCAAGAAATCATCACATTATATATAGAACTGTCTCTCCATTTTTTTAAAATTCTTTCCTCTGGCTGAGGTTACAGGGTTCCTCTGACCTGTACACAACAGACAGAGATAATTTTAATAATAGTTTTTGATGATGCCACAAACTGATGCAACAAAAACAACATAAATGTGAATAGTAACTTTTCCTCCAAGAAAACTGAAAATGAAAAGCAAAAAAATGAGGATTTTTCCCTCACTTTTAAAGGAAAGAGAAGGATAGGAAAGCTAAGTTAAAAAGTACACAATGTATTTTATTTGCTCATAAGCTTTCCCTTTAAAAAGTAAGTTTCTCCTAACTATTATGAAAATGGAGATTTTTTAGTGAGTTTCTATGAAATATTCTTGAACTTCACATTTTTGGGTTTATCTGCTATCACAGGGAGTTATATGAAATGTGCTAACAGACAGATCAAAGCTCTGACATAAAACTGGAATTCAGTGTCCTGATTACATTCACCAGCTTAATATTTACAGTTTAATTTCTGACACAAAAGAATGTTTCAATATATATTTGCCTATTTCCCTTTATCTACAAACTCTTTAATTTAAATACTGAATTGTGTGGTATGGAACATCAGAAGACTGTAACTGCTGTGATGGAGGCATGAGGCATAAAAGCAGCATCAGCTTTCAGGATAAATTCCTGGATATTTATAAACAATATACATTTCAGCTTATAACTGGAGATGACAGTGAACACAGCTCAGAAAAATCAATAAAATGATCCACAAGAAGATTTTTGGAAGGATAAATCACTAGCTACTACAAATAATTTGTATCAATTACCTTGATAATTCTCAAGTGGTTCAGAAGTGTCTGTTTGCTCCTAGCTGTTTATATTTATCCTTTATTTTTACCCACCTTGTGTTCTCTTTCCCTACAAACTTGTAGCATTTGATTGCTGTTGGCCAATTGATGTTACTATTCCTATTACACTGTGATACTCACATGTTCATTTTAATGCTATTGTTGTACTTAATTTACAGCTCTGTTATTATATCTCAAAAAAAAAAAAAGAAAAGGATATTCATATTATCATCTTCTCTCTGTTACCTGTTTACTAAACCGTTTCTAAAGACCCCACCACACCTACACTTTTAACGGTTTAAAGCAGCAGGACTACTATCAGTACCCATCTCCAGTCAATACCATGACTGACTTGATGTCCTGTGACAAAGGGACAAGCATCTGACACCTTCTCCCACAACACTTTCCTGGAGAGGTTGGCTGCTCAGGGCTTGGTTGGGTGTACTCTTTCCTAGGTTAAAAACTGGCTGGATGGCTGTGCCTAGAGGGTGGTGGTGAATGGACTTACACCAGTTAGCAGTCACCAGTGGTGCTACTCAGGGCTCAGTGTCGGGGCCAGTCCTGCTCGACATCGTCATCAATTGTTTGGACAAGGAGATCAAGCACATCCTCTGTAAGTTCACAGATGGCACAAAGCTGGGTAGGAGTGTTGATCCGCTGGAGAGGAGGAAGGTTCTGCAGAGGGATCTGGACAGGCCAGATCAATGGGATGAGGACAACTGTATGAAGCTGAAACAAGGCAAAGTGTGGGGTCCTGCCCTTGGGCCACATCAAGCCCAAGCATCACTTCAGGCCAGAAGAAGGGTGGCTTGAGAGCTGCTCAGCAGAAAGGGACTTGGAGATGTTATTTGACAGCTGACCAGGCATGAGCCAACAGTGTGTCCATGTGGTGAAGAAGGCCATGGCATCCTGGCCTGTATGAAGAATAGTTTGGCCAGCAGGACTAGGTCAATGATTGTTCCCTGGTATTCAGCACAGGTGAGACCACACCTCAAGTTCTGTGGTCAGTTTTGGACCCCTCCACTTCACTTCACGTCACTTCACTTCACTTCACTTCACAGTTTTGTACGCCTTTTGTCTTTCTGGACATCAAGGTGCTGGAGCGTGTCCAGGAAGGTGCAAGGGAGCTGCTGAAGGCTCTGGAAAGGAGGAGCAGCTGAGGAAGAAACTTGGGGTGAAGCCAGTAAGGAAACCTGGTCTGACTGTGAGTATGGGGTGTGCAGCTGTGAAAGGGCCTCAGTCCCAGCTTAGGGGGTGCAAATGTGACTGCCAGCGTGGCATCTGGATGGTCATGTTAGAAAGTTTCCTCAGCAGGACCTGGCCCTTGGGGACAGGGTTTAGGGGTGATTATGGTGGTGCCAGGTTGCCAGTTGACTAGTTGATCTTGAAAGTCTCTTCCCACCCTGATGATTCAGTGATTCCAGACCTCACCCAGAAAAAATGAGCCACTCAGAGAGGAAATAGGAGTCTAGACTTGCAGGTTGTTCCTTGCACGCAGTTAATATAGTCATAAATAGTCAAAATTCTCTTCTTTCGTTCAGTGATGCATAACGGTTACGCTCATTTGCAATGAAATCAGAGAACCTTAGAGCAAATTTAACATTTTTGCAATTTGAAACTATAATCATCTTTTTAGTCACACAAGTGCTTTCTCTTCTTTCTCCTTACCTGTCTTGTGGAAATATTGTTGGACAATAATCACATATTAAATATCATTGATTTTAACTTACTTATTTTATTCTTAAAACACTTCTCAGTCCAGCAGTAATTTGTTGATTTTTTCACGCTGAAGCATAGATGTTTGGCACAGAAGTAGGAGAATAGTAGGAATTTCACAAAGCATGAAGAAAATTTTAAAATTTTGTTGAGAAATCTAACTGAAATTCTCTGTTAATTGATCTCATTTTCTGCAACTTAGAAGAGTCCTTAATGTTAAACTGATATTTTTAAGTCAGTTTCTCAGCTTACGCTTTAGGATTTCTGTGTTAATAAAGTTATAAAATATCAAATTTTTTTTAAAAAAAATAAAGAAAAAGAATATGAATTACAGGATGAACATTTGTACAAGCAAATAAAGCCGATATTTTGAATTATTGGTTCAGAGAAAAAAGCCAAAAAGAAAAAAAAGAGTTTCTGTAAAGCCAAGTAAACTTTAAACATAGCAGTAAAGAAAAGTATGGTAAAAATTTTACTATTGAATTTTAAAAGCACCTTTCATACCAACAATTTACAAACTATGTTGAGATACAATGACAAAACAAGTTAACAATATGACTCTTGAGGCTGTCCTGTGAGAGGTCTCGTGGGTTTTACCAGCCCCCTGGCTTAAATAGTCAGGCCCAGGTAGATTTCCGGAGAAAAAGACAATCAAAAGTTTTAGTAACGTCTCTGCTAATGACATATTTAAGAAAACGGAAGAGAAGGTGGTGTGGCAGTAAGAAATTTGGCAGCCATGTGAGGAGAGTGGCAGCTGACCCCCTGAAGTGGGGGGGCCAGGCCCTACTCCCCCGGCCTTGGGCCAGGGGCAGGCATGGCATTGAAGGAGGAACAAACTCCAGAAAGAAACTGCCCAGCTGAAACATGGTGCAAGACGGATTCCAGCCCGGAGGAGAGCAGAGGACAACTTGAGATAACGGAGCTCCAAGGTCAGTTCTAGCAAGAGAAGAGTTGAGAAAAGGGGANCCTGCTGTCCTGGGTGGACCCATAAAGAGTGGTCTATTTAGGACTATTTTCAGTGGCGATGGGACCCCCACGCAGCAGAGGAAGAATTCAAAGCCATCCTCTGTAGTTGTGGGTGAAGACTATGGTGGAGTAAGTGTTCTACTGCGAAGGACCCCACGGAAACAGGGGAAAGGACTCAAAGCCATTATCCCCTATAAATGTGGCATAGACCATAATGGAGTAAGAGTCCCCTTAGAAGCCATGGGACCTTAAAGGAGGGGGGAACACATCCAACCCTGAAGTCATCATGCAGGAGCGCCAGCCAAGAGAGAGAGAGAGAGAGAGAGATAAATCCAGCTATGACACACTGAGCTCATCCTCAAGATAACAGAAAGAAGATGCTTTACAAGTGCTACAGTAATTGTTTTAAAGGAAGCACCTTTCTTTCCCTTTGGACTGATACAAAAGGGGAAGAAATGCTTTTGTAAATATTTTACCAAAAGAAGACACCTTTCTCTTGGACTGGAAAAAGCTAAGAGAAATGCTTTTGTTAGATCTGTCACCCGGCCAAATGTCCAACTCCACGGAAGACTTTCTCCCCCTTACCTTACTTTCCTGAAGCAATAAAGACTGAAACTCCTGAGACGAGCCACCAAACTTGTATATAGTAATGTAACTTTTTTTTTCCATAAGATAAGTTAGTTTAAGTAGTAGTGTTGTAGTATATGTTATTTCTTAGTTTTTATCTTGCTAGTAATAAATCTTAGTATTATACCCCTTATGTTAAACCTCTGTTTAGTCTGTATAAAACCTCTCTCAACTTATAGTAACTGTGTGAAAGGGGGAGTTCGAGAAAAAGGGGTGATTCCCTGTTAAACTCACGACAAGAGGCTACGAGATAGACTTCATTTACCCTTGATGGTCCCTTCCAGCTCAGGATTTGCTATGATTCTATGATCTGATCGTTGCCTGTTAATAAGTATTTGTCTGACTATATGGTCAACTACTTTATGTGCACATCAGCATACTTTTGTATGAGAGAAAAACAAATTGTTACTATTTTTTTGCAACAATTTGTACTTTATAAAACTTGAGTCTAAACAGAGTGTTCTGATGGGATTTTAATCAATAGAAATTACTAATATTACTTATTGAAAAAATTAAATTTCTGAAAATTGAGGAAAATATACCTTCCCTCCTAATGTTGTTATTTCATTTTTGAAGGAGGGGACATTTTCTTGCAGTAAATGTCAGTGCAAATCTTGAATAAATATTACCCCTAATTAAACCTGATTTATTTACAGGTGTTTTTCCACTCAAACATGTAAACAAGAAATTACTCTCTGAAATATATTTTAAACCAATGGATTTTAAACAAATGCTATAGATGCTTGATTTAGAACAATCCAAATCTGAAAGGAGAAATATGTTTAATCTTTCCAATCAAAAGGCTTAAATTTCATATATCAAAAAAGTTTCAAATGAATTGTTTACAAGAAGGAGGGTTTTTTGCTGAAATTACATTGAGAAGAGAGTTGAATAATATTATTAGAACAATTTCTTTGCAAATACAATTTGCAAACAGAAAATGAGGCAAGACATTCAGTATGAATAATTCATTACACTCTTTTGAAAATTCAGATTTAAAATTAACTTATACATCAGCACTCTCTGCATTTTTGAGAGACTGAGTAGAACATATTCTTTCTCTTTGTGAAAGTTTACAAGCAAACAACAAAGAATATGCACGTACACACAAAGACCCCACCAAAATCCAAGCCTTGAAAAGTTAAAAGGCTTCAGCTACATTCTGTAAGAATTCACAGGCATTTTCTTGTCTAAATGTCAGCACTAGACACACTTATTAGACAAACTGTCAACAACTGAAAGGAGTTTGCTCTGGCTGAATGTCATCTGCAAGTTGTTAGGAGTCTAATCTCACCATCTGACAAATGTTAATGGTTTAGCAGCAGATCCATTCAAAGAAGAAATGTTCCTTATGAACAGAGAAAACACAAATGAGACCTTACAGCAATAATTGTTAATATGACTTGCTTATGCAGCAGCAATTTAAATCAGTCTTTATAAATCCGTGTCTGATGCAGGCATTTCCATTTTCTTTGTTTTGCGCATCCACCTGTATGAAGATTCCTCAATCATTCATATTCATGTACACTGAAGAAATAAAGATAAAAAAGCCTAACAAAATATTAAAAAGCCTGTGATAGCTCCTGAGCTCAAGAAATTAAATCAGTGGGTTTGCTTGTCAACTGTTTTTCACATCTTAAGGCAAACAGAAATAAATGACAATTGCTGCCCACTGAAGGGTGAAGAGGCAAAAGTACAGCTTTTGGAGTACAATTCCCATTAAATTCAATGTAAATCCCTTTTTATTTTTCTGAGGATGTCTCAGTAGTTCTTTAACACTCTGATGTTTTACTTCCTTTCTTCACAGAGCTTGTTTTTAAATGAAGGGCTATTTCTTACATATCTAATGAATAAACCCAAACCTGAATGGATTATTATTATTCCTAGAAGGATTCATTACCTGGGGAAGGGATGAAAATGGAGGAGAAGGTGATCAGAATCACATAATCATAGAATGGCTTGGGTTGGAAGGGACCTTCAAAGATCATCTAGTTCCAAGCCACCTTCCAGGGGAAGGGACAGGTTTCACTAGACTGGAGTGTCCAAAGCCCCATCAAACCAGACCTTAAACACTTCCAGGGATGGGATATCCACAGCTACTCTGGGCAACCTGTGCCAGCATTTTAACACCTTACTAGTACAGAATTTCTTTCTAGTATACCACCTAAAGCTACTCCCTCCCAATTCAACACTCTTATCCCTCTTCCTATCACTAGTGCCCCAATAAAGAGTTCTTCCTCATTTTTCCAGCAGAGCAGCTTTAAGTTTAATGTGTAAGAAGTGAATATTGAATCATCTCAGTACAGCAATTATAGAAAACTGATAAATTGATATAAACTTTTAACATTACAGTTGTGATGGCCAGAAAACATTAGGATTACAAAACTCTCTTCATTATGGCAAACATGTATATTTATCAGGAAGAGAAAGTCAGGAGAAACTTAGTAATACAGTTTTATCCTTTAACTCTCTGTGATGAATCCATAAGGGCATAGGTCACATTCACAATTAGTTTAATTGGAAGAAGGGAAAAAGTCCTATTCATTTTCTGTGGATTGCCAGGTTCAGACATAATTATTTTAAACAGAAATTTGTTATAAAAGTAATGCAATTTAAAAGACTCTCTACTCATAGAAGTTACAGCTTTTACAGCACTAGAAATCCAATTATATGCTTAAAATATAATAACCTTTGCTATTAAAATTTCTTCCTGCAACTTATCTCTTCCCATTTTTCTACCTCTGTAACTGATCCTGACTTTTCTTGGCTTTATTGAAATTTTATAGCTTAATCCAACCTTTAGTTTTTTTGTTATTGACCATCAATCTTCTATATTTTCTGCTTTCACTTCTTTGGATGGTGAAATTTTTTTCTTCTTTTTAAATATCACTGAAGAGAAAGAGAAAAGTGTTTTATTTACTCTCTGTGGAGTTGAAGAGACACTTCACTTGAACGATCAGTAGCCTTTGATCTAGAATCCCTTTTGGCAATTTTCATTTTTTCTTTCTATAGTATTAATCATGTTATAGGTTCAGACTGATTCCAGTCAAAACTGAACTATTACTGTTAGCTAAGCAGAGACCAGTATAGAAGTTTTTCTTTCATTTATTATCTTTATATTAAGATAATTTAGGATCTTCTATTATTCTATTTTAAAAGCTATTTTACAGTCTCACCACTCTGATAGTGAAAACTTCAGAAAACTTCTCCTAATCCTAATCCATATAACCTTTCCACATTACTTCAATGCATTCATAAAAGTGGGCATATCCCTCATGACATTCAGTTTCCTGGGCTCTGGATAGAAAATGGCAATAATGGAATTGTTAATGTGATATAAACACTCTCCACTGCAGAAGTCTCTCAGGAATGACAGCTGTTAGATACCAAATACTCACCTAGATGATATCCTGGATATATTGTAGTAACTAGCAAAAGAAACTCATAAAAGCTCAGCCTAAGAAATGGTCTCAGATAAAGATACCTTGTACTGATTGAATTCATTTTAATTAACAGGATAGACAGAAATGGAGTTAAATGTGCGGCTTAGTAATATCCGTACAAGTATACAAAAGCATAAATTTTGTTAAATTAAGTAAATCAACCTTTCAGAATTACTAACTACACTGAAAAGTTTAATTTTGATGTTCTAGATATTTGAA
This sequence comes from Pachyramphus minor, assembly GCA_013397135.1. Classification (NCBI taxonomy): domain Eukaryota; kingdom Metazoa; phylum Chordata; class Aves; order Passeriformes; family Tyrannidae; genus Pachyramphus; species Pachyramphus minor. Next base: position 517,063 of record VYXB01009192.1, on the reverse strand, counting down.
GGTAAAGAAGCACTAAATTATGTTTAATATTGGAGCTTGTGTCCTAAGAAAAGGAAGGGAAGCAGTAGGCAAAGAGAGTCTACCTAGATGAGTCATCTCTTTATAAACAACAGTAAGAAGAAGTAGAGGCTGTAGAAGACACTGCTTGACAGCAAGGAAACTGTGTGTGAAAAAAAACCTTTCCAATTAGGTCTGTCCAAGAACGCTTCTTTTTCTTTTCATGGAAGGAAGGGGTGAAAAAAAAGAACAAAGGGAAAAAGTCCACACTAACATATGGCATAAATACAAGCTTCAAAATTAATGTCAGTTTTCATTAAGCAAGTAAGATATGACAGTAATTATTGCCCCAGTAGGAAATATGAAAACAAAAACGTCCACAGATGAGTTGGAAATAATTTATACCTTGCTCTTGAGGGAATGAGGCAGGGGACAGGGAAAGCAGAGCAGATAACCACCATTCCAAAAGAGTGGTTTCTAAAAAAAAAAAAAAAAAAAACAGCTTGTGGTATAATATTAAAACCAGCTGTAGATCTGTCTCTTCTGGTGCAGGCATCCAAAAAATGCAAAACAGAAAACATGGCCTTTATTGAATAAACCAGAAAAAGAGGTGTAGATAACTATGGATCTCTGACTGAACTCAGATCTATGCATGGTTTTGAAATAGTTTTTGAAGGAGACAGTAATCAAGAGCATGGAGAAAGATAGAAAATATTATAAAATACAACGCTCTTTTTATCCCTGGTCAGAGTTTATGATTACAGACTAACGTAGAATCTCTTTTTTTCTTAAGATAATTTACCTCTTAACTAAGAGAAATGCAATGTCATCTAGCTAGATTTGAGCACATTTTTTCATTCAGTGCCTCCAAAGGATATATCCTTTAAAGTGAGGAATGGGGAATTCAGAACCAACAGGAATTGTGAAATTCCTATTCAGAAGCATTGTGGAATTGCCTCATGTGGCCTTGGCAATGTACTGGAAGCTGTGGGCTGCCAGGCCGGCCTCAGGGAAGAGAGGCTGCAGCCACCACCTGACAGACACAGCCAGTTCCAGGCAGCACGACACAGCTGAGCCCTCAGCCAAGTTGATGGTACCTGTGGGAAAGCATATTTAAGAAAGAGTAAAATCACTGCACAGCAGCTGTGAGAGAGAGAGAGAGGAGTGAGGAAAAAAACATGAGAGAAACCACCCTGCGGACACCAAGGTGATTCAAGGAGAGGGAGGAGGTTTCCCAGGCGCTGGAGCAGAGATTCCCCTGCAGCCCCTGGTGAAGATCACAGAGAACAGACTGTCCCCCGGCAGCCCAGGGAGGTCTACAGCATAGCAGATACCCACCCATAGCCCCTGAAGGACCCCATGCTGCAGCAGATACGTGTGCCCTGAGGGAAGCTGAGCCTGTGGAAAGTCCTCACTGGAGCAGGTTTTCTGTCAGTAATTGTGGCTCATGGAGGATGCATGCTGCAGCAGGGGAAAAGTGTAGGGAGCAAAGGGTAGCTGTTAAGGATTCCATTCCCCTTTCCCCTGTGCCAGTGAAATAGAGGATAGGGGAAAGTAGTAATGAAGTGGAGCTTGGCAGTGGGGAGAGGTGTTGTGAGGGTATTTTAGTTTTTGTCTCTTTTTTTCTCACCATTTCTCTCTATTTTTAATTGGCAATAAATTAAATTAGTTACTCCAAATTAAGATTTTTTTTTTTTCCCTGTAATGGTAGTTGGTGAGTGAATTCTCTGTCTATATCAACCAGCAAGCTTTTCTATCTTATTTTTTTCCCTTTGTTGTTGAAGAGGTGGAATGACAGAGTGGCTGATGGGAGTCTGGCATCCAGCCACAGCCAATCCATCACAGAGAGTCAATAAACTGGCTAAATGTGATAATATTCAATACAGTAATACAGTTACTACTGTAATGGAGTTATGGGGTATGTCAACTTGACACACTCCCACCACCCACTACCCCCATTTTCACAGGCTCCCTTGCCATGTACACCTATGACACGAAAGATGAAAAAGTCAGAGGATGAAGAGATGGCTCAAATCTGATGGTCCTGCACCCTGGAATAGTGGAATGGGAATGACAGGTATACACACAGTTTTACAATTGCATTTATTAGGGACCAGTGACAAGACGTGCATGTTTTGGTTCTGTGACTTTATTTTCTGCTTTTTCTTGCTCCTCTTTCTAAGGGCCTCTTTCCACCTCTGTGATTAATTTCCTTCCTCCTTACTCTACTGGGCAGAAAGATTCATGCTAGGGTAAAGCACTTTGGAAACACCAAGTTTTCATCATTGAACTGAAAATCCAGGCTTCTGTCCGAGTTGCCATAATAGCAGTTGCTATGGTGACACACAGGTTGCAAACGTAGTTCTGATTCTCCCTCACAATTTCTAGCTCCATAATAAAGGAGTTGTGTTCTATGAATGTTTTCTGATGAGATCTCTTTAAGGAAACTCTGTGAGGTCTTGAGTACTTCCTTTTCTCTTACCCATTTGCATAGGTAGATAATGGCAGGCCCCAGGCTCGATCTAAAAATCAAGACATGAGGCAGAGGCACTTACTAATTCCTCTCAGACTATTGCTATCAGTAGATTTGGCTGCAGTACAATCAAGCAAAAGGGGAAGTTCCAGAGTAAGTATGACATTGTAGATGAGAAACTAAGTTCCCAAACTAAGCTTCATTTTAATTCCCAGCTAACACTGTACTGTTTGCCTTACACTGAAGGTGAACAGTGTTGATTTTTGCACTTCCCAGTCTGGCACTGCATATGTGAAAAGGCATCTCAGGATTCTGGTATTCAAGATAACATGGTGAGAGACCAGATGACTACGCAGGACTTGAAAGTGGTTACTGTACAATCCTATGCTGGGACTTCAACAAAACAAGTTAAAAATAGCTATTTCTATCCTTTCCCGTTACTACCCCATTATGCTCCCACCCACTTCTAAGTTAAACAGCTGACAAGGAGACTTGAGTATCAGTTTGGAGCAAAACTCCATTGTTCAAATATGACAGCCTGACATACTATTGTGCAGAAAAGTAGTTCAGTTCCTTTACAATCAGGGTACACGCTGGCCCGAGTTATTGTTGGATTAAAAAGAGAAGATAACAGACTTACTTTTTAATACATGTTTATCCTGCTTAGAAGTCACATGATCAAAAGCAAGTTGTTAATGTTGCACTGCAGCAATGTTTCCAGCCTCAACTAAAACCTTTTAAATGCCTGTTTATTACTTTCAGAAGCCAATCTTTCTCGGAAAGAGCCAACGAGTAGAACAACATATGTCATCATATTATATGCCTTAATTTAAATGCATAAGGAGACACATGCTCTCTCCTGCTGATTTTTGGCACTTGTGCAGACAACTGGGTTTACCTTTTGTGTGTTTTTTTGTTGTTGTCCTCCACTGATCAGCTTTCAAGCTGTCCTCAACAGGTTATGAAGCCTGTTGAAGTCTACAAAAACATTTCTTTCTTTTTATGATGCACTGCCAACACTTAAGATTTACCATACAGTTGAAGAGATCCATTCCTCTTCCAAAGCCACATGGTTTTTTCCCCAGGGGGCATCTGCCACTGCCCAAATCTTGACCACGAACTGGAAAAACTGGTCAGAGCTTTGTTCAAGTCCCTGGTGATTTCTCTGCCTGATAAATCTCATTATTTAGGCCTCTCTAAGCATGATCCAGATTGCCCCTTACTTACATACTTTCTCCTACAGCTCTCCCAATTGCTTCCTAAGTAATTCAACTGATAGATGAATACTTAAAATCCAACTTTACCTCAAACAAGAATGAAACAATGCAGGGTAAAGGAAAAAGCGAGAAAGTAATTTTTTGTTAAAACATATTTTTTTTCCTGGTTTATCTGCTTTTACTCTTTAATTTGCTGTGTTTACTCAGTAAAAATAAAAAGTCAAGTTTGAAATGTCATATTTTGATTTGAAAATTTATTCAATTTTGCCAACATTGCTAGTTTTTGTTTTTTTCTTTTCCTTGGTAAGTAGATATGACTCCTGCAAAGTGTTGTGATTTCATTAGAAGAGTTTTGCAGTGACTAACGTTCTGACAAACCTTTTCTGACTAAGTCTTTATACTACACATATTCTTCCTAAACCTGCTACTGAAATAAAATAGTAGCTCTGGGTATTATTGCTTAATTGTATCTTTACTATTTTCTTGTTCTTACTTCTTTTTCTAATTCTGAATCATAGTCTTATGTTAATCTGAATGCTCCAGAAAAGAACTTGAAAATGAAAAATACATAATTGTCTTATCGACCAATTTTCTCTTCTCCTCTTAGGTATTTGTGTAGCTTCTAGATTGATGATATGGCAGCATCTTTCTAGCTCAGTCATTAAAAATGAAATTTAACTATAATCCCAGTCAAGTTCCAGCTGCCCCTGAATAGAAATGTGGTCTTGTGTAAAGCGTGCCTTGGAACAAATTGGATGTGACAAGCAGGGAGGATCAGTAGATTACAGTTCTGAAATTGCAAGAAGAATGGTTATACTATAACCTATGCTTGTTACAGACTTTGCCAGCACAATAGAGGAGTCAAGTGTCATTTTCTGTTCTCTTCACTGTCTTTGTCCAGCACAGGAATCATTAAAAATACAATTCTTGACAATATCATGTCAAGCAAATCAGAATGTCATAATAGGAAACTACCTTGGCCTTTTCACTTCTCTGCAGTCAGATTCGCTGGTCATTATACTCCTTCCTAATATTTCAGTGAAGTTGTAAACAGGTAAAGAGCTGCAGTCCAGCTAACCATGTTATTGAACAGGTCGATGTATCATGACACTTATCATCCTATTCAATCATTTCTCTCTTACAGTATAAGTGCCAGAACAGAAACTGTGAAAGATAGATATTTTTCCCTTTTGTCCTTAATTGGATCATAGGTAAAATTGTGTTTTAGATTTCCTTTACATTCTGAAACATTTATCTTTTTACCAAGGAAACTGAACTAATGCAGCAAACATAGCAAACTTTTCTGTGCTTAGAAAATATACTTTAGGTTTAGTCAATATTTCTATCCTTATATAGCACATATAAATTTTATGTATAAACAAAATAGTGTCATTATAGTGCAATCTTTCCTGTGCTCTTCAAAACCAGAGGATTTTTCTTTAATCTATGCCACATCATACAGTGGTTTGGGATACTCCTATTATATAATCTAGTTTTCCATTATTTCATCACTTCCAAAGGTGTGATAAGGGCTCTGCAAAAGATAAAGAAGGCAAATAGCCCCTTAGTCTCTGATTTTTCACTGATTTAAGCATGCACATGGTTTCAATCACACAGCTGATAACTACTGTTGCCAAAGGATGTTAAAGGCACAGTTGTAGAATGTATTTCTTATGTAAAAGAAAGCAAGGAATAATGAAAGACACAAGACATTGTCCTGGTTGCAGAGATGGGGCAGAGCCCAGAGCCATGTGGGCATGGCTAGGTTGCTCTTCTGTACCACCCGTGTCATCCCTGTGGGTTCTGCTTTTGGGGGGCAGTGGGGGAAGAAAAATGTGAATGTAGAGCAGAAGTGTGCCATTTTTAATAAAATTGGCAAATTCCAAATTCAATACAATCCTATTTCAAATATACCTTTTCAAGGTTGAGAGAACTGTGATGCACAGTTATTTATTTTTGTTATCCTTACTACATTACATAATAAGAAAGGCTAAGAATGCCTAAATAATTGCACGTCTCACAAAAAGACAGGATTCTACTCCTTCTTCCTTCAAAATAATTACAAAATGCTTTTTGACTGAAACAGACACAGGAAAAAGTAGAGCTATGGCTGGTTGGAAAGCAGTAGTCAATTTACATTGAGAATTTAGTGTACTGTCTTATGATATTTCAGGTCTAGTGGGTTAGTAAACTAAGTTTACCACATGAATTGACAAAGACTAATGTGTTTCCATAAAAACAAAACAAACCAAAACAAAACACACACAAGAAACTACCCTATGACATTGCCATGAATTTGGTTTAAAATATTGTTCCCAGGCACAGTGCCAGATTTGAGGCTAAAGCAGTCCTTTACCTTCTGCTAGATTGTAACATCTTAAGTGTGTAGTCTGGTGAGCTTTTTTTTTGTCTCCCAATCTTTAGGCAACACTAGCAAAACAAAACTACCTATTCACTGAACAAAGCACAGTGTGGTCTGTTTTTATCATCTGTGATTTATGAAACAATGGATTACATTAAAAAACAGCAGACTTTCCAAATGAAAACAAGTGTTTTGACAAAGGACTTTTAAAATTTAAAGCCTTGACTCAAACTCAGATTACCAACTCATAGTAATGATTTAGTCATGAACTTAAAAGTTCATGACACTTGTTTCACGTGACTCTAGAAGATGCCTGTTTTCTTCTCATTCTTCTCCTTCTCCTCCTTCTCCTTCTTCTTCCTCTTCCTTTTCTTTCTTCTTTCCTTCTTTCTTCTTTCTTTATTTTTTCTCCTTTCTTCCTTTTGCTTTCTTCTTCTCTGCATCTTACTCTTTGTGAAGGAGTGAAAATACTTGATTCAGTTAATTATACTTAGCAGAGATACAGACACACAATATCACAAACTTAAGCTACATGGGAGCTCAGGTGTCATTAACTGTAGCATGAGGGAAGCAAGGTAAGTGCTAAGCAGAGGATGTGCAAAAGCATATCAAGCTAAATTTGCTAGTGCAACCTTCTCTAAGGTACCTTTTCTAAAGCCCAATTTGAGAGAGAGTAGAAAGCAACAAGACTGCAATTCCCTGCAATCACTGCCATTGCCTGGACTCATGTAGGTTTATTTATTCCATGCAGGTTAATTTATTGCTTCTCCAGTCTTATCTGATTCCAGCAACCTTTCCCTCAACAGGCAGGCTGTGAATCTGTTAACACTCTCACAGGTCCCTGCAAGCTCCTTTGTGCTTTGGCAGCTTCATTTTAGCTCCATGTCAGTGGTGGGCTGAGAGGCCACCAGGCCAGGCCAGGATATGTTGAAACCAGTCTGGCTTCAACAGGTGAGGCAACCACTAGAGTTATCACTCACTTTTAACTACAAAGGTTCAGTGTACATTCACAGGGTCAGGTTCTCCTAACATAACCCTTCTTGGGATTCCTCCCTTGGGTGGGGACACCCCTCAAGGATTCTCCTTGGAGGCTGAGAGAAAGAGATCTCCCCATGAGCATTGGTATGGGTAACATCAATACCTCGTTAATAATTATTTCTTTTTGTTAGCTTTAATATAATTGTTTCAATAATTGCTTTAATATAATGCACTACCCTAGTTAGTTACCCTGTTACTAGTAGTTTTAGGTTTTATATTGTGTAGTAAAAAATTCTGATTAAGATCTTTTGTCTGATCATTTGTAACAATTAATTATTCATTTTCTATAAATATTTTCAGTTTGCCATCATTAAAACCTGTTGGACAAAGTGATTCAATCACATCTCTATAATTTCTTAAATTTAAACCATTAACAAAATCTGAGGCTAAGATTGGATCCAGCCATAGGCTCATCTCTGAGAAGGAATTTAGAAAGCAAAGGGGTCCTCTCTGCACCTTGTGACTCAACAGCAGGATATTTTTACTAGACTTTGTCCAAAAGCCACCAATACCATCCACAACAAAGGGATCACTGTGCTAAGTAGGATTAGACAGCTAATCAGGGTTTCAGAAAAGGTACTTAATTTTGTTTCCTGATGGGGTATTTAAATATCTAAATCTTTTTTCCAGATCTGTTTCTCAATTAGTNGCTAGTAGACAGTAGTACAGCTGTTCCAATATAGCAGCTGTTGCTACTACTACTATTAGTTCAAAACAGAAAAACAAATGGATAAAAAAGCACCGTGCAAGGTAGAAAGATAATATTAAGCCATTATTTGTGGGGGTATTTTTCTCTTCAGCTGTACAATATTTATCTGCTAGAGAGATTTTACCGATGCCCTTAAAATAATGTTTAAAAGTTCTTTATCTGACTTTTTGGTGTGACATGAAAGTTCCAATGGCACTCCCAGTGGTTTAAGAAGACGTTTACTTTAATATGGATTAAAAAATATTTGATTTAGAATGACGGGAAAAAAATTCAAAATCTATTTTATGTAATACATTTTAATTAGTTGGCTGTTTCTTAAAAAAAGCAGTGTCTCCAATTTCTGCATGTGTTTTCAATTTAATATGCTACAAAACCAAAGACTTCCTGTACAAAAATGAACAATGTGATATAACCAGCCTCTTAGGTAACATGAAGGACAAAACCAACGAATGTCAAACATTTTAAATTGTACATTTCGTGGCATTGATTGCAGAAGGAACCACCTCAAGGCAGAAAATGATTACCAGGTTAGAGAGGCTTGACAGTTGTTTTAAGCTTTGACCTTCAGGAATATACACTGATGAAAGTTGGTATGTTTCTAAGATATGATAGCAATGAATTTTAATAGAAATTAAAGGATTGAAGTTGAAAGTAACGGTTTGAGCAGCATGGTTAAATTCACTCACTTTTCCAAAAACATTTTAATGGTGAAAAAATGTGCTTTCTGTATGGGGTTGATTTATCTGATTTTTGGAGCCATGTTCCTTTAATTTTCCAGCAGTGGTCTATATTTTTAGCTAGCATTGCAGCAAAATGAGTAGAGTGCCCCGGTCTCTAAAGGCAGCAAGAAAAACGCAGATTGTAGATAAAGTAGCGGGTAAAACCATTATTACAATCTGGAAGAAAGATTATCCCAGTCTCCATAACAAAAATCTATATTTACTTGTTTATAACAACCTATCCTTGACAAATTGAAATGAATTGAACCGATGTGTTGAGTAGCATCTCAATTTTTTATCTTTTCTTCTCGACAAATTCAGAAAAATAATTTTATTTCTGTAAATAGGTACTATACTTTACTCATGTTAAAAATCATAGTGGCTCTTTTCTCAGTCACTCTAGTACTTTGAAGGATGTGCACGGAGCTTGGCAGAGTGTTGGACTTAGTGGAAGGAATTTTAGTTTTAGTCATCCTTAGGAAAAGGAATTTATGCTTAGGCAAGTGGAAAAGTTACTTAAAAATACCTTTTTATCATATTCTGTAGTGAAATTCTTTGATTTCTTACAGTCACTAGGGTCCTGTTCCCAACAGAACTGGACAACTGTACATGGTCTAGTGCAAATCCAAATGAGACTTCCTTTTATGACTCTCAGAAGATCTAGTTGAGCAGACCCTAAGGACAACCTTTGGGGGTTTTCTGTTCCTCTGCTAAGATAGAAAATTTGAGTTTGGAAAAGTGTCTGGCAAGACTAAAGCAGAAAGAGAAGTAGACCACTCATGTCACTAACTGGTTGACACTAATTAGGACCAAGAGCAAAAGACTGGGAGTGGTTCCAGTGGTCCCAAACAAAGCTAGCCCAGCCTGGGACTGTAGGCATGGCAGAACGTAAAAGAGGAAAGAGTGGTGGCTGCAGGGTTCTTTGCGCTCCCAGAACACAGAGCTTTGAGGACAAATGGTTGCAACCAGTTTCAAAAGGAAGTGGTTGAGACCAAGTAGCACTTACGTGACAAGAAGGTTGGGAAGACTATGACTGGTGAGGCAAATGGCTTGGAATGGTGTTAGGTGGATAGAGAAAAATAGATTCTGACAGGGAGAATTTCAAGTCTCCATTGAAAATGGAGGAAAGGTAGAATAAATAGCCAGCAGTAGGAAGCCTGTTTGGATGAAGAAGCAGTTTAAGAAAAAAGAGCAGGTACAGATAAGGGGCACTATGTTGGCTTAACAAGGATACAAGAATGAAAATAGGAAGAAAGAGAACCTATAGAGTAAGAGAAGACTTCATCTTTTGCAGCAGACAAGACAGGTGTAGCTACAGTGAAGGTTTAGCCTGAAGAATAGAAACTGGAAGAGACAAGACAAAGGCAACATGACTCAGAGAAGACAATTAGTTTGGTAAGGAAGATGATTGGAACAGGGGAAGACAAAACAACAACAGTGTGTGTTTATTATAGCACATTAGATCAGACACAGGATTTGGACTTTTTTTAGTTTTGTTATAATTCTATCATCATTAAATACAAAAAAAACCCTGAATTGACTGACTGACAACTGCTGTTCTGTCAGCTCCAAAGCTACACCCTAGTGGGATAGACCCAGTGACATGGATAACCAGTGCAGGTGGTTATCAACTCCGGTAGAAAAAACATGCACTTGACCTTCCATTTAATGCTGTTTGGCTACTACAGTACTGAGCTTGAAAAGCAAGAACCAAAAGAAATTTAACCCATTTTAAGGGTACTAAATAGGACAAACATTGATGAGGTAGCATACTCAATACCTGTTAATTGCAGAAACATTTTGTGCAGTGACTAGGAAAAGTTTCCAATAGAAAAAAAAAAAAGCAGGAAATGAAATACTGTGTGATATTATACATGTTGTAGTAGATTAAGCTTCTTAAAACTACTTTTAATTCTGGTTCTTACTAAGTTTTAATAGTTTCCCACCTAAATGAATCAACTGTAATGTAACTTTCTGAGCAAAATATTTTTTAAAGTAGCTTTTCCTGCATGTTCTTGATTTTTCAAGTCCCAATCTCCAGCTGCGGCTATGAAGCATCAGCAAGACAGACATATTTTTCAGGGTCTCAGAGCACTCTGCACTCCTAGCAAAGTCCATGGGAGATGCAGTTGCTTTGGTCTGCTGAAAACATATCCTATTATTGCCTATGTTTTATTAGTGCTTTATCCTGTGCAAAATGCTAATACCCCTCAACCCATGCTGAGGTCAGTGGAAGTTAAGAGTACTTAGCATTTGAGGGATGCAAAGAAGGCTCTGCTTATTACAGGCCAAAAAATAAAATGTTGAATGTAACAGATTTTGACTTAGAACAGTTTTTTTGAGAGGAAAGAAAATCTTCTCTTTTTTTTTCATTTTAAATAATCTTGTCATATCAGCTCTGTTTCTGACACACAAAGGTGTCTGGAAAAGCTGGAAGAATCAGATATTCTAGGCAGTTCTCAGCTTGTTGATACCAAGCAGCTGTGTCCTCTTGACAGATCCAGATAGATTTTGCCCCCATTGAGAGGATGCAGCATCATGCTGCTGCATCCACTTTTCAGCTGGATCCCGCATATTGATGTCCCCCTGTCATATTAAAAGTAGGAACAGAAAAAGTAATTACGAACAGCATATGATACAGCATTAGTCATAACTGTCTTTCAGGGCTTTAGAATATCTACAGAGTGTAAAGTGCAATCCTGAAAAACAGGCAGCTCAGAAAAACAGAGAATAAAATCCAAGAGTTTCATTTTGTGCCTTTGATCGCTTGACCCCAGTTTATAACTAGGCTGCAAAGATGCTCAGATTAAAGAGCAGTGAAGGCCACCAATACACAGATAAGCAGACGGACAGAGAGAGAGAGGCTTTTACTAGTTTAAAAAGTTGCAATGTTTTTTTCACAAACTTTAATACATTCATGCCTCTAACACACATATGTGGACAACTCATTCACTTGTTCTCATTACCACTGTTGTCATGAAGGTAACTGTCATTCAAATATTCTCTTTTATTTCCCTAACACAAGATATCACAACTGTAAGCAATAGTGTTTGGGACAATTACTGCAGAAGCTACACATTTTTTACTATTTTTTTGTTTTAACAGTAGTCATATGCACAGAAATTCCAGACCACAGGATTGATATTTGTTGTAGTCATGCCAGGGTGAAAATTAAAGCATAGATCACCTTCTGGAGGCTCCTGTAACTAAAACAAAAACCTTAACCCCTTATTTTTCCTGTGATGATGGAAATCCACAGGACAAATTAACAGACTGTAATATATGAAATAATACATTAATCAATTCACCCAGTAATGGACTGAAACAATTAAAATATTACTGGTTCTTCAATTGGGGTGGCAATAAGTGGTTTTTTTGCATGGGCTAGCAATTTACATGCATATTTGCAAGGCAGGTATATGATGGGTTTCTTTTCTCTGCCCACACCAAGCAAGTGATTATTTTTGTCCATCATTGACTAAGGGTATTGCACAGAGGCATGCCAGTCTTTTCATCTGTTAATATTTACATATAAGTTTTAGATCAGAAGAAATGTTATGTTTAGTACTTGCAAAAAGTTCCATCAAAAGCTGCATAAAAATAAGATCAAGAAACCTCTGCTGTTGTGAGTGGGAGGAGAAAAAAAATAAGACACATATCTTTACATTGTACTTAACAAAATAAAATACAAATAATTAGGCAGGTAGGAAGCAACACATTCACATTGTTTCAAAGCTTTTCAACAGTTCATTTCTTTGATAATATCAGCACATTTCTAAAACTAACGAAGTCAAAAAAAGAGTAATTCAGTGTTCCTATCCAGAGTGCTGGCCATGTTACATTTCAGACTTTCTTCTTTCCACACCACACACCTAAAGGAAATAACTAATTTTTGTTTAAGAACCTAAAACCGTGCATGGCAAAAGTTGTCTGTGTCCATGGTATGGTTTCCATCACACAGAATTCAGTCAATTCACAACCTATAAAATGAGGCCTCTAAGACTTGCAGTTAAATAAAAAAGTATTATACTGCCCCTAGAGCACAAGTAGGTAAAGGGGGACTTCAGGACAATCTTTCCAAGCACGCAGAAATGTTAATATGGTGCCTTTAAAAAGCATGTAGGTAACTCAGCTGTTGAAATTCTTTAAAATTTGCTAATATTAATATTCATCTAAGTATGTGGTGGTTCAAGCAGAGAACAAGGCTAAGACACACTAAATTATCACAAAATCAGAGAATCATAAAATGATTTGGGTTGGAAGGGATCTTAAAAACCATGTAGTTCTAACCCCACTGCCATGAGCAGGAACTGTCTAAATTTTATTCCAATTTTCTCTAAACTGACATTTAAGCTTCTCTTTCATCCTGTGTAATACAAAGGACAGATATGACTGCTAGAAATAATAACTATTTTTCTGATTAGTTCCAAAACTAAGCCAAAGCTTTTCTGACAACTGTCCTAATTTCAAGTAAGAATATAGATAAAAACATGCAACTTCCACTGCATTTCCTCTTACTTACCATTCTGTTTCCAAGCCCTAGACTAGTCACTCATTTGACAGGCTGTTTAAATCATCTCAAAATTCTAAACATATCTCAATATTTCAGTGTGCCATTATTTCAACAGAATGTAAATCTAGGGAGAATTAGAAAAAAAAAAAAAAAAAACACAAAAAACCCCACAGAAGTAAATCAGTAGAATTTCCTCTGCTAGACAAAACTCACCCATTTTTCTTCCCCCCACCCTTCATTTCTTTTTACCTCCCCTGGATTTCTTGCTGCTCTAATTGCTGTTCTATATCTTTTGTAAAAATACCTGGCAAATATAGTGTCACAAATGACTGTGAGGTCAGCTCAGTTGGTTAAAGTTGCTAATAACACCAAGAGTGTGGATTCAACCCCCATATGGGCCATTCACTTAGGAGCTGAACTTGAGGATCCTGCGGGCCCCTTACAAACTATCATGGCTTGGATTCGTGAACGAAGATTTCGAAGGGCTCTACCTACACTTGCTACAGGCTCGCTGATGGTTGAAAAGGCCAATGCGAGACAGACAAATCCAGTTGCAAAAGGCACAGCAGAAAGACTCCCCAGGTGGTACCAACTGGACGTGATTCCTTCTGCGTTGTCTTTTCTCCTCGAGAGTGATCTTGTGTGAGTTCTCAAAGGAAGCAGCAGCATTGTAGATGGTTTGTCTCCAGGCCTCCCAATTGGAGGCCAGAGTAGACCAATGGTGATGATCAATATGGCCAAGGTTGAGATATTGCTTCAGGGAGTCCTTGTATCTCCTTTTTGGGGCTCCTCTCTTGCAGCAGCCGGTGGCGAGTTCACCGTAGAGCACGATCTTAGGGAGGCAGTGGTTCTTTGTCCTGGAGACGTGCCCTGCCCAACGCAGCTGTGTTCTCAGCATCATGGCCTAGATACTTGTGACTGCAGCCTGTTCAAGAAGCATAACTTGAGTCCCAAAATACATGCCAGTGTTTTGGCACCCAAGACCCGTGTACCAGCTCAGGACTACAGATCACATCAGATCATGACTACAAAGAAATCAAAGGAAACATGCAGAAAGACAGTTTTATACTAAGTAGTCAATCGTTCCATGAAAGTCAAACTGCAGAAACCAGCCTTGTGGGTGTACAGAGAGACAGAGCTGCAAATCCTCATTAAGTTTATTTTTTACAAAATAAGGAAAAAAAAAAAAAAGCCAAAACAGGAAAAGCAGTTCTACTACCCTCCCTCCTCCTCTAACATTCTTTTAAAATTAGATAAAAGTCATAACAAGGTTTTGGATTCAAGCATGGTGGTGTCAAATGCTATTTTAATAGTGGATCTCTTTCTCAAAGATCTCAAGTCACATTTGGTCTATATTTCAGCACCCAAGTACATAAACATAATCTATTCCTTGAAGACTCCTAACTATTTTTTTTACTGATGTGGATGCTTGCTTATGGAGCTATTCTCCACCCTTTACCAAGCCATCTTTGGAAGTGAAAACCAAAAATAGCAAATTCAGCTAAGTGAAAAATACCCTTGCTTTACAAACAGAAGCTGCTTTTTTTTTTTCCCCACACAACACTTAAAGATCAATGTATTATTACATGGATTCATACACATATTTTTTGCTGTTGCATTTCACAGTACTTAGATAAAAGGTTGCTGGAATATCCATATGCACTTTGATTTAATAGAAAGAGTGAATACTTATCACAGAGGATCACACCAAAACTCTGAGATCAGAAGTGTTAAGCAGCCCTGACCAAAACCAAAAATCAGGGTCATCCAAAACTGTTAAATTACAAATGCAAAACTATTACAACTGCAAATAATAATTGAAGTATCTATATCAAAGTTGGAGTTGTGGACTCTAGTCATGTTCAGGAAAAAATAATGGATTCTAGAACATTTAAACATCATGTGAATGCTCATTAGCTCTTCATGTATACGGAAAATAATAGAATATCTGTCCAATATACTCCCACTTGTTGGGGAATACCTGGGGGAATACCTGGGGAGGGAAATTTTTGGGATAAGTGGCCCTCTTCCTATAGAACGCAACCATCTTTGGTACAAAATACTATTTGTTACCAAAAAAATTATACAAAGTTCCTGTGACATTTCAAACTAAAGAGGAAGCAATAGCTGGACTAGCATGAAATCAGATTTTGGAGACAGAAAAAGGAGATTGCCCTCTTTTCCCCCCAACCACTGAATCTAAGAGAGGGACTTCTCATACAGCTCAGCCTTATACTGAGTTCACCCTCTACCTGACCATATTTCAAGCACTCTGTTTCTGCAGCAACAGCAACTGAAGCTGGTGCTGCCTCCTTGACTTTATGTTACACAAGAACACTTAAACAAACTACATTTTCAACTTTAAAATCCCTCTCAATCTATCCAGTTTTCTGAAGGTGCAACAGAAAAAGAACTCTTCATGGACAGAGAACAAAGAACAAAAGCCGGGAATATCATTATGCCTCTTCCTGGTAGAAAGGAGAACTTTTCTCTATCAACAGGCCTGGGTAACTGCTAATAAAGAGAGAGTTATCAATTGCAGGTTAGTATTTAGTCAAGAATTTCTGAAAATACTATGTTTGAAGTTTTTGCTTCTGAGATTGAGATAACCAACATAACTTTTTGCTGAGAGGTTTATAAAAGGTCATCGTGGAAAAGTATCAACAATATAGGAAGCTCAATAGAAAACTACATTTTCCATTGTTTGATTCAAAGTTTGGAAAAAATAATAATGACATTATAAAAACTATAATTTGATTTACTGTTGTTCTTAAAGCTAACAAAAGGGACAGGATGACATTTCTGTGTAGGCATTTGCATTACTAGTGCCTTGCAGTTTTATGCTTCAGAAAGTACTCTGAAGGAAACATATAGAGATCAGTGGAAAAGGATAATGACATCAGTAAGTCTTCTTGAATATTATTATTGGTAGAAATACATTATGGGATTCCTTCTAATTAAGTAATTGTTATTAGAATCTCAGCCAGACACTAATTCTGACTACTTAGTAGCCATAAAATAGTCCCAGAAACACTAGATCAGCGATTAATAAAATATAGGATAGAATAATTTGCCCCTGCTTTGCCAGTAGAAATGACAGAAGCCACAAATATCCAAGCTCCTTTCCTCATTAAAGAAAGGAATTCAGATAAGACCCTGTTAGAAAAAAGTCTTCGGTGTTATAAATTAAATGACAATGGGTTACTAAAAAAACCATTTTGATGTTATATACTCAAGTAACAAAATAATTTGGGTTACTTAAAACCCCATTTTTTTTATTGGGGATTACCTGAGTCCATGACATCAAAATGTTAACACTTGAAAGTGTGCATGGTCAGGCTGGATGGGGCACTGAGGAAACTGATTTGGTGAGTTACATACCTATGCATGGCAGGGGGCTTGGGACTAGGTGACATTTAAGGACCCTTCCAACCCAAACCGCTCAATGATTCTATGGGTCTATGACATTATGATTCTATGAAATAAATTACCAAATGATTCAATTTCTACTCCTTGGTGCTTGAGACAACAGTGCATGGCAACATGTCTCCAAGGTCTAGAGCTGATTTAAACTCTAATCCTGCACCACCTTACATGAAATCATAGTCAGTACCTTGAGCTCTCAGAGAAAATTCAAGGTACAGAAGTGTTAGAAGCCTGGTGTGCTTGTACTTCTGAAAGTCCTGTCCAAATACATTATTATTCCTCTACCAGGGAAAATACTTTCTTTCATCAACTGTGATACATATTTTAGCTTGATATATTTGTAATGGTGCTGTACAGACTGAGTGATCTGATGTTCCTCTCTTTCACAGCTCTATAAAAAGAAGATAATGAGTCTAGACACCAAAAAATTCCAGTATAATCTTGACAGCAGACCAGATCAGAATGTGTTGAACTCTACAAACCTGACCTAGAAAAGCATTTCTGCACCTGTTGCATACTAAACAAACAAGTAAGCTGATGTATTCTACTGGACCTATTACCTCTTCAACAAAACACTTGTAATTTTTTTTTTTTTTTAAATAAGGTATACCGCACTTCTACATTAAGCAAGAGATGATGCAAAGCACCACTCCTAAGACCCTGAAGGCCATGGAACCCGAGCCTGAAAAAGCAAGTTTAAATGCATACATACCAAGAAATATTTTAATTTTATAATATAGGCAGAAAATATAGTGCTAAATTTAGGGAATTTTTGTTCTGTTTCGTTAAAAAGGATAATGTGTTTTTTTGAAGGCAGGAACTCTTTTTGTTCCATACAAGCGTTCTATGGTCAAAATTGTTTTATGCAAAAGAAGTTCTGAAGTTTGCATGAAAGCCTGAACTTTTCTAGCCTTCTCATGCTTGCTTGAATGACAGAATGATATTATTCTGAAGGTTGTACAGTGACTCTTTGATCTTAAAGCTTGTAAAGGCCGTCTCACATCTACATGTTCTAATATTCGCTGATAATCTGACTTGAACTTCAAGGCTATAAGACCTTGGATCAGTGATTTGCAATTCAAGTGCCTCCAAAAAAAAAAAAAAAAAGGCAGCTTAGTCTTATTAAGTGTTGTTGTAAACCTATTACAGGCAAGAGTTTTTTTAGGCAGCTTTGAAAGTTCTATCCAGAAACTTTGCCCACATAAATATATACAGAATATCTCAAATATCACTGTGAGCTCTTTTGGGTCCCCTTTTTTCTCTGCTACCCCTAGGAAATCCACTCAAAATTTTAAGTAGGAGTTAATCAAAATGATAAAACTCTCAAGCAGGTAATCTAAGAAAATAACATGGAAGAATTTATTTTTTCAGCTTCATCCTGTGTTTCTGCCCCTTTATTGCTATATGCTGTTTCCACTGCAATACAAATTGTGAACCTTCAGGCAAGGATTGTCATTATGCAGTACTCTATGTAGAGAAATAAAAGAGAAAATAGTGATAAGATTTAAACAGAAAAGATGAGATACTAACACTGAGTTCTGACCATAATCCAAATTGTAAAGAGACAGCCTGAAATCACCTGATATTCATTTGTGTAAATTTCTCTGACCCAGGAGCCCAGCCTGACTGACAAGGGGTACTCCAAGGCTTGATTGGTCCAACCTGGTATCAGAAATGTCCTCAGTGGAAGGTGACTGCACTGGGGGGACACAGCTGTGCAGACTCACACAAGCACTACAGCGCTCTGAAGAAAATGGAAAAGGCTAAGTCTACAATTTATGCCCTTTACAAATCAAGTTATGCCAAAGTTCACTCAGACTCAAGTACTGCTCTATTTCTTTTCTGCTTTCCCATCTCTCTCTTCTGTCTCTCTCACATTTTACATTGTTTCTAAGTGACTGCATGAAATAGTTATCAGTTTGCATGTAACCACTGTTCCATTTTTATTTTAAAACACGGAGTTTGGATCAGTGATTTTCTTAATTACTGTCACAGTACTGTCACAGGTGTGAGATTAATTCTTATTTCTTGCCATTCAATTTTTTTTTGCTAAAGAACAACAACATACATATTTAAAATTGTACTTGAAAGTACATTATGGAATATAGCAGATAGTATTGGGTATTCATGAGTGAAATGACAAATTATTGCTATTTGGAGATTCAAAAACCTTCAACAACTTTGGTTTCATTTTCTTAAATCTCACAGTAACAGTGTGCTGAAGGTATGTAACATTCTTCCAAAGGATATGGTTAAGCAAAAAAAAAATATATATAACTTGTTAGTCTTTGTAGAGATTACTAAAAAAAAAAAGAAAAATAACTATGATCCTTGGAATCATAGAATCATGTGGAACACATGTCATTAACAAGATACTTCTGAGACATCAAAGAGCACATGAGTGGTACAGCCGTCATTGTTATCCAGACTGAGAGGATAAATATTAGGAGTGGAGGAGATATAATAACAATTTTGTAACTAAATCCTTCCTGTATTTCAGTAACACAGAATTCATCAGAAATTAATAGCATGATGCAACAAAAAACAGTGCAAAGAATGTTAAGGGGTTGGAATGGACCTTTAAGGATCATCTAGTCCCAATGTCTTCTGCCATGGACAGGGACACCTCCCACTAGACCAGGTCACTCAAGAGCTTATCCAACCTGGCCTTGAATACTGCCAGGGTTGGGGCATCCACAACCTCTCTAGGCAGTCTGTTCCATGTCTCACGGCCCACACATTAAAGATTCTTCCTGACTTTTAACATAAATTTTATCTTTTTCCATTTGTAGTCATTGCACTTTGTCTTGTCACTACAAAGAGTCCCTCTCCAGATTCTCTGTAGGCCCCCTTCAGACATTGGAAGGTTGCCATGGCATCTCCACTCAATCTTCTCTTCTCCAGGCTGAATAACCACAACTTTCTCAGCCTGTCTACGTAGGGGAGGCGCTCCAGTCCTCTTAGCTTTGTGACCTCCTCTGGACTTGCTCCGCCAGTTCCATGTCCTTCTTATGTTGGGGGCACCAGACCTGGACACAGCATGACAGGTGGGGTCTCACAAGAGCAGACTGGAGGGAAAGAATCACCTCGCTTGACCTGTTGGCCACAGTCCTCCTGCTGCAGCCCAGGATTTTGCTGGCTTTCTGGGCTGTGGGTACACACTTCCGGCTCATGTTGAGCTTTTCATCAACCATCACCCCCAAGTCCTTCTGCACAGGATTGCTCTCAATTCCTTCTCTGTCCAGCCTGTAAGTGTGCCTGGGTGTAGGACCTTGGGCTTCTCTTGTTGAACTTCATGAGGTTTGCATCAGTCCACTTCTCAAGCCTGTCAAGGTGCCTCTGGGTGGCTTCCCTTTCCTCCAGTGTGTTGTCAACTGCACCACAGACCTTGGGGTCATCAACAAACTTTCTGGGGGTGCATTCAATGCCAGTGTCCCTGGGGACACCTCTCGTCACAGGTCTCCACATGGACAATGGGCTGTTGACCTCAGCTATTTGCGTGTGGCTATGCAGACAGTTCTTTACCCACCGAATGGTCCATCCATCGAATATATGTCTCTGCAATTTAGACACAAGGGTGTCGTGTGGAACACTGACAAACATATCCACATCTAGTTTGTCACACATACATATAATGTGATTTTTTAATTGATTATATTTTCTCATCTCCCATATTTTAATTTATGTTTTAATTATTATCATTATAGATAATTTCTGTTTATTAGGTAAGCAAAATTGTTACAGTTCTGAATACCCCACAGTGTTAACATTTTTTAATCTGAAGTAACACTATCACTGTTTTTTAGTTAAGACTGAGAAGATAAGAGCCAGATCCACAACAGATCTTGGACCCATAGAAATTCTGGAACTTCAATTCATCTGTAAATCTCTTCACCCTCACAGCCCCAGCTCTCTAAAGAACAGATAAACTCTAGTACTTTAGTGTTTTCCATGTATTTAAAGTTGTGTCTGTGACAAGCATCTAGTCTATCTCAACAGGTCTTAGTGTCTAGCTCCCATAACCAGAAACTATAAACTAGGCTTTGGATCAATGACTGCAAACAACAGAGCCCCCAAAGCTTGACAAGTTACTGGTCATTAGTCAAGACACATGAACTACCATTTTTGAGATCACTACAATTGCAATCTAATTTAAGACACTTCACTTTGTGAAGGCCATGTGTACAGAATCTCACACACAGCTAACTCAGCAGCTAGATCTGTTTCAGTCTTCCTCATTTTTTGCATTACAATACTTAAAGAACTGTAAAAAGAAAGAACAATCAATCTATTCTGAATTGAGACCACTAGAATCAAACCTTTTTGCACATGACAACTGACTACCAATACATGGTTATCTATATATTCTTAAATACTTCTAAAACACCTGAAAAAGAAGTGAGATGTAGGTTTGACTGGTATTCTAGTCTTATTTTGAAAAAAGTGTGTTATATTTCAGCCTTCATTTTGAGTTTATACTTCATTACATCCTTCAGAACAAATTGCAACCAGCATATTGGATTGTACCTTTGTAGTTAAGTGTGTGGCTTTTAATAAAGGAAAATTGAACTTTGAATATCTCCTGTTTAAGTGAAAGCCTTAAAGAGTGCCTGTGTTTCCACACTGTACTCAGTCTCAACTGGTGAAAAATCAGTAGATGAGTCACAAGAGGAAGAAAATAAGACAAAAATCTTTCCTCAGACAAAACCTCAACCTAAGACTCAGAGACATAAGCATTGTTAATATGAGACAGATTACACAGTGTTGACTGTTTTCACACTGTGACAGAAAGGAAATCATGGATGTGGTTATATCTCCCTGTAAAACACTTGTTTGTAAAAAGAAGTCTTTGTATTCTTCACATGATCTGTCACGTGTTTGCAAAAGCAGCTGTGTGACAGACTGCTAATAAGAGCGGAGCTCTGCAAAAAATATGCATAATATATTGGACATGGCTAGGAAGACACAGTATTAATCCTGAATTGCTAGCATGGCTTTTCATACGCCCAAGAAAGAATAACAAGGAATACCATAAACTCCTGGATGTTCCTAGAATGCTGCAATTGAATTGAATGTCCAGACCGTGTTAAACTCAGTACGTCTGGAGGAAAAAGTAGGATCCATTATGACAGTGGAATAAAAATCTACAAAATGTAGATAAACAGGAGAGTGTCTCTGTAAGGTTACTATATGTTGCATTTTTATTAATTGTTTCAACATAATAGTATGATGCAATGACTTGTGTCCAGTGTTTCCCAAATATTTATCTATCTCTCTATCCCAGTACTTTTAAATAATATACCATATCACTTGTATAGTATCATTGATGCCATGGGTTGGATGATTTTCCTGTCGGTTTTACACTAATAGCTTATAGATCCTCCATAAGAAATCCCTGTAGGTATAGCTTTCAATACTGGATGCATGTAGTCAAAAGTGCTTTCTGCTGAAAAACAGAATGTAGATTATCATACTAAAAGGGCCTTTAACTGCCATCACATCCCTTGCTGTTCAGGGAGGGCAGCATTCTTCCTGATGTGGCACATCCATCTACTTCAACAGCTACACACCTTCACACACAGACTTGAAATGAGCTGTATTCTTGTGACAGTCGTAGAAAGCACATGATATATTGACTCATATATGAGAAAAATCATCAAATCATCTAAAAACCAGTGGGTTTCTGCTGGGTCTAAATCTGCTCTTCGGTAAGTAAACTCCCATGAGATTCCACGGAGAAACATGAATATTTGTGGATTCTTCATTGGGTTTGAAAATGCATATATTATTAAACTCCATCCAAAATATACATGCCACGAAAATACCCAGTGGGTCCCACGTATTTAGCAAAGTTACCTCAGAACTGTGGCTTTGTGCTGGAAAACCATCTCTATGAGTGAAAACTGGAGCTAATTTTCTAAAGAACAGTAATATTATGGAATCCTGAAACACAAACTTCCACTGCTGAACTAAAATATTAAAAGTCAAAAGCTGCCCAAGCACTCATCCATATCCAGAGATTCTTATACTGAATTGGCTTGAGTGGTATATGGTTGTAAGTGAATACCAATTCAAATGTAGTGGCAGTGATTTAAGTTTTCTTACACAGAATGTTATTAGTTATTTAAACATATCTTAGGATCCAGGACTAGTACTGAAATTGTTTCAGTTGTATTGATTGTCCTTACAGCACTGAGTACTTCTTATCTATCCAACTCTTCTGTTCTGTAACTAGCCACTCATCATGAGAAATGATGCACTTCAATTTAATTAGTTTGAAAAACATCTGCATTAATCTGCTGATATTTTTTCATGCAGAATGCCCACACAGTCTCAGGAATATGTTACAAAGATATGGGTTTTTCTTGTTTTTTTTTATTATTATTATTTGTTTTGTTTCTTTTTTGTTGTTTTTTTGCATCACAAGGCTGGCACAGAATCACAGCTGCTAACAGGTATTATTCATTGCAAAAGATTGTGTTTAATTACTTAATGTCTTCCTGATTTAAGGAATCCGTATCAATTATTTAATTAGAGTTCTGCTATAATTATTTAAATGCTCACAAATCAATTAAAAACTTCTTACCTTTTTTTAGTTCAGTAACTTCAAAGGAGTATTCTGAGAAAAGGCAAAAATTACATAGTACAGAAAATCCCATCCTCACTTCAAAATCCATGTTGGAAACACAGTAGCCTGTTCTAGATATTGCACTGCGCTTCTAAGTAGCACAGTAAACATATTTCTGGTGCTCTGAATTGACAGGTTCTCCTTTATGAAACCAGTAACCACAGGAAATTCACTTGGCCTTCGGGCAGATGTTCTCTGCTTTTCCGTGTTTCTGCCATGGTAATTATTCCCACTGAAGAACACAGAGGACTCCAGCAACGTCAACTTATTTAAGTACCATAAATTAACATTTCAGACTCTCTGCTTTTCTGTGTGCATCTGAATGCAGGTGGCTTTCAGCACATATCTGACACATCAAGCTTAAAAGACAACCAGGAGCAATTTAGAGCAATCCTGCAGCAAAATGGCTCTTACTTCTCTGTGCATAGAGTTGGTCTACTTTACTGTCTGACCCTGCACTGTGCAGTCTTTACAATTGCAGACAGTGAACCAGCCATGTCACTAAACAAACAAACAAACAAAAAATTAGATAAAATCTGGATTTTTACATTAGAAAGACTTTTTAAAAACTACACAGAAAACCTTCTTCCATTATTCAGGCTCTCACCTTTGTCAGTAAGGGAAGCATTTGTACATAACCATTTCCACATTTGTTGTAATTCTATCTTTGCTCATGAGCTGCCTGGGAAAAAGCACACAGGACTTGCCAAGTCTGCTAAGCTTTGTGCTGTTGTATTCTGGATACACAAAGATATGCCTCATTGCCTATTTGTAAAATAACTTTGTTTTGAGTTTCATGGCATTGACACTTACAAAATATTCAGCCAGGGATTTTTAGCTTAATTTTGAAGAGAAATAAACTGAAAATACAAAATTTAAAGTCACTGTTTCCATAAATGTTGATTAATCACCACTGTTGAGAAAGATCCAGGATAAGGGGAAATACAGAGCAACGTTTTTCATAAAAGCAAATCAGTTGACTGCAACTATAGGCTCAATTTCTACTTACAGAAATGTGAAGAAGGTAAGTTCAAACCAGAACTTACTTTATACACAGCACAGGTTATAGAGTGTGTGGTTAAGTAATTTGTTACAGCTCGACAGGAGGGAGTGGTTTGCTCTGGCTCTCAGGAGAGTATGTTGGTCTAGAACTGTTCTCCAGTGTTCAGAAACCAGACTTAGGCCAAACACTGAAAGGTGATAAGCAGAGAAAAAAAAAATTTGAAGTGAGCTGTACTGCTGGTTACAAATAATAGTGTGTCTGAGGGAAGAAAGAGTAGCAGAAGCATTTTAGAGTTAACAGAATGAGAAGCACTTTGGGGAATGTACCCCAAGTGGGTAATACTACTAAAAGTAAAAAAAAGATAGGAATAAGGTCAAGACGTCTGGTATTCCAACCTTCTGGGGGCTTAAGGAAACATACCATTCCTATTTGAATAAATGATACCATGAAAAATACTTAGAAAATTTTATCCTCCTAACGAAGTCAGCCTCTGTAACCTTAAAGATCCTGTTGGTATATTAAACATGGACCACGGCATCACAGATTTTTAAACTTAATGGTCTACATCTCTAAGGTGTTCTCCCCTGTCTTCTCTGTTTTTTCTAACATGAACTTTCAGGGCATATTTATTTCAGACTAGTTGTTTTCTGCTAATGCTACCTTTTCACAACAAAACTCTCCTTCCTTTTTTGTGCTTATCTTTGAACATATTTATGTGTATCTGTCATATCTCTCTCAACCTTTAATTTATAATACTATACAAACTGAGCTCTTTAAATTTCCTGTCATGAACAAGCTCTCCATTCCCCTTATCTTTCTTGTAGTATTTCTCAGGTAGTGTTTCAGGCTGAAATCCATCTTTCCTGAATGTGACCTGAACTATTTTTAACACTCCAGATTTAAGTCTCACCAATGCCTTATTTAAAAACACTGACTTTTTTCCATCTCTTCCAGAAATACCTTTCCTGACTCATTCTGGGGGTGCATTACAGGCTTTACAGCCTCACCACAATGACAGTCAGAGATGAGTCTGAACTAGCTAGTCACTCAGGCTGTTCTCCACAGACATAAATTCCAACTAGTCAGGTTACAGCTGAAATTAATGTGAAATTCTGTCTTCACATAATTTTCATCCTTGCATTTTATGCCCTATCTCCTTACAGCATTTTTCCTTATCATTTAGTTTCTAGAGCTAAATAACTCTCTGCTACTAGTTATGACCATTTGCGAGGTCTAATTCTGTTGACTTGTTATACTTCTGTTGACTTCTTATATTGGTCAGCCAACTGTTATCCTACCCTTAAGTTTCAGGTCTCTAAAAAATGCTTTTTTTAGTGAATATTATCTCTATGCATGTACACTGTGGCTGGTTTGTTTTTATTTTATTATTATTTCAGCATTTTATATGCTTCTTGAGAAGGCTGTTTTCTTATATTTTGGCAAGTCCTTTCCTTCTGGCTTTTTGCTCCTTTTTTAAGGAGCATAGATTCCTGAGAGTTTCAGAACTTAATTGGACAGAAATTCCAGTGTATGTTTTCCAATTCCAAAACTTCTAGTCTTCAGCACTCCTTCCGGCTAGTTCCTTTACCTGAGTTATTGGTTATAATGACAGTCTTTTACTGATTCTTACCATTTTTATTTAAATTGAATCCATCTGTGACTTTATCCAGAATTTATTATCCAAAGCTCCTTCTTCCCTAATACCCTAATTTCATACCAAGCACTGAACCTGGTGTAATAACATTTTTACTGGTTCAGGAAATACTTGGTGAAGAAGGTTGCTCGCAATTTCAT
Source organism: Pachyramphus minor (assembly GCA_013397135.1). NCBI lineage: Eukaryota > Metazoa > Chordata > Aves > Passeriformes > Tyrannidae > Pachyramphus > Pachyramphus minor. The sequence goes on along the minus strand of VYXB01009192.1, from coordinate 491,184 downwards.
CCAGGAATTTCAAACACTGTCAATATAAAAGTAATGTGTTCTTTCAAATGTCTTTCTGGGGAGAGAAAAATAAGATTAATGTAACAACCAGTAACGTTTTTCTCCTGGTGACAGTGCATGTCATCATCAATATCTCACTCTGAGATCTACAGCATTTCAAAACACCATTCACCATAAACAGTCTTGTCATCCTTCCATAATTTTGACCAAAAAGGGTTACTTCCTCTACTCCATCTATCTTTGTTTTAATACAGTCTCTCAAAGCAGAAATGATGAAACCTATTTCCTGATACACACATTAGAGATCTATTTCCTGGCAAATGCTTTCCTGTCCCAGTGCTCATGTTCCTGCCATCATTGCTGTACAGCCATACCTTAGTTCTGCTTATAATGTCATTGTCAGCTACAACTGGCCTGAGTGTTTGCATTTGTGTACAAATATTTCCATTACTTCTGATTTCCTCAACTATTTAACTTATGCACTTTACTGTTCATTGCAGCACACATACTGTATTTTACTCCTTCAAGGAAGTCTTATTAATGATGAGTGCTTTTTCAGTACATTCTTCTCACGGCAAATATTGAAACAAATCAATCATGATTACATCTCAAGATTTGTCAGCCAGGTGACTATAGTCAGCTCTTAGGCCCATTATTTAGGAAAAATGCTTTCTTCAGGAATATCACCGACAGCTCAACAGCCCAATCCTCCTTGCAATATCAAAATCAAAATACTTTATGTGTTCAGATAAACAGGTGGTTATCAACCAGTGCTTTAAAAGACAGCAGCAACCATGCCTTGACCTGCTCAAACAAACAAATTCTTCAGATATTTCACATTTATAGTTCAGAAAGTCACACATAGATCTTTAACATTTAACCTGAAATAACATTCTTCCATTGTGTTTTTTTATTCTGATGAATTTTTCACTGGTCAGCAGCATAATAGTTCAGGAGTTTCCATTTATAATTGCTATAGGTATATTGGTATATAGATATTGATATATCCCATATAACAAAGTAATTTGCCTACATCAATGAATTCTCCATATACTCCACATTTTTATCAGTAGTTATTAGTAGTCGCTGTAAGAATCTCTGCAAGGATGGACATAGAGGGGCCGTAATGGAACAGAACTTAAACAAGGCAGTAATTACTTTTTTTTCGTACTTCAGAGTGAACATTTTTTCCTGTCACTCACAACTCATGTAACTGACTATTGATTTTAATGTGTTTTGTTAGCTTTTATAAAAATTACATAAATCACGATCCACTTTGTGTTTACATTTCTGTTATTTTAAAATACATTCTTGGTGAGTAAATCTAAATTTGTCAAAGAACAGAGTCTGTGTAAAGTAGAAAATGTGTGGATATGGCCAGTGACAAAACGCACTTGTGTGCAAAATTCCAGCAAGTATAAAATGAAACCAAGTGACTTCATATAATAAGTAAAAACATATAGATACATACATATATAATAATGTGATTCCCTAAAACTTTTGATCAGTATGGCATTTATGCACAGATATTCAACTTTGTTCTTGAACTTCCTGAAATCTCAGAACAATATATTCAGAAAACAAAAAAAGTACTATAGAGAGAAAAGCAAACATCAATTCCAGTGCAATGTAACACTATCTAATAATAAACTGTCTGATGCTCATAGGAAAAATCAAATCTAATATCTATTTATGACACTGATAGTGAAATGCTTATTCTTGTTTAATTGACCTCTTTATTTTTGATACAGACAACCCCCTACTTTAAGACAGAGGTTTGAAATAAAATTACTCATGTCCATTGTCCAAGAAGAACATGTTCTAGCAAAGTTTGTGGGTTCTTGTAGAGTTTTCTAAGGGACTTTTGTTTTCTTCCAATAGAATCTGGAAAGAATTATGTATTCATTATTTGTAGGATAATCATGCACGATGGCCAATGACACAGGGAAGAATTCCACTCTACTACGCAGTGAACATAAATGTGGTGAATTGTATTCAGCACCATGGCTTACAACTTAGTAAGAAATTCAGCTCTCTCATTAGTTTCAAAACCCACAAGAACTGTATACAAAAGGCAGACTGTTCTCATTTCTGTATTTCTTCCATTATTCAGGTATGCTGAAAAAAAAAATTACTATAGGCTCATGATGAAATGAATCAAAATACTCACATCTAAATCAATCCAATGGTGTTTAATATTTGTATTTCACCATATTTATATCAGCAAGGAAGCTTGATGAACAGTTTAAATGTGCAACAATTAAGTTTTTGGTTCCATTATAGCTAGGTTAGCTCTGAAGTAACACAGACAAAAAGCTGAATAAATCATCCTTTATCAAAATGTGCTTATGAACTATTCTATATAAAGTATTTTTCCACTGGTTTCTCCTGAGAGAAAAGCGTGTTATTTGTATCTTCTTACCTGTACTATTTCTGGTTTATAACAACATCATAACAACTGGCAATGCTAGCCATTCACTTATCCACTCAACGAGTGTAACAGAACTATTATAAAATAAGTAATCAATTCCATTGCTTAACAATCACATGAATAAATATAGTCAATTTTATGCTGCTAATAATGTCCTGCCTGTCCTGGTGAGAAGGGTCATGAGGGAAATTTCCACAGCTGGGCCACAGCAAGTAGCTATTTTGAATTTCATTTATTGATATCAGATTAAAGTAAGGTTATTGTGCCAAATCAGATGATGCCAAACTAATAATGAATGTCAAGGAAGAGAAGTGGTGCCAGTAAATCCTAATGAAGAATTACAGTCAAACATGTATTCAGTATCCAAGATAAGAACACAAAATAGCATGGAAACTATATGAAATACAATTATTCGGAGGATATTGTTACCATAAATGCACTTTTAACCACCATATAAGAGATCTTTCAAAGAAATTGCAGCATTCACTGGAGGAAGAAACAGGTTAAATAATTCATCAAAGCATAAACTGAAGTGCTTTTTATGTCCTGTACACTTCATGTTTTGAAGTCCTCTGATAAACATTTTGCTCAGCTGCTGTGCCAAAATAGTCAGATATGGTTGTAGTCCCTGTCTCTTGGTAGGTAATTCTTCTTTGTTCATCTTTTCTAATGGAACAACACAGCATCTTACAGAGCTTCTTATTGGCACAATATCAAAAGATAAAGGTTTTGAAAACCCAACTCACTTGGCAGATGTCTCAGTTCATGATTTCTTTTTTTCCGATCTTTCATCTCCATGTAGTTTACTACTCTTGTATTCCACATTTTGCTATAACACACAACAGTGCATTACTAAGACTGGAGAAGGTTTGCGTTAGTGGATTTACGCAATTACCACTACGACTCAGAAATATGCCTGGCTGTTTAAAGAGTGTAGCACATCTCTGCAAGAGTCGTTACACAACATACCTAGAATAGCTTGTCCCATGTGTAAAACAGATGTGTTTTGGATCATTTCTCCACCTAGTCAGCTACCATTCCAGCAATCTTGTTGATGCATCAGAACTGGATATAGTAGCTCAAGTTAATTCCAGAAGGACACAAGCTAATTTCAATCGCAGTCGCAAAATACCTTTTAATAGAATATTACCACTAAGCTGTACAGTCATAAAACTATTTCCATGCAATGGTGATAGCAACTGTCATTACCGCACCACTTGCAACAATAAATTCTATTATAACTGGCTTCTTCACGGACTTCCAACACACTGTGTTTCATCATGCAGCAGTGTGAATGGTCTTTGCAGCAGTGGCTGCATTTAAATCTACAAATAACCATATCTGAACACAAACGCTGAGTCACTGAGAATCAGTCTGTCCTATCCACATGCCTCATTTCAACATGGTTTTGTATCTACCGATTTGTCTAGAGGTGTTTCCAATAAAAAGTTTGGTAATTCACCACTTAATTTTATGAGACCAAGATTTTTCATGAGTATCTATTACCAACAACAACTGTAAGAACTCTCTGACCAAATTTCAAGCTCATATTTACTTGAACAAAGTTTCTCCTTCTACGCTGACACCCAGTGAGTTTTTATTAATCTGATTATTTTCCTGCTCCAGTGCTTCCTTTTCTATTTTGAGCTGGTAAGCCCAAAACCCACGACAACTGGACACAGAATTCCAAATGTTAACAGGGATCTCCAGGGCTAAGTAGCATGGTAGGAACATTTCTTGTGACTTTCTAGCAACACTCTTCCTTATGCAGGCCAGGACACCTTTTGCCTTTTTGGCCACAAGGACACACTACTGGCTCATGGACAGCTTTTTGTACACCAGGTCCTTCTCTGCAGAGCTGCTTTCCAGGAGGTCAATCCCCAGCCTGTGCTGGTGCTTTGTAACTGGGGTTATTCCTCTCCAGATGCAGAACTTGCAGATTTGCCTTTGTTGAACTCCAGCCTGCCCAGGTCTTACTGAATGGCAACACAAACTTCTGCTCCCAGTTTTGCTCCCAAGCTTGCTGCCCTGTCATCCAGGTCATTGATCTATGAGTAAAACAAGAACTGGAAACACTGCTAGCTACAGGCCTTCAACTCAACTCTGCACTTCTGATCATGACCCTCTGAACTGTGACACGTAGTTCTCAATCCACCTCATTGTCACTCCTTTAACCCAGACCTCCTGAGCTCAGCTATGAGGATGGTGGGGGTGACAGTGTCAAAAGCCTTGCTGAAGTCGAGGTAGGCAACACCTAGTGCTCCTCCCCCATCCTAGAATTACGGACAGTAATTCTAGCATACAAGGTTGTCAAGTTGGTCAAGCATGATTTCCCCTTGCTGAATCCATGTTGACTATTCCTGATAACCTCCTTTTCCTGCACTTGTTTGTAAATGACAAACAGGATAAGCTGTTCCATCGCCTTCCCGGAGATGGAGGTGAGACTGATCGGTTTGTAGTTTCCTGGGTTCTCCTTCTTGCCATTTGTGAGCATCAAAATGTCACTGGCTTTCCAGCAGTCCTCAGGCACCTCTCCTTTTTTCCTTGACATTTCAAAGACAACAGAGAGTGGCTTGGCAATAACATCTACCAGCTCCCTCAGCAATTGTGGGTGAATCCTATAGGGGCTCATGGGTTTGTGGCTGTCAGGTTTGCCTAAATGATCTCTAAACTGATCCTCCTTGATTAAGGGTAAGTCTTCTTTCTCTAGACTTTCTCTTGCCTCCACAGTCAGGGATTTCTGAAGACCAACCTTAGCAGCAAAGGTTGAAGGAAAGAAGGCATTTAGTAACTCCATCTTCTCTGTATCCTTTGTCACCAGAGCACCCATCTCATTTAGTTTTAGACCCACATTTTCTCTAGTGTTTCAAAGACTATGTTTCTAGGTTGTACACATGCAGCGGTGCTCATATTTATATCACTTTAAAAGAAAACACTTAATAGATTTATTTGGGGGTCCATGGGTCTTTTTTTAAATCTTTTTTAAGGTTCATATAAATTTTTTTTAAGTTGTTATTGTTTGGCCTCACTGTGTTTTTTTAGGAGGCCTTAAAAAAAAAAGATGTGACTATTTTAACCCAGCCTGAAAATAGTGAATGTGATGACCTTGATCAAGGGGACTCCTCACTTGTCCTGTAAGGCATCCACTTAGTGTCATCAAGTAGTTTTACCAGTATGAATTTGAGTGAACATTTTGAGTATGTAAAAATGGGACTTGATATCTCTTTCATTAAGCATTTCAGAATAGATGAGAAGAGAATGTAAACCTTTTACTGTAAATTTATAGAAGGCAGCCTCTTATTGCTTTATGTCCATCACAGATACATATTTAGAGCTATCATATATGAAATGTATATATTATTTGGAATCAGCAGGATTTTCTTATCTATGACCAAAAATAGGTCATGTTTGGATCTTGCAGCTTAAACCATTTCTTTTTACATGGAAAAAATCAATATTAATCTTAAATAAGGAAAAAAATTGTTTCTATGCACAAAACAGTGCTGAACACATCCATTTCAATAAAAAAATGCCTAAAGGAAAACAGACAGTAAGTAAAGTATTTTACCCAAAATAATATATTTAAGTTAACCACTAGCCTCAGATCTTGACCAATACAGTAGTAAGGACATAATACTTATTGTCTTTAGCAATAAATAACTGGAGTAAGACCTTTAGCAAATCCAAAGTCTTGCAGAGTAATACGTGCCTTTTCCTAGGTTGTGGAAGAGAAACAAATCCTTTCTTTGTGGCCCCACACATTTTCTCGAGGGGAGTAGTGTCAAAGACTTGGACTTATGTACCCATTAGCCTCTCATCTCTATCTGCTTGCAGTCATTCTAACACAATAAAGGATTTAACAGGCAGCTCCAAATAGCTTTCTACCTGTAGTATTGCTTGTCTCTCCCAGACTGGAAAAACAATCCCAGAAATCATGCTTAAAGAGTTCTCTGAGGAAAGAATGCACAATTGGGGAAAAGAGAGAAATAAAGGAATTACTCTGATTCCTACCTATTGCACATAACCAAGAATCATGTTGAACAAACATTGGGCATTGGCTTTGTTTGGCTTTTTGTTTGTTTGTTTTTAATGGAAGTTCAAATATGTGCAATGATCTCTGCCTGGAGAAGCTACTCATTTATATTCCTGTCCAATAAACGAGTAGCAATACCTCTGGAGACAAATAAAACTGAAGTTGTTAGAACTGTCCAGGATAAGCAGAGGAATCTAGATGCAAGAACAAATGAAAATGTAACAGCCCAGTCCCTCAATTTTTCTTTTCCTGACTGTATGCAACAGTATTGTTAGAAAAGCTTGATCCAAAATCATGTCAAACAGAACAGTTTCAGAAGGAAAGGCCACAGCCAGAAGCGAAAACTACACTCCTTCCCTCTCATTGCTGAAAGGTCTCGTTGAGTTTTCTCTCCCAAGTGTTTCTGTGACTCCACTTGTTTCTTTCTGGACAGAACCTGACTGCATTTGTGTTTTTAAAAGAATTTAGGATTAAAGCCTTTTGGGATATAGATTGTTTTCTTTCACTCTTTTCCGTTCAGATTATCAATAATAAAGATTCTAAACGAAAGAATTTTCAAGCCAGAGCACTTCCAGCCATAACAGAGCTGAGTGTGCTATCCCAAGCACAGCACACATTTGTGACACTCATACTTTTCAAACTTTGAAACCTTTTCACAGATTTCAGTATCCTGAATTTTTTTTGAAAAAATAAAACTAAACAAAATGCACACACAAAAAACCCCCACAATAATAAAAGAATTTTTATTGGAGCTTTTACCTACTCCTTTTTAAAACTATAAAAAATTGCAATAAGGCAAGACTAAACTGAAGCTTCCTACTAAAAACATTGTACTAGCACCAATGAGTTACAACATCTATTATAGGTCAAGAAAGTTATCTGAGGTAGTTTGCTTAAAAATAGACATGCTTTTACACTGCTACAATGAACAGAATTATTCTATACACAGTTGTCTTCTTTTTTAAAAAATAATCTTCCTACATTTCTAACTCCACATACAACCTAGAAAAAGATAGGAGTATAACCAAAAGGAAGACAAAAAGAAGTCTGGGAATAACTGAACTGGTAGGTCTGTTTATACAAAGATTTTGCACTCATACAGCACATCTGTTCAGAATGTTCAGTTGAAATTTGGCCCATTTTCGGAGCCTGTCTGACTAAACAAAATCAATCCATGAAATCAGGAAAATTACAATCCCCAGTGAAACAAGGACCCTGTCCCTTCTCTAGCCCAACCTGTCTTCTTTAGGGGATTAGTTCAAACAGAGGATCATCAATCAGGCTAGAACAGCTAATTTTTTAGCACATAACTCTGACATAAACATCTGAAACTATGAATTGCTCCAGACCTACAGGAGTCAGTAGTGAACATGTTGCATGAGATACCTCATGAACAAGAATTCAACAATGAACAGTAATTATTCCTATGAACAAAAATGAAAAGGGCAATGCATAACTTCCAGGGCAGTGCAGACACACCTTGCCTCAGCAACCCACAACATCCCACCCCTGCTCTAGGGATGTGCCCAGACTTTATTGATTCTCAAATATTTCAGTCTCCTACAGCTGTTGATGGATAAATTGATGGAGGAAGTTAAAGGCCTTCGTAGTCTCTTCCCTTTACTGAGCACATATGAAATCATTTGCTGTGCTCAGCAGCCCAGATTTTTTGTGTGGGTCATAAAACAAGGAATAAAGTATTTTTTTCTGGTTTTCCTTTCTTCCTTTCTCTCTGTGGCATATGTGCTCCTCCTTTGGTAATATGGTCTCAAAACCAATCCGTGATCTCAAATTTTTCATCAGTTATCCAAAAGCTGACAAATATTTCACCCAGAGTCGGTGAGGGTTTTGTGTGTATCCTGTTGTCTGCACTGCCAAAGCCCTCTTTGTAAATGTCAGATGGCTTGCTTAGCAGAACAGAGCATTAGGAGTTCTGGTTTAGGGCAAATAATAATTCCTGTAATAGAGATGATTGCTAGCATGAGTAAAATGGCAATTAAGTTTATGAAATTTATAAAGTGCCAAATACATTTTATCACAAAAGACATTGAGAAAGATAACTTTTATTACAGTGCAGATCTCTAAAAGGCCCATCAACTATAATTTTTGAATATTGCTGAGTGATAAATCACCCTATATGAGGGAAAACCTCTGTGACATTTTTATCATGAATTGACAATCATGAATGATTAAGCATGAGGAATGCTCCTGGGTTTACCTCCCACCTGTAGTTTCATAGCTGAATTCTGCACAGGAAATTAACCTCTGAGCTAGCTCTGACACCTTGCTTCACCTTTATTTGAAGATAGAAAAGCAACTTGCTCTTTTTGGAAGGTGTAGGGACAGACTTTATATTCGTACACACACACACGTAAGTCATGAGCATATATATAGATATACACACACACACACGTATATATATTAGCAAGTCCTTGTCATTTTGTTCTGAACTTAATAGAAATAAAGGCAGAATTTCAAAAAGTAAGCAGCACACTGCACTCCTTGAGCAAAGACATTTTTACTGAAGAGAAATAGCAAAGTAAGCTCCTTCTAGTCTCAGAGCTGCTGCAAGTGACATATGGGAATCCTTATTGTCCTGAGCATCCTCAATTAAAGAGTGCATTGCAATAATAAGTAACAGCTGCATGGGAGTTGGGAGTGTTGAATCAGGAAGGCAGAGAGGAAGTTTTTCATTTTTTCTGGAAATGTTGGCTGCACCAGCGAAGGCTAAAGCACTGTACCTAGAAGCTGGAAGGACTGCAGTGGGAGGATGCTTACTCTTGTAATTAAAGAAGTGTAGCAGAGGGAATCTTTCCATCATTTCCCCATGGAGGAACATTGCCTTTGAAAGACATATGGTTGCCAGGAACCAGGGCTCCAGCAGCGCAAATCCTCCCCCTTCTCAGCATGGCTTAGCATTAGTAGCATCATAATTGAGTACTCAGAGTATTAAAAGCAAGAAAAAAAAAGTTTGTTTGGGATCTGATCCATAGCAAACTGATGTTAATGGAAAAAATCCCACTGATTCCAATGAGATTATGGTCAGACCACAGCAAACTTAGACAAGATTAAAAAAAAAAAATACTTTAGCTGTGGAGTTTTCTATTTTCAACAACAAAAGAGAGGTCAGGGAACTATGCAAGGGTGAAACAGTGCAAGAATTACCTTTTTAGTCCAGAGATAATAACACTGAGGGAACAGCTTAGTTTTCTAGTGTTTATCCATGTACAAGCTAATGGAAAAAATAGCAGAATCTTGTGACAACAACCTCTTCAGCTGATAAGAGAATCATCAAGTGACTTAAAACACAGAACTCATGTTGAGGGAAACGGAGAATCTCTCATGGACGAAGAGTGGGAAGCAAGAAAGAATTGTTGAGATACAGACAGAAGAATGAGAGGTCAATGACTGTACAGGAAATGAGAGCAGGTAAATTTTTATTTGAGAATAAAAAAAGAGCACAAGAGAAATTCTACAGAAATAAAAGTCCTTTTGGCATGCTTAGAGGAAAAGAAGACAAAGATGCCATGGAATTTTTTCCTCACATGTTCCTGGATGGTACAGGAGAGTAAAAAGGAAAGAAATTAATGGAGGATGAAACAGCTGATCAATCCTGTCATCAACCCAGTGAGGAGACTACTGAAGCGGGGAACACACTTAGCAGAGAAAACACCTCTAAATGAGGTGCTATGGATAAAATGATGAAAAGTTTTATAATATCAAAGCAAAACCTGTGGTGATAAATGAGAATATGGGATGAGTCATTATACTCAAAACTGCTTTTATATTTCCTCCTGCTAAACAGAGGGATTACTGTACCAGAAGCTACACTCAAAGGTTTGGTGCTAAAGCTACCAGGAGACCTTGTTGTGCAGTGAGATTGTACATTGCTTTATCACAGATGTTAATTATCTATATAACACTTTTTTTCCTCAGAAACAAATGGCACAAAGCTGAACCTTGAGTCAAAGCTGAACCTGGTGACATGGCTTTCAGAAACAAACCATTGCTGCATCTATTCTAAGTGTTTTAGGTACATGTTTAGCAGTACATAATATTTTCACCTATTCTTGACTTTTTGGGAAGATTTTTTAGTCAGTAAGTTTCAGTGCTCAGGTTTACTTAATAGCAGTGCAAGAATGCAGCTCGTAATATTTCATGAGAGTTTCCTCAGTGAACATAAAACTCTGTAGCTTTACAGATATGAAACAGTGGATTGACCTGGCAACAGAAATTAACCTGTATTTAAGCCCTTTGTAACACCTCAGTTCCCAAGAACTATGAGCTTGATCTACAGTAACTACACCCACCAACTCACCAGCATAACTGACAAATAGAAACAGAAGATAACTCCACACCCAATTTTCCATTCAGCACTCAGAAAGGAAGTTGCCATTGCAGAAGACTTGTCTGATAATACAGTCTTTAAAGAAGATTTACAGTTTCTGAATTGTAAAAGGAGATGAAGAAGGATTATATTTCTCATATTGTCTTTGAGACTATTTTATACTTCTGTGAGCTGAGAACATCTTTAGGTACAAGAAGCAAACCCATGTTTCACTGACGCTTGTATGAAGCAAAAGAAACTGTTTTATAAAAGGTTACCAAGTCAGAATTGACACCCAAATGTAACTGACTACCAAGAGGTATAGAGTAATGTTAGGATGTATTGAGGCTTCATTCTCATTGTTCCTTTTAGAGTGTACTCTCTTGGTCTTTTTGAAACTCACCTGTGTGTAATCACTTTTTGGGTTTGAACAATTTTCTTAACCCTGTTCCAGCATGTAGATACTCCCTTAGAGCAGGTCAATTTGCTCCCTGTCCACTAACCCTTGTCTACTTGTTATTGTCAAAGAAACACTCCTCAATGGCATAGAAAGAGCACCATGGTAAATGAAAGAAAAATTTATGGGCTAAACTATCCAGTACTTATCAAGGAGTTGAGCTGCACACAGACAGTTGGTTAACCTGGCTGGTTAACACACTGTATGTACACTTAAGGTATTCCACAGCAGAATTTTTGGTTATATATCCCTTTACTCAAGAACGACTGAAAATATCATAATTCCCTTTTGAGAAACAAAAATTTCTCATTGAGACTCCAATGCTGAACAATGATTCTAAGAAAGTCCAATGATTCATAACTGATCTGATAGTGGATCTTCTAAAAGAGGCATCAAATCATCTGTTTTGGACTCTTCTTCCAGGTGAACTGCGAGTAGCAGGATGGATGGCAATTGTCCAATATGAAGGTGAAAAACAGGTGAATCTCCATAGCCAGAGCATCCAAGCAATAAGTGCAGCTAAGAGAGGGGAGCTGATATTTTGGCTACTCCTGTGTTCTAGGAATAAAGAAAAAAACCCTCATATTTGTTTGTAGTGCCCTTTCCATCCATGATGGAGTGCTGATGTTCCCAGACATATCACTGAAGTGTAGACCACCTTGTTCTTTATGGGCTCTTCTATTGGTAAATTAGAAACAGCATAAGAGCAGACAATCTCATTAAACATGGATTTACATCACAAGTAACATAAAGAGAGTTTACTTATGTACATAGAAAAGGAAGATAGTCTTAAGGATTTTTAGATTTTAGATTTTCACAAAGGAGCATGATTTATTCTAGTGCAATTATTAAGTAGTCTACTTGCTTGATTTGAAGCTTACCCTTAAAAAAACTCCTCTTCTGTTTCATTGGAAACACTAAGCATATAATTTTTAGTTTTATTTATGGTGGTTTAGAAAGAGAGGTAACTCACAATTTTAAAGTTTCTTTCTCTAATTTACAGACTATATAAAACAAACCTTCAGCCTTTAGTAGTCCTGTTACGTTCATTAAGGTTTTCTGCATTGGGTTCTGTGTGAAACTAATATTCATCACCAAAAAAAATTTGATTTAAGCTAAGATTAAGGATCTGCATGGAAAGAGTGGTAAAATTTTGAGGTGACAGACCATAAATTACTTGTTTTAATAAAATAGAGAGCATATGTACCAAGAATTTTTGATGCCCTGATATGATACTCCACAAACCTCTATTTCTTCTCCTTAAATAAACCCAACAAAAGACATGTCACCATGTTATATTTATGCTGCGAAGTATACTCAGCATGACTATTTAGAGACACTACAGAATTTTAGTGATGGTCGAGGTCTCAAAAAAAATCACAATTTTAATTGACACTAGTTGGTGCCTTTATTGGCAGACTGAAAAAAGAGACCGTGGCTTAGTCAAAGATTGTTACTAATCCTTAACCCTGGAGGAAGTCTCTCTGGGTCATTGTTGCTACATGTCGTTTGAGCACGGGCAAGCTTTTTTTACTTCCAACATGTTTCTGTCTTTCATCTGCTCTTTAAAGAGCATCTATGTACCCCACTGAAAACCTAGATGTACCCTTATGGCCTGAGGTGTTCTAAAAGAGGAAGAGAACAGGAATTTTGGACAGCACAATATTTAGAAACACTGTATACTACTGTGTATACTCTAAAAGGTAATCAAACACTTTGCTGCTAATCAGGAGAAGGCAAAGAGTAGATTAGTGAGGTGCAATAGATGGCACAGGTATGGGAAAAAAAGCTCTTCTCTGGCTGACTGGGAGATACAAGTCAAGTTACTGAAGTCTAATTCAATCAAAAGATCTGCAAACACCTGCTAACCTCTAGCTGCAATTTATGTGAGAACAGATCAGACAGAAGAATGTAGATCATAGAATCATAGAATCTATTGGGTTGGAAAACACCTCAGAAATCTGCCTGGTTGCTCTCCAGCCACTCTGTGCCCAGTCTGTGGCACTGCAGGGGGTTGTTGTGGCCAAAATGTAGGACCCGGCACTTGGCCTTGTTGAACTTCATCCCATTGGAATCAGTCCATCTCTCCAGGCTATCCAGATCCCTCTGCAGAGCCCTCCTACCTTCCAGCAGGTCGACACTCCCTCCCAACTTGGTGTCATCAGCATATTTGCTGATGATGGTCTCTATCCCCTCATCTAAATCATCAATAAAGGTGTTAAACAGGACTGGACCCAACACTGACCCCTGGGGGACACCACCAGTGACCGGCTGCCAGCTGGATGCAGCCCCGTTCACCAGCACTCTCTGGGCCCGGCCCTCCAGCCAGTTCCTAACCCAGCACAGAGTGCCCCTGTCCAAGCCATGGGCTGCCAGCTTTTCCAGGAGTAAATTATGGGAGACAGTGTCAAAGGCTTTGCTGAAGTCCAGGTAGACCACATCCACAGCTTTCCCCTCATCCACTAGGTGGGTCACCTGGTAAAAGGAGATCGGGTTGGTCAGACAGGACCTGCCCCTCCTAAACCCGTGCTGGCTGGGTCTGATCCCTTGTCCATCCTGAAGGTGCTGTATGATTTCACTCAGGATGATCTGTTCCATAACCCTGCCAGGCACTGAGGTCAGGTTGACAGG
>VYXB01009192.1:423035-448204 GCA_013397135.1 Pachyramphus minor | reverse complement strand
ATTGATGGAGATGTTGGAGAGCACAGGGATGAGGATGGAGCCCTGTGGAACACCCCCAGTGAGAGGTCACAGTCTGATGTCACCCCAGTCACTGTCACCCTCTGTGCCCGACCCCTGAGCCAATTGCTCACCCAGCACAGGGTGTGTTTATCCAACTGTGGGCTGGACAGTTTGTCCAGGAGGATCCTGTGAAAGACAGGATCAATATCTTTACTGAAATCCAAAAAGATCACATCACCTTATCATAAAAGGAAGTCAGATTTGAGAAGCAGGTCTTTCCTCTCTTGAAGTCATGCTGGCTGTGACCAATGACTGTGTTGTCTTTCAGGTGTTTTTCAGTACTTCCCAGAATAATCTTCTCCATAACTTTCCCAGGTACTGAAGTGAGACTGACAGGCCTGTAGTTTCCAGGGTCCTCCTTCTTGCCCTTCTTGAAAACTGGAACAATGTTCACCAGCTTCTAGTATCTGTCATCTCCAGCTTCTTGAGCCTCTTCTGTGTTCACATAGGTTGTGGTGCCTAAATAAATTACATTTAGGAATCTCAACCAGACGAGAAATCAAGTCTTCCCTGTCATTTCCTCAGCACTTCACTGCCAGACAGAAAACAGGAAAGTAGCTAGCTTGCTTGTCATCACAGTAGTTATGCAGGTACACCACTTGTCTCATTTCCTTCCCTTAGAGACAGCCTCTATGATCTCCCTACGAACAAGGAGAGTTTGCATCCAGCTTAGCTGGAAAGGTCCTGTGCTTGCCTTTGGTGCTCCTCACTCTGCAACTGCGAGTGTACCATGGCTGCAGGAGTAAATTTCCTGTTCGCATTACAAAAGACAGAAGAACTGTTTTGAAGCTATGGAAATTACTGCAAACAGGTGTAGTTGCTATGTTTTCCATGCACAAATACAGCCTCTCTAAAATGAAAATGAAAATTTCTTTCCCACAAACAAAGGGCCACAGAGATTCAGAATGAATTACCTTCCAGCTCCTCAGACTGCAGTACCTCTTAATATATAGATTTATTGAAAGATAGGTGGCTAATTTGTATCTTGAAGTGACACAAACGAGGAGTGGCTAAGTCTTCTGGGCTAAAAATCTTCCTGAAGCCTCAGAAAGCAAAACTCATACAAGTTTAAGAAGCATGTGGTTTTTGGTGGGGGTTTTTTGTGGGTTTCTTTTGGTTTTGTTTTTTTTTTGGTTTGGTTTGGTTTTTTTTGGTTGGTTGGTTGGTTGGTTTTTTTTGCAGACCGCTGATAAATGGTAAGTTAATAAAAACCTTTCATGCTGAAGGTAGAGTTTAAGCTATCAGGAGAAGCAAAGGTAGAAGACAGCCTTTTTTACTGAAACAATCTATATAACTGTGAAACACTACACTTTTTTTAGCATCCTTCTCAAAAACAAAAAGGTTCTACAGCTTCTACTGTCCCTTCATTACAGGACTTCTGCTAGCTAGTCCTTGCTTTTTTTCAACAGATGCTGAAATTTGAAGTACAGGAATGGACAGATAAAACTAAATTCTAATTAGACAAAACTAAATTCTAGTTACCTGGTCATACATTGTATTCTGCCAGAGTTGTTGCTGCATCCGGACACAGGTTTCCACAATGTTCTTTTTGGTTAGAATGAACACAAAAGTTGGATTCTTAAATGCAGATGTATTTTAAAGCTACATGATACACAAGGAATGTAACATTATGGGTGCAAAGTAGGGTGAGGCATGCCAGAAAGGGAAAAACCCAAAAATCATATCGGATAAAGAGAAAAGCTTGACTGTAATTGCAAACACTACTTCAAAATACAGAGGCTATACTAGACTTCATTAAACTATTGCTTTGGTTCCAAAAAAGCTTTTTGGGGTATTTCAGTAGTCTGAAAACCCTTCAGACTTGTAAGAACACGCCTGTTTATGTACTGGAACATTAATAGAACAGCAGATCATAGTTTCAAGAGCCTTCTAGCATTTTTGAGGAAGGGATCCTAGCCAAAACTCCCATTCTTGTATCAGAATATAGAGTGGATCATTTTTCCCCCTTGTCCAAGGAAATTTTGTTCAAAGAGAATGAAAAAGAAAATGATTCCAACTACAGTTGCTAGAAGTCACAACACATTTTAAAATGAAAAGGCCGTCCTCAGTAAAGGTGTACATTTCTGATACTTTCCAAAACTCCTCTCTCTTGTGTCATGGAGCAATTCTCTCGCTAATATTTACAGCCACCTGAAACAACAGCTGCCCACAAAACAAGGTAAAGCTTTGAAGCTTCTGATCTGTGAATCAGTAAAAACTAAAACCTTTCCAAAACTCTGAAGTGCACTGTCACGCCTCTCAGACACTCTCAGAAGGTACTCATTTTATTCAGAAACACAAAGAGAAACACCTCCATTTTGGAACCTTTTTTGGACTTCCCCTCTCCCAGAGCCTCAAGTTTCCCTCTCCCTTCACACTACTTAGCCTGAAAATACCTAATATTGCCTCCTAGAAATTTAGAAATGGAATAGAAGAAAAATGGCATGAAACTGGAAGGTCTTAAAAAAACCTAAACCTTGTAATTTGGATTGGAGTAATATACTGAACCACATTTCAAAGTGCATATGTATCAGTGTTGTCTTCCAGGCAGCTGATCCTTGATGCAGTACTCAAAATTAAAACTTTAAGCCTAAAAGTTAAAAAATTTTGAGAATAGAATAATATTCACCAGTTTTCCCTCCATATAACCTATAAAATCACTTTTGGTTAAATTAGAATTCCAATGGAAAACTGCTCCTGAAATGTTTATCTCCCTACAAAACAAGAATTGGAATGATCAGTGAATTCTCAGTCAGTGATTAGTTTGCCTTGGATTCTCTTGTTCCTTATATTTTTATGTTTATATGGTTTTCAAGAAGGTCATAAAGAATTCACTGTGAGTTTTTGGGGAAAGGAAGTGAAACCATCAGCCAGACATGAAAGTCCTTGAAATTAGTAACTGCATAGAGCATTAGGGTTGGATGACAATTCCCAGGAGACTGCATGTAAAATGCAATACTTAACTATCACAGATATGGCTTCCAGAGTTCATTCCTATTTTGGTATTGCAGAGGTGCCAATTGTTATTCTGATAGTTCACAGTGGCACTTCCCACGTGTATCTGCTACATTGATTTTAAATAGATCACAAAATGTCAGGAGCCAGGTCTAACTGGATAACCTACAACTCCTTCACAACCTGTTTGCTAATGAATCACTGCTGGAGTTTGCTGAACATTTATTTCAAGTCATGCTAAAGGGTGTTTTCAGAGGAAATGCTCTCCTAAACCCCTCTGTGATAGTAGATACAGTCAAACAGACTGAGGATTTGATCTAAATTAAAAATAACCCCCAAAAAACTTAATTCACATCAGTTCCCTGAGGTGGTAGAAAGCAATCTGAAAAACTAATTATGCTGATATACCAAAAAAAAAATTACTGCCAAACTCTCACCAGGATATATTAGTGACTTCAGAGATTTCCCCTGCAATTATTCTCATCTTCACTTGTTCTTTTATATTTAAAACGATTTTGCTTACCGACCAGAGATTCTCAGACCTCCCCATATTTCAGATTTGATTTTCAACAAAAAAAAAAAGCTGCTTTTTCTTCACTGTTGTTTTTTTTTTCTTTTTAATATCAAAAGAGCCGTAACATCCAAGCACACAGTTCTCCAGTTAGCTGACAAGTGTCTAGCTTTAGTGTAAAACCCTGTAGTCATCATCATCATGGCTTGGTTTCGTAAACGAAGATTTTGAAGGGCTCTACCTACACTTGCTGCAGGCTCCCTGATGGCCAATGCGGGACAGACAAGTCCGGCTGCAAAAGGCACAGCAGAAAGATTCCCCAGGCGGCAACGACTGAACACGATTCTTTCTGCGTTGCCTTTTCTCCTTGAGAGTGATCTTGCACGAGTTCTCAAAGGATGCAGCAGCATTATGGATGGTTTGTCAGCAGACTTCCTAATTGGAGGTTTGTCAGCAGACTTCCTAATTGGAGGTCAGAGTAGACCAATGGTGATGATCAATATGGCCAAGGCTGAGATGTTGTTTCAGGGAGTCCTTGTATCTCCTTTTTGGGGCTCCTCTCTTGTGGCAGCCAATGGCAAGTTCACTGTAGAGCACGATCTTAGGGAGGCAGTTGTCCTTCATCCTGGAAACGTGCCCTGCCCAACGCAGCTGTGTTCTCAGCAGCATGGCCTTGATACCTGTGACTGCTGCCTGTTCAAGAACAGATGTATTGGTCACATAATCCATCCAGTGGATGTTTAGGATTGTACAGAGGGAGCGTTGATGGAACTGTTCCAGGATTCGCAGTGGTGGCGGTAAATGATCCATGACTCAGACCCATATAAAA
The DNA here is from genome assembly GCA_013397135.1 of Pachyramphus minor. Classification (NCBI taxonomy): domain Eukaryota; kingdom Metazoa; phylum Chordata; class Aves; order Passeriformes; family Tyrannidae; genus Pachyramphus; species Pachyramphus minor. The sequence continues at coordinate 443,849 of VYXB01009192.1, read as the reverse complement.
GAGTAGACAGTACGATGGCTCTGTAAACACTGACCTTTGTACTTTTCTTCAGGTGTTTATTTCGCCAAACTCTTTTACGCAATCTACCGAAAGCACTCTATGCCTTTGCCAACCTGTAGTCTATCTCTTTGTCGATCTTACCGTCTGAGGAGATGATGTTTCCCAGGTAATTAAATTGCTGGACTGATTTGAGTTCTGATTCCCCAATGGTGATATGGGGATGATGGAAGACTTCCTGAGGTGCAGGTTGATAGAAAACCCTGTAGTACTAAAGACAAAGAAGGGAGTACAGTAAAACCCAGGGCATTTACTGTGCAGGCTCCACAAGACTAGGTTAATAGCAAGTCAGATGTAGTCAAGATGTCACACTTTTAACAGGAAATCCTGTTATCAGGATACACAGGCCTTCTTTAAGGGCAGTTTTGTAGCAGGAGAGTAACAAAGCTCGAGTGTCAGTACAGGCTGGGGGCTGACCTCCTAGAGAGCAGCTCTGCAGAAAAGGACCTGGGAGTCTTGGTGGATGACAAGTTCTCCACGAGCCAGCAGTGAGCTCTTGCAGCCAGAAGGGCCAGTGGTATCCTGGGATGCATTGGGAAGAATGTGGGCAGCAGGTCAAGGGAGGTGATCCTGCCCTTCTACGCAGCCCCAGCAAGGCTACGTCTGCAGTGTTGTCTCCACTTCTGGCCACAGATGTGATCTGGGGTCCAGAGCATCTCTCTGATGAGGAAAGACTGCGGGACCTGGGCCTGTTTAGCCTGGAGAAGACTGAGAGGGAATCTAGCCNTGTGGGCAGCAGGTCAAGGGAGGTGATCCTGCCCTTCTACGCAGCCCCAGCAAGGCTACGTCTGCAGTGTTGTCTCCACTTCTGGCCACAGATGTGATCTGGGGTCCAGAGCATCTCTCTGATGAGGAAAGACTGCGGGACCTGGGCCTGTTTAGCCTGGAGAAGACTGAGAGGGAATCTAGCCATATGTACAAATACCTCAAAGGCAGGTGTCAAGAAGATGGTGCCAGACTCTTCTTAGTGGTGCCCAGTGACAGGACGAGGAACAATGGTCATAAACTAAAACACAAGAACTTCCACTTCAGTATGAGGAAAAACTTCTTTATTTTGAGGTTGACAGAGCACTGGAACAGGCTCCCCAGGAAGGTTATGGACTCTCCCTTTCTGGAGAAAATCAAAACCCACCTGGATGCATTCCTGCGTAACTTGCTCTACATGACCCTGCCTTCACAAGAAGGTTGGATTGGATTATCTCCAGAGGTCCCTTCCAACCCTAACTATTCTGTGATTCTTACCATTCAGCACCAAGAGATATGCAAGAGAGGCATGAAACATTTCCACAAGTGTGCAAAATGGCAACACCATTGCGAACACCTTCTGAATTTACTTACAATACTCACATGTATTAATCCATAAACCTGATGCATAGTGCAGCAATACTGGTTCCAGCAGATGTGGAGGGAAGTAGTTCCAGAACAGAACAAATTTCTCTGTTTATTGAAGTAGCTTGAAATAGCTGCAAATGATGATGGATGTCAGACAGTAGTCACTCATGACTTAAGATATTATTTCATTTTAGCTCTCCTGAACATTGCTGCATTAGAGAAATATTCAGTCAGGATTTATATTCTGGTTGTCAGAGTTGACAACACAGAAGATAATACTATTCCATTAAATCTGCCCTACTAAACCTGCATACAGGCCATCCAAACTTTCAGTAGTGTTGAAACACTACAGATAAAATTAACAACATGAAGCAAAACAGTTTTCAGGACAGCTGTCCTCTTCCTGGGTCACAGAGCTGTGGAAGATAAGGGACCTTTAGGCATCACCTGGTCTGATATCCATGTTCAAGAAGGGTCATCTAAAGTAGAGGGCCCTGGGTTATGTACAGAAAGCTTTTATTTTTTTATTCTCCAAGGATGGAGAATTTATTGTTTCCCTGAAAACATGTGCCAGTTCTCAATAACACTCATAGTAAAAATGTGATTCCTGATGTCCAGGAAGAACCTCCTGTCTTTGAGTTTATGCCCACTGCTTCTTGTCCACTGGTGCCCACTGGCCACCACTGGAGACAGCGTGGCTCCATCTTTTTTGCACCCTCCCTTCAGGTATCTGTATACATTAATAGGGTTCCTCTTACCCTTTTTCTTTTCCAGGCTGAAGAGTCTGAGCCTTCCCTCATAGGAGAGATGTAGCAAGTCCCCTTCATTTCAGTGTCCCTTCATTGGACCCTTTCCAGCAAGTCCATACATCATCTCTAATGGGAAGCCCAGACCTGGACACAGATGTGACCTCACAAGTGCTGAGGAGACGTGAATGATCACTTCCCTCAGCCTGCTGTCAAGACTCCTCTTTGTGCAGCTCAGGGCACCATCAGCTCTTGTCACGTTGTGGCAATGCCGTTGCCAACTCATGTACAACCTGGTGTCTGTCAGTATCCCCATGGCAGTTCCTGCAAAGCTGTTTTCCAGTTGGGCAGCCCCCACCATGTACTGATGGTTATTGCTCCTCAGGTGAAGAATTTTACCCTTCTCCTCACTGAACTTCACAAGATTCCTGTCAGTCCATTTCTCCAGCCTGTTTCTCCAGCCTTTTGAAATCCCTCTGGATGGCAGCACAACCCTCTAATACATCAACTACCTCTGCCAGTTTTATGTCATCAGCAAACTTGCCAAGGGTACACTCTGGCCCGTCATCATTAATAATTATAATAATTAATAATCTTCACTATTAATGAATATATTAAACAGGACCAGACTTAGTTTTGGCTCCTGGGATCACTGCTTGGTACTGGCCTTATGTTAGACTTTGAGACATTGATCACCACCCTCTAGGCCTGGTCATTCTTCTACCAGGCCAGTCATTTCAATGTGGAAGCTCATCAAGCTGGTGAAGTGTGAACTCCTCTTGGTAAAGCCATGCTAACAGCTCCTAATGATTTTCTTGTCCATGTACCTAGAAATTACTTCCAGGGATTCTGAGTTCTCCTTCTTGCCCTTCTTGAAAATTAGAGTGACATTTGCTTTCTGCCAGCCTTCAGTCATTTCTCTCAGTCACCATGATCAATCAGAGAATATTGGGATTAGCCTTGCAAGGACATCAGCTAGTTCCCTCAGCGCTTGTGGGAGCATCCCATCAGTGCCCATGTTCTTAGGTGTGTTCAGTTTGCTGAAGTATTCCCTGCCCTGATCCTCATCTACCAATGGTATATCTTCCTCACTCCAGACCTTCCCCCTCTCTCTGGGACCTGGTATACCTGAAGGCTGGTCTTTCTAGTAAAGACTAAGGCAAAGAAGGTGTTCAATACCTCAGCCTTTTCTGTGTCCTGTGGAACCAGGTCCTTACCATATTCAGAAGTAGGACCACATGTTCCCCCATCTTTGCCATTAATATATTTATGGAAACATTTCCTGCTATCCTTGACATTCCCCACAAGTTTCAACTCAAAATGGACTTTCTCTTTCCTAGCCATGCTTTCTTCTGCATGCTTGGACAGTGCCTCATTATTCCTCCCAGGTTACCTTGCCCTGCAGGTATTCTTTCTGTAGCTTTTTTTTTCTCTTACACTTTGACAGGAGCTCATTGTTCAACCCCAGAGGCCTCTCTGAGTTTTTACTTGACTTCTTGCATACTGGCACAAACTGCTCTTGAGCTTAGAGAAGGTGATCCTTGGAGACTAATCAGCTTTTTTGGCCCCTTATTTCTTCTAAGATCTTATCCCGTAGGACACTTTCAAGCATATTCCTGAAGACACCAAAATCTGCCCTCTTAAATCCAGAGTTGTGTTCTTGTTCTGTTCCCTCTTCTCTCAGAATCCCAGTTTCTACCATCTCATAGTAACTGCATCCAAGGCTGCCTTTTACTTTCACATCACTAGCAAGCTCTTGCTGTTTTGTGAATACAAGGTACAGCAGAACACCTCTCCTAGCCGGATGTTCTATAATTTCCAGCAGCAATTTTCCATTTATTTTCTCCAAGAAACACCCTGATGTCTTGTCCATCCAGCATAATATTTAGTGCACTCCATTTATTCTCTCACATAAAGGACAGCCCAACCTCCTCATGTTTTCAGTCTGTCCCCCCACAAAGAGCCTGAATTCCTCCATTGCAGCACTCCATTCACAGAGTCCTTCCCACCGCAGGCTGCTGATTCCCACAAGATCACAGTCTTGCAACTGCACACAGTTCTCTAATTCCACATGTTTACTCCTCATGCTGTGTGCATTAGTGTGCAAGCGCTTCAAAGAGGCAAAACCACAACTAGTAAACAACCATTCTGAAAGAAATTAAAGGCTCAATCTCCTTTAGTTACCCAGTGGTATCAAGTGTTTGTCAGTAGTGGCTCCTGTGGGTACCAATATCTAACAACTGAACCCACCTTCTCTGAATAGACAGCATACATATGACCTGCTGTACCTCTCTGGGGCCGTGGCAGCACCACAACAAACTTGGCATCAACTTATTTTCAAATATTTATCTTGACAGAAAGTTATATAGAACCTACAGGTAAGATATCATTTCAGTTTTTTAAATCAGAAAGCAGAGTAAGAATGAAACACCAAATAACATTTTATCAGCTTATAGCCCTACTGTATAACATATTGGTTTTTGTAAATGTATTATTTTATGTCATTACATAATACACAGGCCCTAGGGCTGACTGAGCCTCAAATTGTCTGGAACTTTCAAAAAAAAAATGAAAAAGAAGATGCAATGTTATATATCTAAAATTGAACTTAAACGTTGATTTTGTATAGTCTAAAAGTGATTTTCAGTCCTGTAAGCTTATGTTCTTCCTTACAGATCTATTCACCAGGACTTGACAGCTAATTTAATTACTTTATAAATGTCACTATTGATTTTAGGAAAAGACTGGAAGCATTAATGGAAAATAGAAACTCTGAACATAGCCAAGGCAATATGTCTGAGATGTAATTGCATTTTAGATACAAAATGCATCTTTACAAAGATTTCCCTGAACCTGAAGTAGTTATGTTGCAGCTGGCAACAAGAAAACTGAAAGTTCTAGGGAGCAGTAAGACACAGTAATGATCTTTTCATACTACTGCCAGTTGGCAGATAATGAAAACACCGTGCAGATACCCTCTTCACACTAAGCAATACCACAGTTGTTAATGGGCCAGTGAAGGGAAGAAGAGAGTGAATGCAGTCACAGCTGGAATCGGCCCAAGTAGCAGATTCAGCTATTGAAAAGAGAGGAGACTCTTCCTGAACTTCTCAGTATACAGTAGTTATCCAAGAGGTACATAACCACAGTTATGTTGAGTTACAGTTCTTCAATTTATTAAGACTGGTTTAAATGAGGTCTTGAAAACAGGGGGGAAAAATGCACTTTCCAACCTCCTCCCACCCACTTTGAAGCAGGAGCTAATCTGTTCTGAAAGAGAGGCACCAAAAAAGCATTAATGTTGTTAGCAATTGGTGCCTTCTCACTGAGAGGCACTGAAGCACCCATTTGCCATCTGGACAACCACTCTAGAGAGGTTTGGTGTCTACTGGTAGCTCACATTTGCAATGTCACAAAGAGGTTACCAAGCCAAGTAAAACCAGAGGACTGTTATCCTACTCTTTCACACAGAGTCAAATGATGCTGTAAGAAGGAGACTGCAAAATATCAAAAGGGGCTTCCTGTCCCTCAAGAGGATGTTGAAGGGCTTGGAACCTCAGGTAGTGTACGCTCTATGCTCCCAGCTGGAGACTTGGACCCAGGAAGAAGGAGATGAATGGATCAAGTGAATTGTTGACTGCATGGCTTATGCTGTGCTCAGAGTTTGGGGTTCTATGATGTGGGAGGCACCTTCAAAAGACCAGGCATTGATACTCGATACATTGGTACTCGATGGGGACCACCTGACTGGGTGTGAGCATGCTCTGGGAAGGAAGAAGGCTGAACTTCTTAGCAGACCTTAAACCTTATTCAGCAAGGGAAGGGGATGTGTCAGAGAGGAACAAGGAAACAGCAGCACTTCCAGGAAGCAACAAGGAAACACCTGTAAATCATCCCCAAGGAATTAGGGAAGGCTCCTCCCAAAAGGTGAAGAGGTCAATTGCCCAGATGAAGTGCCTCTACACCACTACATGCAGCATGGGTAGCAAGCTGGAAATCATGGTGTAATCAAAAGACTATGACCTAATTGCTATCATGGAAACATGGTGGGACAAGTCACACAGCTGGAGTACTGCAACTGAGGGCTACAAGCTTTTTGGAAGCCAGAGTCTAAGGGTCTCTGTTGTGCTCTGTATTAAGGGACTGATAGAGAAACAGCCATGAACACGTTGACAGCCTGTGATTAAAAATCAAGGACAGGACCAAAAAGGACACTATGTGGCTGTGGTCTGCTACAGGCTGTCTAATCAGGGGAACCTGCTGACAAGGCCTCTTGTTTCAGGATCATCCTACTCTCAAGCTATCTTCCTAATGGGGGATTTCAGCCACCCAGACATCTGCTGGGAAAGTAATACAGATGTCTGTAGGTAAACCAGAGACTTCTGGATTCCCAGACTGCATCGAGAACAATTTCATGCTCCATCATCCATTACTGGATCTAGTCCTCACCAGAGTGAATGAGCAACCAGTGCCTGTCTGAGATCACCATCTCAAGGGACATGGGTCTGGAAAAGACGACCTTGAGCTTTGGAAGAGCTAATTCCATCTGTTTAAAGAATGAAAGAGTGTTAACCCTTCAGAAACTGTCCTTAGGGACAGAGGAGCTGACCAGAGCTCGCATTTCTTTAGGGACACTTAGAGTGCAAAAGTTCTCCATCACAGTGTGTAGGAAATCAAGCAAGACAGGCTGAAAACCAACAGTCTGAGAAAGGATTTGCTCCTCAAACTGAGGAAAAAGAAGAAAATTCACAGACAGTGGAAGAAAGGAGAGGTGACCTGGGGAGAGTACAGGGATACAATCTAGATGTGTAGGGATGGGGGTCAGGAAATCTAAGGCAATGGATAAGACTTGAAAAAGGATGTGAAAAATAAAAAGTACATAGGTCAGAAAATAAAGTCCAAGGAGAGTGTGCTCCCACTCCCAATAAATGAGAAGGGAGAATTGATATCCACAGATATGGGGAAGGATGGAATTCTTGATCACTTCAGTCTTCACTGATCACCAGGCTTCCCACATCTCTGAAGTCCCTGAACATCTAGCTGGATTTGGGGGAGTGAATTCCTTCACATTTGTCAGTGAAAATCTGGTTTGAGACCATTTGATGAGGGTGAATAACCATGAGTCTATGGGACCTGATGAGATGCATCCTGGGATCCTGAGGATACTGGCTGGTGTTGTGGTCAAGCTCTTCCCAATCATATTTGAAAAGTCATGGTGGTCAGGCAAAGTCTCCAATGACTGGAAAAAAAGGAAACATGACTTATTTTTAAAAAGGGGAGAAATGGAGACCCAGAGAACTGTAGACTGACGAGCCTCACTTCTCTCTGGGAAGATTCTCCTCGAAGATATGCTAAGGCACATAAAAGGCAGCCAACATGTCTTTACTAAAGGCAGATCATGTTTGACCAATCTCATAAGCTTCTATGATGGAGTGACTGCAACAGTCAACAAACAAAGACCAACTAATGGCATCTGTCTAGACTTCTCCAAGCCATTTGATACAGTCCCACACAACATCTTTGCCTCCAAACTGGAGAAAAACTGGACAAATTGTCTTCAAATTGGACATGGATTTTTGTTTTGTAAGCAACTGGCTGATGGACCATGCCAGAGAGCTGTAGTCAGTGTCCAGGTGGAGCTGGTGACAAGTGGTGTCCTTCAGGGCTCTGTCTTGGTACCGCTGCTCTTCAATATCTTCATCAACGACACAGACAGTGAGATCAGGTGAAACCTTATCAAGGATGGAGATGACATGAAGTTGATGGCACACCTGAAGTTGACACACCTGAAGGATGGAGTGCCATCCAGGGGGACCTGGACAAGGTGGAGAAGTAGTCCACCCTATGAGGTTCAACGAGGCCAAGTGAAAGGTGCTTGCACCCAGATTGAGGCAATCCCAGACATGAGAACAACCTGGGACAAGAAGTCACTGGGAGCTGCCCAGCACAGGACTTGGGATTTCTTATGGATGAAAATGTGGACTTGAGCCAGTAGTGGGCTCTCACAGCCCAGAAGGCCAACCATGACCTGGCTGTATCAAAAGCAGTGTGGCCAGTAGGTGGAGGGAGATGATTCTGCCCCTATGCTTTGTTCTGGTGAGACCCCACCTGGAGTGCTGCATCCCGCTCTGGCATGTTCAGCACAAGAAAGAGATGGAGTTGTTAGGGAGGGCCATAAAGACAAGCAAGGGGCTGGAGCACCTCTCCTATGAAGACAGGCTGAGAGAGATGGGGTTGTGCAGCCTAGAGAAGAGAAGACTTTGGGCAGATCTTATTGCAGCCTTATAATACCTTAAGGAATCTATGAAAAAAAGGGGAGAACTACTTTTTATGCAGACTGATAGTGACAGGTCAAGGGGGGAAGCATTATAAACTTTAGAATGGATTTAATTTAGATATTATAAGAAATTCTTTACTTGGAGTGTAGTGAGGCACTACACAGAGAAGCTGTGCATGCCCCATCCCCGAAAACATTCAAGACCACATTGAATCGGGCTTTGAGCAACCTGATCTACTGGAATTTGTCCCTACCCGTGGCAGAAAACATCAGGAGATGGAACTATATCATCTTCAAGGTCTTTTCCAAACCAAGCCATTCTCTGATTCTATGAAATCATCCATGGACCAGGACCTAGAGGCTACTAAAATTGCCACATCATNGGGGGGGCAGGGAAGGGGGAGGAAGGATATATTGTCCAGTGTTACCTGTAAATTTTAAGCCAATATCTGTTGTAAGATTATGTTGTTCTTAGGCACTCATTGATTAAATTTCTGGTTATTTGCTATCTTTACAAGTTTGTCTTCCTAGATTATATTTGGCTGTTCTTAAAAGCAATGTAGAACAAGGAAAAGGAACACAATTTAAAGCAATTATCTGAAATAGCAGCTATTTGCAAAGCAGAAAAATGTATTGAGTTTTGGGAAGTATAGCATTTGAACAGCTGTATAAAATGCAGCACAAAACTAAGAAACACATTGCTTTCCTTTAGGAATGTAAGTATTTCACAGCATGAGCTTGTAAAGAGCAGAAATTTCCATTGGCACACATAATTCCTCTCATTCATAGAATTGTTCACTTTAAAATATCAAAAAAGAAAGTATGAAACATGTCAATAACAGAAATTTCTTCTCTTGTGGTGTTGTTTTCTAGTGAAAGATAATAGTTTAAAACATAATTGCTAGTAAAACAGGGGTTGCATAGAAAAGCAGTAAAATTAGATGTAAATCAAAATGAGATGTCTTTTGACATACAGATTTTTTTACTGTACTGGATGACACTAATAAAGTTATATTTAAAATCATGTAATAAGTATGTTCTTATAGTATTTTTACTGTGAAGGACATAGAAATAGATCTCAAAGGCAGTTATGTTGAAGGTAGGACTTTCAGTAATAGTTGGCATTACCCATTGAACACCTTAGGTGTAATGGAGACAGTTCATCTTCCCCTTAAACAGGGGTATTTAACAAATTCTGTGACAAAAATACTCCTTTCCTTCTGTGGATAAGATCTGAGGAAATAATGTTCTACAAGAGCTAGGAATAAAAGCTCAGCCCTGTGGAGAAGGACTTGGGGATACTAATGGACAGGTAATGGTATATGAGCTGGCCTATGTGTTCTTGCAGCCCAAAAAGCCAGCCCTATCCTGCATCAAAAGGAATATGGCCATCAGATCCAGAGAGGTGGTTGTCTCCCTCTGCTCTGCCTGGAGTACTTAATCCTTCCTAGCACAAGAAAGATATGGCCCTGTTAGAGCAGGTCCAGAGGAGGGCCACAAAAATGGTGAGAGACCTGGGACACTTCTCTTTTGAGTAAAAGCTGGGAGAGTTGAGGTTGTTCAGCCTGAAGACACAACTTATTGTACCTAGTCAACAAAGATAGGTTTATGAGAAAGAAGGAGAAAGATTTTTGTACCAGTATTTGTAGTGACAGGACAAGGGGTAGCAGTGTGAAACTGAATGAAGGTAGAATTAGTTTTCAACTGGATCTAAAGAAGAAATTCTTTGCAACAAGATTGGTGAGTTGTAGATGCCCCGTCATGGGAAGTGTGCATTGTCAGCTTGGACTAGGCTTTGAAAAACCTGACCCGGCAAAAGATGTCCCTGAGTATGACAGGAGGGTTGGGGTAGATGATCTTTGAATGTCTCTTCCAAATGAAACCAACCTGTTATTCCGTGAAAATTAGATTCACAGGTGTCCAAAGTCAAGTTGGAGGGCAGTAGCTGGATCCCCTGTGTACCACTGGCCTTGCATTTTACACGACTTAACTGTTCTTAGGGAAGTGCTAACCTGAACTTAAAGAGTGCTAGTGGCTGAGAATTTATGAGTTTTTTATAAGTTGTCTCAGGGTTACTTTTACTGAAAAACAGAGCTTCTGTTTCCATTTCAGATATACGAGTTCAAGTTTTAGCCTTCTGCCTTACGTTTGCCGCTGCACTAAAAAATCCTGGGTTTAGACTGCGAATTTGCATGGGTAACTGTTGACATGTAAATGAACTTGTGAACAACACTGTCCAGTCAAGTTAAAACATGCATGGGTTTTATTTATGTTATTTGGTTTTTTCTGACTGTCCCTCAGTTTATCTGTACCACTCTTACCTTTGAACAGCAAAAATCTCTTCAATAAGTTTATCTGCAATGCTAAATTAGTATTTATACAATGTCTCTATGCAAGTGTTTTCTGTTTAAATATCCAACAATTCTGATACTAGAATTTGCACTAGCAATTTTTTGTTTTTAACAGTGTTTGCATCCCTAGTTTTTTGTAAAGTTAGAACTCCCATAGTGTCTGTCTGAATTCTATAAGCACAGAGCTTGTGATTTCCGTCCCTAACATTTTCATTGGATGTTAGACTATGACAGAATTATAGAAATAGAATTTCAAGCAATGTCAAAACAGATGCCTCACAGAAGTTTATTAGACTGATATCAATACTTAACCAACCAAAAGTATAATTTCAGTAAAAGAAATTTGGTAGGGTAGTTTCACATAAACTGATTTCTCTAAGCCCACTTTGATTGCCACCATTTTATCCTCTTTCATTATCTAATAATAATTTAAAGAATTATCTTCCATTATTCTAAGATCAATGTCAATTTTTCTTAGAGGTTTTTAACTTTCCCTTTAATCAGAACTTGTTTAAGATCTGCTTTAACACCTAGAGACCAATTTGAGTGGGTTTCATTTAGATAGTCATATAATTGCATAATTTTGCAATTGGAATAAATAACACACCTATTCTCTTCTTTTAAAAGATTGAATACTAGAATGTTAAAAAGAAAACATCAAAAACAATATGTTTTCTTCTATATAAGAGTCTGAGGAGCATATCCTTCATTGCTTTGGTTTTTAAATATGAGTGACTTTAGTGGCATTCTACTACACAAAGCTGAAAATACCTGATCTATAACCAAAAAAACACCCCAAGATGAAAATGTCGGCACTCACAAGTTTAGGACCACATAAATTCTCTAATTTGAGTCTAATTAGTGTCTAAATTCTCAAAATCTCAATCTTTTTAGATTAAAAAGTATTGATTTATTAAACAAAAAGTACATGTAAAACTAGGTTTCTGAAGGCCTACACTATATACACTTAGATATTTATATGTAAACAAATTATTAAATAGCAAGCAACATAACTTTTTACCAGAAACTTATTCCTACACAACTTGTAAAATTCCAATAAATGTCCACAAAAATCCTGTAATCTGAAACCCTTAATAGAAGACCTTTATCATCATTTTATTGGTAGCATTTGCTCATACTGCTTAGTCCTTAAAATCTTATTTAATACACTAGTATATTATAAGACTGTTTAGGACAGAAGTTCAAGCTACATTAATACTTGAATTTGCAAACAGGTAAAATCTTATAGTATGCTGGGGGGAAAAAAGCATTAAAACTGCTACAACCTTCTATACAAAACGTTGATGAAACTTTAAAAAGTTAATTGAACAGCCCAAGAAGGACAATTTTCTTGCAGAACAGAAAGTAAATGCAAATAACAATAAGTGTGTTTTCAATTTGAGTATTGTAAATAACTAAATGTGTTATTTGGTCTTAAAAAAACAACAGATCACATTCATTTTTCTAAATTAAAAAATAATTGTCTAAATTATCCCCTCTTATAAAATCAAATCTCCTTTTGAGATCATGTTTTATGTTCCACTGCTTCAGCTACAACACAGAATGTCTCCATCTTTCATCTATGCCTGTTCATATTTTATTAGAGTGAATATTTACTTTCAGCCGATCTATATGCAAATTAGTGAAGGATGCTGTTGAACTTGAAAATAAATATTTTGATTTAAAATGTGAAACAGCATCTTATGAAAGCTCTACTGCCCTTTGTTTTTATCTTTGGTTAGTGGGAACAACTACAGTAATAAATAAACCATTTGCTATGATTTTGATGTGATTCTGGCCATCTACATTTTCCAGTGTTTACTATTCAGGTGGATAAAAAGAGAGTTATTCAGATATTCATTAGTGATTTAGAGGTTTTTGATCTTCAGAGCTGAAGACTGAGTAATACTTTCGTAGTGTAGGAAGGAGTAGACTCTGTGAAAAGAGAAAAAAAGAAATAAATCTCAGATTTTAGCTATGTAATCCAGCACAAATAAATGAAACCCTTAGCCAGAAACAGCAGGGTTTGGTTTTATTTCAAAGGTACTCTGCAAATGATGTCCATGCTATCTTTCAGAAATTCTGCTGGTTTGTATTTTACAGTAGCTATTCTTTCTCCAGTTTGTTTTTCAAAAGCAGGTATTGGCCTAATCTATAGCAGAGAAGTTCAGAAGCATGAAATACAAGAGTGATTCATGATCCAAACTCATCCTAAAAAGCATGGAGGTAAGTTTTGTCTCGTGCATCCCTGAACTGCCTTGTCCCAAAGGAGCATGAAGGTGTCCTGTTCTCCACAGATCCAAATGCAGGTTTCAGGCAGCCTGGCAGACTTCACATTTCATAAGCATGTAAATACCACTCCATCACTACATATTTCATGACTATCTCTAAAGCCAAATTATGACCTCAGTTTTTCCTCCATTCCTTTCTTCCATCCATTTTAACCACCATTGTCACCACTGTTGGAATCTGGCACTTTTATATCAGACCTCACCTTAGAAATAGATAGCATGAACACTCCAGTGCTCAGATTATCAACATTAGGGAACAAAAATCCAGTATCAGAACATGAAAACTATTCTGAAGCCACATCCCGTGGCCTTTCTTCATATTTCTCTTTTACCAGGTCTCATAGGACCACTGTACAGATCACTTAAATGATCTGCAAGGAACAAAAAGATACCAAAAGATTCATTCCACAAAAAGTCATTTCTACACTCAAACTCTCAAAGGGATTAAACAGAGCCTACAGGGTATTCTGGCTTACAGGAAACTTTCCCATTTTTTCCTAACATTTTACTGGAGACTTAAGAGATCAGTGGTTTCTTAATGATTGTAGATATAAGCTAAAGTAGCAAAATAAAGTAATAGGCAAATATTCAGGTACTATGTAATAAAGACAGAAGCAGAGATTTTACCATGATTGTACAGTGGTTAAACAATCATTACTTTGATACAGAAAACATTGTTACAGGATGTTCTACCAGTGCAAAGAGCCTTCCACATATGCACTGTGCTTATTTTTGAGAAGGAGAAGCACTTCTTCAGGAATTTGAAATCACTAATGCTAATCCCAAGTAAGGTAATTAAATCTGGAGAATGAGAATAATCTTTGTATACATTACTAATGAATTAAGGTTAATGCATGTACAAACACACAATTAACTTTTTATACATTAGTTCAATGTCAAGTGTCCTAGTTAGAGCCCAAACTTTTAACAAAACACATTTGGCATTTTCACTATTAGTCTTATTCAACACCATAACATAGAAAACTACAGTTTAAGGATAAAATGCTCGTACTCTCAAAAATAAATGTTCCCAACAGGTATCTGAATTTATCTCCAAGGTAGCAGGAATCTTACTGCAAGTTAACACCTACCCCGTTCCTTTAGGTCTTCAATGTATGCCTTCATGAACTCTTTCTCAACTTGCTCACGTTCACGTTCACTTTCTATAATTTCTTCAGTGTCTTCACAGACAATAGTTTCAACTGGACTGTTCTTGAGACTTATGAATCTAGACAGAGATTAACAAAAGAAAATATGCTACGGGCTGCTGAACATCACTGGCCAACATGAATGACATTGTAGAAATTGCTACTAGAATGAGCAGGAGAAGTGTAAAGAACATCAGCTCAAATTTGCATTATGGGATTGTTAGGATACATCTATTGTTGGAAACAGAGATTTCAAATGGCACCTTCTCTATACTCCACTTTCCATACAAAAATGATCAGATTTATCTCTGTCTATCTACATAAATCATTCTTTGTAATAACAAGTATATTTCCCTATTATGGAACTTCTGACAGACTACACTGTAATCTCACATCTGTTGATAAGCAATACAAACTCCATCTTAACAACATTGCCTAGCAATCTGGAATTTTGCCAGTATCACTTAGGCAACAATATGTACTTCCATTTTTTGTTATTACTACATTACTTCTATTTTACAATGCATGGCTGGACTTGCATTACATTGCATTTGCAAGTTTCCTAAAGGTACATATTACAGGTGAAAAGCTAGGTGGTTACGTAAACAATTCGCATAATGTCCAAGTTAAGTGCACAGCATTCTGAAAATCTCTGATTTTTGCTCCAAGAAAGGAAAAAATATCAACAAATTGTTACTTTCAGAAGAACAAATATTTCAGCAAATTATAGGGCTTTCTAAAATCTCATGAACTTCTGTGAGTCCGTGATCAGTTGACTTTGGCTGGCCAGGCATACACCAAGTAGCTCTCTCTCTCCCCCACTCCTTGGCAAGACAAGGCGACAATAGCAGATGAAAAAGCTGTAGGCTGAGACAGCTTAATGAGAAAAATAAAACCTAAGCATAGAAGCAGAGCAAAGCAAAAGCCTAATTCTCTACTTCTCAACGGTGATGTCTAGCCACTTCCTGGGAAGCAGAGGCTCAGTACCTGTAGCTGGTTTCCTTGGAAGACAAAAACCTTAATAAAAACTGACCAACCTTCCTTCTCCTTTCTCTTGAGTTTGTATGCTGAGTGTGACACCATACGGGTCAGCTGGGGTGAACTGCTCCAGCTGTGTCCCCTCCCAGGCTCTTGCTCAGCCTCAGCCTACAGTGCTTTGTAGGGGTGGATTGCAGAGACAGATTTAGTGCTGTGCCAGCACTTCTCAGCAGTAGCCAAAATCACCCTTCTAGCCACCAATGCAAAGAACAGCCTGTGAGGGCAGCTATGGGGAAAGGTAACTCCATCCGAGCCAGACCCATTGTTGGTAGGGCCTGAACTGGTTCCATAAACAAAGACCTAAACATTACTTGCAGAAATGCATGACCACCACAATTGCAGACTAAAAGGCCTCCTAGTCTTATCCTGCATGCAGCAATAAGGTGGCATTTCACAGCAAAGAACTACTAAAACCACCTGACCTTATTTAACCCTTTACTAGCTACGTCTCCCTTTCCCAGCAAGATGCTTTTGGCAGCACTGAGCTTATCAACAACTAACTGCTAGGCTACTGGTCCTCCTCTGAGACACCTGTTATAGTCCCATCTACCCAGGAAAAGCAGTTTAGGCAGATGGACAATGCAGGTAGCTGACAGGTGAAAATCAGAAACATGCAGATCCTTTATAACTTCTAAGTGCCCCCTTTACCGCTCTGACATTCATTGAGTTGGAATTTGTAGAAACTGATGCTCATGAAAGTCTTTCTCTTGGGTACATGTATCTTATCTTGTTAAGAACATTTTCCCTTTCTCTCTCACTTTTACTTACTTTAACCCTGTGGTAGACTCACAGATGGCTGTTGGTACCTCAACCAGGTCGTCACCACTGACAACCAACAAACTGAGATTTGGCATGTTGACAAGAGCTCGTGGCAGGTAAGTCAGCTTGTTTTTCTGTAAGAGAAGTGTCTGCAATTGGTCTAACCTGTAAAGATATAAAAGATAAAGACTACTTAAAATACTTATTTCAGACAGAAACATTTATCCAAAACAACAATACTGACTTAATCTTGTGTATAATAGGATAAATTACATGCAACGTCTCCAGCTTCTCAAAAAAAATCACTCAAACTCCACTTTCACAGGTTTTCATCAACTTTCGTGGAAATCTCCAGTCATGGTTCAACATTATAGGTATTAATAGCACACCTCTGACAAGTAATCAAAAGCATGCTCAAGATAAAAGGTTACAAAATTTCCTGTGCTTTCATACACAAGATGTTGACAGAACATGATATAAAGCCTCATCATGTACACCCTGGAACTAATGAAAAATATAGGTCATCAGCTCACAGCTTTGACCATATGCTGGTTTCTATGAACTAGGTGTGTCTGTGTCAGGCAGTAAGTCCCCAGCTATTGTTTTTCACTAGTAATTAGTACTGTGGGGAGCAAGAGAAAGACTAGCTCCTAGTCATAAGACTCCTGCAAGCTGTCCCACTGAAATCAATTCAAAGACAGTGTTTCGTGGAGGAATTTTTGCTTTATTTCATCTTGCTTGTCCTTATGCAATAGAAATTTGTGGCTCTGCATTTATTCCTTGGAGTAGGCAGAAGACAAAAAGCATAGGCAATTGATGAAAAAAAAGTTTGTCTCTTTTGACTGCAAGGGCCCATTCCTAAAGCACTGTTGCAGGCTCCTGCTTATCTGGTCCACATGGTCTGTTTGAATTCAGGGGAAGATATTAAGTGAGGTATCATTGTTATTAATCACAGACATCGTTATTAATCACATTACATTTGTGGTAGTTCACTGACATTCCTTGACCCTACAGGGATTGAAGTCATGAGTCTGAATAAGACCAGTTTACTGGGGCAGGGGCATATCCTGACATTTTGTAGTCTTCAGAATGCAAATGAGCCCAAGAAATCTCAAAAATCAAATCCCAAAGTCGAACAAAGAAACCCTTATTTTTTGGTGTCTGATTATGGTATTTTAGTATCAAGTCTGGCAACTCAGGGGGAAAACGATCCTTAGGTTGAGTGGGTATCCTTCCATGAAAGAAAAATACCCTCTTAGAAACTCTTTGAAGGTAATTAAATCCCTGTTCAGTTTCCCTGGAGAACAATGGCAGGTTTATTTTGTTTGTAGCTAACGCATGTGAATTACTAACACAAATTAAGACTTCAGTCCCACTGTCAGAATAATCTGTGATTACACAATGTCCCAGAAAAGTCTTTTTGCCCAGCAAAAAAGGGCTTGAGAAAGCTAAGACTGAATGAGTTTTCTGTGAAGTTTCTTCTGCCTCAGGGATTGCTATTCCCAGATCAATAAATAACCCAGAGTATTTTTTCTAATAAATTTTAGTTAATAAGTTTTTTGGTTTACTTGTGACTATGTAAAGTTTTATAAACCAAGTCACCACAGGACTCCAGAGTGAATAAATAGGCCCAAGAATAAGAAAAGAACTTTCTCAGGCTAACAATTCCCATTGAGAGGATCAGTGTGATTTTTTTTAAAACTAGTTCTAGTGGGCACCTAAACTGGAAGAATGAGTATACGTGTGCACATGCACATATATCTCAGCGTAGAAGGGGAGGATTATCAGTGCTTTTTTTAATCTTACCAATATTTTTCTACTTTACTAATGAAATTTGTCAGATTGTGTCAGTAACCTGAATATGCTTTAGTTTATCTTTTCCTCCTCCCCATCCACCCTCCAGAGAGTTACTGCTGCCAACTCCATATGGTGAGTCCCCTTTGCTGTACCTGGGGCAGAGTACACCCCATGAATTTCCCAAAGACCAGTGCTCAGATATAATGATAAATTATCATTAAAGCAGTGGAAAATGTATTTAGTTAACTGATTGCCATCAGTGAGCTCGAACAAGTGGTTTCTGTTGTCTGACATAGCCCATCAATACTAAAGGAATGTTTACATGCAAAAATATCCCATACATTTCCACATGTGGGGGGTTTTTCACATGGTTTTTCCAAGCTTCTTGGAAGCTTGTTAATTTCTAAATTGACTTAATAGTTCATAAACCTGTCAGTGAATTAAAACATAAACTACCTGTCTATGTCTTCTGGGAGATCTTTCAGGTTGTTGCTGCTGATATCCAGCCACTGCAAATTAGACATCCGGAGCACACAAATTGGAATAGAATGGAACTTGTTTGCTGACACATCCACAACTGTGACTTGTTTCAGGTTACTTAGCTAAAAAGAGGTAGTGATCTATGTTAGTTAAATTTTGCAAATACAAGAAGACATTTCATTCATCAGCCATTTTTATTGCCCTTAAAGCACTAAGGAAGATAAGAGTTTATTATTTTTTAAACAACTTTTTGCCAGCCTTATCTCTTA
This sequence comes from Pachyramphus minor, assembly GCA_013397135.1. NCBI lineage: Eukaryota > Metazoa > Chordata > Aves > Passeriformes > Tyrannidae > Pachyramphus > Pachyramphus minor. The sequence continues at coordinate 425,304 of VYXB01009192.1, read as the reverse complement.
CTCAACATTTTGTAGGAGAAAGGGATTCAGAAATAGCTACTTCCCAAAACGTTCATCATTTTTCTAACATCACCGGGGGGCTGAATGAAATTTTCATTCTTTAAAACCCTACAGTTTCAGATGACAAGTTGAATCAGAAAATTACTTGAAGTGACAAAACACAATTTATGTAACTAATAGATACCAAGTTACCATTCTCAAAATCAGAGATTTGATAACTCCTATCAAAATTACATAGATTCTCATTGCTATAACTCTATTATTCACTGAGAGTGCACTGTTAGGACACCATTAGAAAATGAAACTATCAATTTAAGGCAACAGAATATTTAAGGCAACAGATCTTTTAAAATACATCTTCCATACTGCAAACTAAATATATAATAAGAGCTTTTTATTTGAATACTTTTCAAAGGAATTACATTTTTAAGTAATAAACCTTTAGTGCAATAAAGGTTAACTACAGGTGTAAAATATACCTGTTTAAGAAATTAATGTGTTAAATGAAGTACTCTGTGTAGTGAATCAATTATTCACATTATCAGTGTTCATAAAACCTTGCAGCTAGCTCAAGTGAATATCAAAGGAGTATGTCAACCAAAAAAAGTAGTTTAGAATGGAAATTATATTTCTGAGCTTCTAATCATATGTCACCATCATCATCTAGCTCTACAGATCCTGTAGAAAAAAAGATTCCTTCGTTGAAGGTATCTTAGAATGTAGAAAAAAAGAAGGAACAAAAACTCCAGGACAAATACATTTTCCACTTCCAATGTAAGAAGAATGCATGCAACAGCACAAATTAAGGGGAAAAAACCCAAAAACTAATAAAAAACATCCTGAATAATTAAGAATTATTTTCTTTATTAGTATTCATTAATTGTTTTTTATATTTTTATGTGCAAACTCCTTCTTACTGTAATATTGGTAGTCTTTCATCTGAGTTGTTATGTAACACTTCCACATTCACAACTTGGTGTTGTGTCAGAACCAGTTTGGTTTGAGATTCCTCAGCGATTTTTTTTTTTTTTTTTTTGTGGTGTGTAGATTATTGGATTCATTGGGGCTTTGTGGGCTTTATTTGCTTGCTTGTTTTCTCCATTTATAACCCCACAATACTGCAAAATCTTAACATGTGGAGAAATATTTTCAGGGACATTTACTGGAACTATTCTATTGCAAGTGACTACACGGTTAAGTTTATCTTTTGAAAACATAATAGAGATTCAGAATTTCTCAAGTGAAAGGTATAATTTCAAAATCTCCCCCACTGTCTTAAAACAGCCCTGAAGCGGGTGAGGCATTACTTTGGACATGTCTCACTAGGGGTTCAGAGCAAAAAAGCACACTTCTTACTTCCAAACCATTCTGTCATTTTGAGGACTGATATTTTGAGGACTTGAGCAATGAACATTTACTCCTACACTGTAAATTTTCCAGATACTGAATCTTTTTCCCAACAAAACAGAACCTCTTTTTGGAAGCCCAGCCTGGGAAAGCCCAGTGACTGGTTTAGTTTGCAGCAGCAAAAGAACATAGAAAATAATTGACACCATCTTTATACTGTGTTTTCTTTGTGGTTTCTAATTATCATCACAATTCCAAATCCCAAGCAAATATTTCAACTTTCTCTGAATGATTTGAACTCAGAACAATTTGCTAAAACTGCTGATATGTTTATTTTAAGAAGCTCTCCCTACAAAAAATTTTGCAAGCACAGAATTAAAGCAATATCCCAGAGGCTTAAACGCCAAAATGGTCTCAAACCATTCCCAAAGATGAAAAGCCACCTTCTCGAAACACAAAGCAGAAGATATGTGTTAAAACAAACTGACATTGCTGTTCATCCAAGTTCCTATACACTTTGTTTTCACATGCAGTCACCTGTCATGTTGAAACACTTGCTAACATTAACACTGGATGGTAATATTATATTTCTTCAACAGAAAAAACTAGTCTTATATGTTTTCCTAACAGTGCTTTATTGAATTAAATATTATAAGCAATATTAGCATAGCAGTATTTTTTTATAAGAAACAGAATTGTTTCTTCAATTTTTTGTATAATATGGAAAAGACATTATTTTATATTTTAATATTGATTAGATTAAAACATACATTTTTCAGGAGTTTGTATTCCCATAAAAATGTACCAACAAAATATAAGGTCATGGACTCTATTGATACAAATTTTAGTTCACCATGCCACAGAATATATGGAGCCATTATTATATTGTGTATGCTGCAAGTTCTCAGTACTTGTTTTTTTG
>VYXB01009192.1:396787-423007 GCA_013397135.1 Pachyramphus minor | reverse complement strand
ACCTGTCCATCTTCTAGAGTATATTGAAACCTAATGGAGTTTTTTTAACTTAATCTGTTTCTGATGTGTTACCAACAAATACCTGTGATAGACGACGCATTGGAAATTATGGCAGCTCTGTATTGTATTTCCTAAAGAGAACCCTGTGTATTCTATTTCTTCTTGAAGAACTGATTGATTCTTGCACCTTTTATAACATTTCATTTTCAAACAAGCATGTCTCCCTTGTCATATTTATGTTATCATTTATTTTGGTTTGATGGTGATTTTTGTTGTTTTCGTCTGTTATGTGACTTTGAATCAATCAGTATATAGGCTTCATGCATGTTTATTAAAAAAAAAAAAAAAGAAAAAAAGAATAGTCAAGCTACCTGGACACTGGACACACTTACTGTGGTACCTATGTTTAATCATTCTTGCCATTTTTATTTGACAAACTGCCCTGTTTTACCTATCTGCATAGTTTTGTTTATAGAAATTATTCAGATATCTTGTAGAGCTCCATTGCTTTTTTTTCCCTCTGGCAGTTAAACCTTCAGTTGAAAGAAAAGGACACCAGGTCCTGGGCTGAACAACTATTTGATAAATAGGTGTGGTTTTATTTTTGTTATGCTTTTCGACTATGAGAGGAATTTACTGCTAAGGTTGGGTGAAAGATTCTCACGAGTTGCCTAATACTTAGCACCAATAAATTAAGAGGAATAAAGTTGTGTCAAAATGCTATAATTTTCAGTTACATTTAAACATTCTGTAACAGAAACAGGAACCCAACAAAGTTAATTATGACAAGACATACAAAGGATTAACCCAGAAATGTCTATTCATGCACTACAAAGCTGCTTTTGCCCTGAAATTTCAAACTCAATAACGTCAAAGGAAATTTGTACCACTTCAGTAGTATAGGTTATCAGTTATATTGCCTTCCAAAACATATATTGCCTCCCAAATAACATAGATTGGGACTCAGCATCTCATTAACTTGCTGAACACAGTGACAAAGGAACACCTTAGGAGCAAAGTGCACAGTTGCCCACTTATATCTCATGCATTCAAACCACATTCCCAGCTTTTCTTTCCTCAGCTCTTCTATAGTCTCCTTGACATTTTGGGGAGAAAAGCACAGATTATAGAAAGAGGGTCCACACCTCTTTAGAGGCAGAACATTTCTTTCAAAAGATATATTTGTGCATTTACAGCCCAGCTCACCATCAGACTTCCAAAACGCACTCTTAAACTTGATGAGACAAAGGCATTTAACAGTAAGCCCTACGCCTCGAAAACAACTCATGTGTTTTGTGACAAAACCGTCTAAAGCCCCAAAAATATGCAACATTGCAAAGTACTTCTTCTGGTGGGATCTTGGTGAGTTAACCCAAGAAATACAAGTGGAAGAAAGCATTCAACCAAAGGGTATCAGTCTGATTTTGCAATGCTAAAATCCCAAATGTTTGGTAGAGTTAATCCATAAACAGAAGCTGTTATTCTTATGCCAAACTGTTTACTTGGAAGTTTAACATTGCCCCCTTTCACCATTTATCGTTTCATTGTTCAAATGCTTCCTTTCAGGTTAATGTTTAAAGTCTAATAGAGAAATTTTAACTGTGATGATCTAAGCATAAGTTCATAGAAAGGGGCTGCCCTTATTATTAAAGCAAGTTTTTTGTATATGCAAACTTTTCGTCAGGCCTACAAAGAATGAGAAAACTGATGTTATTCAATATTTTCGCAAAATACATGCAGTACATGCAAGATATGCAATATCCACAAAAATATCCTGTATTGATCATTTGCAGGTGACTGAAGGTGACCACACACAAGATGATCACAGGTGACCATACAGCAATGAGAGTAGGACTGTCATCACACAGTTAAAATCCCTAAGAACGTTTATATCTAAGTACAGTAGTTGTTCCGAGCCAATAGATAAGCGTATGAAATTAAGAACCCAATTAATGATTTCCTGGGCTGAAACCAAAATGAATCTGCTGTCTCAAAAAATAAATTTACGTTGATTAGTTATATTAAATTTTCATGACATTACTGCTGCAGCTATGCACACAGTCTGCATACATTATTGTATTTTGACATCATAAAGTCATCTCATCTTCAAATCTCCAAGACTTATAAATTAAGGACACACATTAGAAAGGAAACTTAGGCTCCCCCAAAAGTCAGTTACACATACATTTCTCATCAGCTTAAATATATCCAGTAGCTCACTTTGGGAACAGACTCATCATATGTTTTAATTAAAACCACTAGAAGAGGAAGAACAGCAATGTTAGTAGCAATGGGCATTAACTGACCTCTTCAGAATGTTTGGAGACAAACTGTCCTTGAATCTATCAAAAGACCCCTTTAAGATATAATCTGTTCCTTCACCATGAGATGACCAAAATTGCTCACTTTCACAACAAAATACAAAGACAAAAGCACTTCTCATTACTGCTCCAAAATGCATAGCAATTGAAGGGATGCTATTCAGATGGTGCCATCTTATTTACCACTGGAACATGTACAACAATTCTGGTTTGCCATGACAATACACTGTAGCCTGTGAAATTACCATTCTGATTTTAAAAACTGATTTAAGCTTATTCTGAAACCCAGAATAAATCACTGTTTTCCAAAATGTGGCATGGGAAGAACACCCAAAAGATAAGGATGTTTATTCTGTAGCAACTGAAAAAAGATATTATAAACAAAGATGACTGCTAGAATAAAGAATTATAACACACTGATTCCTGGTTTTATTTTACATTGATAAAATAGTAACATTCACTTACAAGGAAATAATTATCAAAAACATTTGAAGAGGTCATATCAGCAGAAGAGGACCAGGTAATGATGTGAGATTGACAGATGCAAAATAAATAATTAGAAAAAAATGTGCAAGAAAAACATTCAAATAAAATTAAGAGTGTGGTTCTATGGCTAAAATAACACCATTTTGATGATTAATGACAGAATTATTTCACCACACATATATAGAGTCTGACAACAATCTACGTTCTACAGCAGATTGAACAGAGATAGCCTGATAAACTTGGCAACAAGATTTTCATTAAATGCCAGCCAGAAATGAGCTTGCTTATAAATAAGGTGGAAGTCAAAATATTAAAGGGAAAAAAGGACATTTTGACTTCAGCAGCAGAAGTCAGAAGGTTTGTGATACCAAGAATAAACACCTCCATGGGTTTTTTTTGTTTGCAAACAGAAATGGCAGAAATTCTTTTTGTCTTGGCACAGCGTAACTTCATTAAAATGCACAAGATTCTTGCCTGTTGTGGTGCTGTGCACTAGAGGAGTTTGACAATTACTACTAATTGTCTACCAGCAGGAGACCTCTGCAGCTTGGAGCTGGATTTGTCTTGTCTTGACGCAGGAATTTCATAAAGAAAATTCCTCAGATTCAGGAAATTCAAAGTGGAGATACGACTGCTTTGCACACTGTGACGTACCTGCTCTGGAATTAGACCTTATCTAGGTGAGCAAATTGTTGCAAGATTTCCACCTCTTCCCAAAGGATTCTTTTCTCCCCTGTATTAGTATTTCTAGAAAGTTTTATGTCTTATTGCACATTTTGTCACAAATGTGAAAAAAAAATTGGAAATAAAACTATTAGTAAAATAATCAGACATGCAAGAGCTCCTTTCCTTATCTGGGCAAGAAAGCTGAGGAATGGCACAAATAGACCTCTGGCTGCCTTCTAAGAACTTGTTGATGCAATTAAGAGCGTGAGGCTACATTTTACATGAGGTAAAATTCTTACAGTTTTTAGTGTTTTGTTGATATTTTGTGACAAAGTGAAACCTTAGAGCATCCAAGTAATCTTCTCATCTCTGCTAATGAAAGCATAACTGAATACTTATTCATATACACACTTAAGAAAGCTTGCAATGCAGCTGGGCTTTCAAGGTGGATTTTAAGGGAATAATTCCTCTACTACGAAATTTATGGAGATCTGGCACAGGCTCTGGACATATCAGAGCCCTCCAGTAATCCATCCAGCAGTGTGGTCTTTGGTGCTCTCCCACAGATGGAAACATAGCAAGCCTACAAACCTCATCTGCTTTTTTACTGGAACATCCTCGAATTTTCCTTTTCTTGGTTTTTTTATTTTGTTGGTTGGTTGGTGTTCTCTGCTGTACACTAATAAAGCACTTGTTGAAATGGTCTTTTTAAGAAAACAAAAAGAAATGCCTGCACAAAATGTGCCTGCCAGGCTCCTATATTTCTGTGAAGCTTCTAGGTCTAAATTATGTCAGGAGCTCTTCCATCAACTCAGAGTAGCCCAGGAAGAGGTAAACATAGATTTCCACAATGCTCCTGGAATGCTAAATGTTGTCCTATGTCTCTTAAACAACAAGAAAAAGATATCTAACAAAATCAGTCATCTGAACTGTCCCAGTATAGTTGCTCAGAAGATGAATTGTGTAGAATGAAGTTTCATGGTACTGAAACAGTATAAGCTCAGACACTTTTATTTCTGTGCCCTATATCAAAATAAGTAGGTTATAAATAGCTCTTTTACTACTCAATTCCCTTCTGATTGAGTCCAAGCAACTTATCTTTGCTTAGCTGCACATTGCTGCTGCAGACATATATTGCCATAATAATTTTTAATAATAAACAACAAAAAACTTGTGCATATTTGTGTATATCATGTGCAATATCAGATAACGTTTTCTGTGACCATGACATTTTACAAACACCCTGGTAATGCTTTGATCATATAAAAATATTAATATGACAAAGGAAACTATGACTACTGAACGAAAACAGAGAAGGAGTAACATTTATTATTAATAGCAGGTATCTAAAACTGTGAAGATTTTCACAACTGCAAATGAAACCTAATATGGAGAAGCATAAGCTAATGCAAGAACAGTCAACTAAACCACATTTCTTAAACTGACAGAAACTGGGGAAAAGACAGAAAGATGAAAAAAATAACTCCATGAAAGTCTTGCGTTCAGAATGCATCAGTGGTCAAAAAGCAAATAAATAGATGGTTATATGTGATACAAAGTAATTAACCCCAAATTACTAAATAAAACAATTATATAAGACCTATAAAACACCGTATTTGCCTTTTTTTCTCAAGGTAAATCATAACAGTACATGGGATTCAGGTATGCAGGACAATAACAGAATTGAAAGATTTTAGTATTTTTGTTACTTTTTTTACTTTTTTTTTTTTTCCCACGGTGGGGAGGTTCAGTAGTTCTGAAAGACCTAAATCAAGATTAGGAAAAATTGTACATATTAACAAGTGAGCAAGAAATGGTAAATTCATTTTGCATTCTTCTTTTATAATGTTGCTCACAAAAGCAACATAACCAAAAAGCACTGCGCCTCTCAATACAGTGAAACTTTTTACACAATTAGACCACAGAATTTTCAATAGTATGTTTTTTCAGTTTAAGAACTTCAAAGAATTCTGAGGAAGCTGACATTTACACAGATAATGAAAGCCTCTGTTCTATGACACAGTTCAAACAAGCATCGCTCAAATTTTTTCAGCCTCAAAATAGGGCACAAACACCTCACTGACATTCTAGCAGAATAATACTGAACACTACGCTCATCTTGCTTATTGAGCTTTCAAATGTAAAAACTTCTAAAAGTTGAATTTTTTATAAAGCAAATCTACAGTTTAGCAGTGTATTACTGCACTAACATTATCTTACCAGAGCACATAGTACTGCAAACAAGTCTCTGTAATGCTGTGCTGTAAAAAAACATGTTAAGAGAGCTCTGCTGTGCAGTTTCAACACCATTAATAGTCAACACAAGCAAATGGGAGAAACTGAACAAAAACAGAGCAGCAGGAAATCACCTACTAAGGTGAAAAAATATGGCACTGGCCACATACCCTGAACATCCACACTGCACAAGCAAACTGATGCATGGAGTCTCAAACTTTGAGTCACAGAATTTGGCAGACCTCAGAGTAGTCCAGAAAGCAATGGTCTCATGGGGCTAGAGTAATGCAGGTGATGGGGAATCAAATAAAACATATCCCAATTAAAAATTGATAGAAAGGAAAAAAAAGACCAGGATCAATTTTGCAAAGTAAAAAATAAGGGAAGTCTGGAGATCTTATTCTTGCAAAGCCATGTTTACACCATATGACGTGAAATTACTTTAACCTTTCCATAACCTTTGTCAATTTTGTTTTTATTACTGTGTATTGTATAATCACACATCTCCTTCTAAACTCCGTTATTAGTAAACAGCTCTATGACAAGTCATAATAGTAGTGAATTAGATGCTTTCACAGCAGGTGAGGAAACATTTCTTTTTTTATCATTTGTTCTGAGTTTTCCAGGCATTCATTTCTTAACATGAAACTCATCATGCTTTGTATTGAAGTCTGAAAGAATGGCAGAGGCCCATGTCTGTAAGCTGGCACCTCTTCAACAGGAAAAGCAGGAACCACTGGGACATAACCTCCTTTGAATTCCCTTGCATCCTCAACAGCACTTCCACTTATCATTGGGTATAATTCTGTGCTCTTTTGCCCAGTGCTAGTAAAGCAGAGAACAAAAAAAATGGGATGATGTCTACTTTCAAACTGGATTGTCTCTTGTCTTTATGTCTTTCCCACTGATCAATGAGGATGAATAAAAATCACAGCCAGGCTTACAAAGTGTTTTTTACAGCTGTGAAGTTGATCAACCATGTAACCTACATATAATTATGTAACTACTGATAGGGATATGTTCAGTAATAAATAAAATGCATTAACTTCAGTTATACTCTCAGTTATACTCTTTGATTCTTCTTACAGAATAAACAGTACCTCTCATTATCTGCACTTTATGTAAAAACAAATAACGTGTTTTGTCTCCATTCACCTATATATTCACCCTTTTGACGCTCAATGCACATCGGTACCACAGACATTTCTCTGCAAGATAAAAGAGACAAATGTGATAGTGATATGTATTTGTTCTCTTTTCTTCTTCTATTCAGTAGTTACATAAAATCTGCCTCAGATTATCTCGCTGATGAATGGAGGATATATAAGCAGAATTTTGAAAGCCCACTTAGTTATTAGACTCAAAGAGATTTCAAATTGTTTTGGGAGAAAGCAGGGCTGGAACAGTACCAAATGCTCTTTGCTACCGTTGAATTCTTCTACAATTAGGTTCATTCTTTTTGTAATAACACAACCATGTTGGAGTATTCACAATATGCCCCTTTGGTCACTGTTAAGTCTTTCCTTGTGCTGTAAAACTACTTCTCTGTCACTTCCTATCATAAACCAAAATTCAGACTCTGAAAGGTGATGTTTCTTTAGTTGAACTCATGAGAGAGGTAAATGAAAGGTCACTGGCACCACAGTACAGAGATAGTACGGGTCAGATCTCCAGGGAAGTAGACTGTTATTATTAGCTGCTGACTTGTTCTGATAATGAAGTAGTTTTGAAATGATGCTATATTAATTAGTAAGCTTCGGAAGCACAGTGTCAAAAGCAGGATCAACTGACACACTTTCCTCTCCCTAACTGCATAATCCTGTTCCCTAACATGGATCCATATCCCTCTTTAGCCCTTTGTCTATTAAAACATTTATGAGAGCTCCTGCAGCAGCAAGGCCCCTATGAATCTCCTCTGACACCTAACACCTTTGCACCTGCTCTCTCGGGTGTCATACCCCTCCTGCTAATGCTTGATGTTACATCTTATGCCAGTTCCATGAAGCAGCTGTTTCTGTGTGTGGATTGACACTTTGGCTGGCTGCATCGGAAAGCAGCTCACCAGAAGCGTTAAGCATATTCAAAGGGAGTGCGAGCCCTGAGCAAGCAAGGGTAAGATGAAATCCTGTCTAATGGAGATGAAAACGAGCCAAGCAATTGGAAAATCATTTCTAAGACTGAAAAAGATGCACAGAAATGCTACTCCAACTAAAGTCAGCTGGAGATTTCCTGGTGGTTTAAAGTAAAAATTTTCACCAGGAGTTGACTTATTGCTCTTGGCTTTCCAGTACCAAGTTAAGCCTTATAAATACACCCCTCCTCTCTGCTTCGGGATCCTGAAAAATGCCCATAGATAAAATTCCTTTTTTAACAAATCTGATACATGACTCCTTTGCAACTTACAAAAAAATGTTACAGAAATTTTACAGATGTTTTTATAAATTTTAAAATTTTAAAATTTTTGCAGATCCTTTATGGCCTCATTGAACATGACAGGTAGGGTCTAAAGGTAAGTTCTTCCAGCGCCTGACTGGATAGTGAAACCCTTGGGAAATTAATGTCATACAAAAACATACATCCCCCTGATTGTATTTTTCACTTTATAATTGTCACACACATTTTAAAAAAAAAAACAAATGGTAAGGAAAGAAATAGGTCTGGAAGTTTACAGATTTGAAGAATAATATGCTGGTAAAAGAACCCGATATTTTGCATTTGTGTTGAGACTGCTGGTGTCCTGGCTTCCAGGTAATGACTTTGGGAGGTCTCGATCATGGATCACAAAGACGAGAAGTTACCTGAAAATGCCCAGTGGGGATTTCCCTACATGTGCATAGAGCTCGTGCCTTTGTTCTTCCTGCTAATGTTTTGCCTTGATGAATAGGACTGGATAGACAAACAGAAACAGAGCAAAAGAGACTTGAAATTTTCCAGCTGTTAAAACTCAGTTTTAAAATATCCGTTGAAATTTTAATAATGTATAAAGAGTTATTTATGTCTGTTCTGGATACTACTGTGTTTGAAAACCATACGAGACTAATGTTAGTGCTTAATGAACGTGTAATCACATCAGCTTTTTTTTTAGGATCACACCTGCTAGCATTATTGAAAGATTTAACAGACAACTATTTATAACTATATATTTCAGGTAAACAAATCAGAGAAAAAACACCATTCATAAACTCCCGTAACGCTAGAAAGCCTTTCCAGAGAGGTTGCATTCCTGGACCTATTGGTCTTAAATACAGGAAAGCTAATTTGTGACATAAAGATTAGAGAGCCTGGTCTGCAGCTATCACACTAGAAGTCACAGCCCTGAGGGATAAGAGTCAGCTGAAGAGTAAAGTCAGGATCCTGAACTTTAGGAAAGCAAATTTTCAGCTCTTCAAGGAATTATTGAAGACCTCTATGGGAAACTGAGCCCAAGGACAATTCCTTTGTCCTTAAGGTCAGTTTCCCATTGAGGTCTTCGAGGGACTTGTCCTTGAGCTGGCCAATGTTTAGGGATGCCTTCTGTACAGCACAAGAGCTCTGTACGCCCAGGTGTTAGTGATCAGACAAGGAAGGCAAGAGATCAACATGACTGAGTAAAGAACTGCTGTCAAACTAAAGGGAAAGAAGCAAATGCACAGGCAGTGGAAACAAGGACAGGTAACCTGGGAAGAGTGTAGGAACACAGTACAGTTGTGTAGGGGTGAAGTGAGGAAGGCCAAGGTGAAGCTGGAGCTGAACTAGGCAAGGGATAAAAAGANAAACTGGCAAGGGTTAAAAAGAATAACAAGAAAGGCTTCTACAAGTATGTCAACCAGAGAAGGAAGGTCAGACAAAGCAGGTACTCTGCTGATGAGCAAGGCTGGCAAATTGGTAACAACTGATGAGAAGAAGCTGAGGTACTCAACAACTTTTTTACCTCGGTCTTCAATGGCAACCTCTCCTATCACATCTCTCAACTGAATGGAACTCAAGGCAAGGGCTGGGCGAGCAAAGTCCCTCCCACTCTGAGTAAAGATCTGGTTCATGACCACCTGAGCCATGCGAAAATAGGTACATCTGTGGGACCTGATGAGATGCACCCCAGAGTCCTGAGGGAACTGGTTGATGTAGCCCCCAAGACACTCCCCATGATAATCAAAAAGCCATGGCTGTCAGGTGAAGCCCCAGGTAACTGGAAGAAGGGAAACATTGCACTGATTTTTCAACAAGGTGGAAAGGAGGACCCTGGGATTTGCTGACCTCTCAGCCTCACCTCTGTGCCTGGGAATATCATGCAACAGATCCTTCCAGAAGCTGTGCTGAGGCACACCTCTCACAGAGCGGTGATTTGAGACAGCCAGCACAGCTTCACCAAGGCCTGCCCAACAACGCAGCGCCCTTCTACACTGAAGGGACTGCATCAGGGAACGCGGGAAGGGCTGCTCATGCCATCTCTCTGGGTTCTCCGCGGCCTTGAACGTGGTCCAAGGGGCCAGGGATCAATCCTTCTCCTAAGATGGAGGGACACGGGTTGGATGGTTGGAGTGTTCAGTGGGTGAGGAATTGGCTGGATGGTCTCATCCAGAGGGTACTGGTCAATGAATGGAGAGCAGGGAGCAGTGGTGTCCCCCAGGGGTCCATACTGGGACCGGTGATGTTCAATGTCTTCATCATCAGTGATGCAGACAGCGGGATCAGGTGCCCACTCAGCCAAGCTGCAGATGACTCCAAGCTGAGTGATGCAGCTGAGCTGTCTGAGCGAGGCAGTGGCATCCTGAGAAACCTGGACAAGCTTGAGAACTTGGCCCATGAGAACATTGTGAGGTTTAACAAGACCACGTGCAGGGAGCTGTACCTGGGTCTGGGGGAATCCTGGGTATCAGTGCAGTCTGGGGGATGAAGGGGCTGGGGGCAGCCCTGCTGAGAAGGACCTGGGGGTGTTGGTGGTGAGAGGCTGGACATGAGCAGGCTGCATCAGAAGCACCATGACCAGCAGACTGAGGGAGAAGGCTCTCCCCCTCTACTCTGGTTAGATCCCCTGGAGTATTGAGTCCAGCTCTGGAGTCCTCAACACAGGAAAGATATGGACCTGTAAAAGCAGGTCCAGAGGAGAGCCACAGAAAATGTCAAAGTAATGGAATACCTCTCCTATGAGGACAGGCTGAGAGAGCTGGGGTTGTTTAACTTGGAGAAAAGAAAATTCCGGGAGAGGTCTCACTGTGGCCTTTCAGTACTTAAATTTGGCTTACAATAAAGATGGAGACACTTTCTAGTACAGCCTGTTGTGATAGGACAAGGGGTAATATTTTTAAACTAAAAGAGGTTATATTTAGACTGCCATAAGGAAGACAGTTTTTATAATGAGGGTGGTGAAATACTGGCCAGAGAGGTGATGGATTTCCCATTCCTGAAAACATTCAAGGTCAGATTGCACAGGGCTCTGAGCAACCTGATTTAGTTGAAGATGTCCCTGCCCATGGCAGGTGGGTTGGACTATATGATCCTTACAGATCCTTTCCAACCCAAACTGTTCTATGATTCTATGATTTTGAAAGGTCCACAAGTCTGTAATTGCTTATATCAGGACTTAGCTGAAACTTTCTCTGCATCAGAAATACAAACCAAGATTTAATTTGATCTTTTTGAAACAATGTGTGCTAAAATAGCCAGAAAGCATAACCTTCTCATTTCTCTGAACTTCAGGGATCAGTTTAGATAGGATTGACATGAAAATGCAAGTATACATACATATACACTTCGATTGACAAAGTATTCCTATTCTGTAACAGTCTCTTAATTCCTTCACTTTGCACTACCCAGACCTCACAAATGATGCAGAAAACACTCAGATCACTCACTGGGACTGCTCAGATGCGGTACTGACAACTGTTCAAAGCAGAATCACTTTGAAAAACACCTTTTTAAATTATTTTCTGTATCAGAACCTCTACTGTAAGCATTTCTGTCTTATTGCTGGTGGTGTGGAATGGCCTGTCTGTCCTGTGACTGACAGCATGAGCCACACCAGATGGAACAGAGAGAAGAAATGAAAACTTCTTCATCTTCCCTCTCTTCTCATTGAAGTTCCTTTGGGTGACATCTATAGATACTCTTGGCTGCAGCAACATTTTTGGCAGAAAAACAAAACCACAGCAAAACTGACTCTTTGCAATATCATGCACAAGAAAATTTAATTGGGTGTTTCAGTAAATAAGCATAGAAAGTAGTACTTTCTAAAGAAAGTACACCTAAAAGTAAGGTCAGGGCAGTTTTTCTACATACTTGTATCAGAAAATACATTATTTATAATACAGCTTTTATTCCTGGAAAAACAAATTAATTGCATAACATGCATGAAAATAGCAACGGGAATCCTGTCCAACAGCTAAAATAGAAATAGCAGCATCATACTAATTCTTAAATTTACAAACAAAACACACAAGAAACTTGCAAATAAATCCATCCATCAATCCCCATCTCTCTGCAGCTACTGATATGTGATATCCAGTATCATCACACTGTGCTAGGAGATGGATTGGATAAAATGCAAGGCATGCCTCTCATGAGATCTTACCCAGAAGAACAAATGCATCCCCATCTAAGAAGAATCTTATGATCTATGTGTCTTATTAGAGAGCATTGTGCTCTAAGCTAAAACTGGTTACTGAGGTCTACAAGTATCTGTTGGAAACTGGCTGTACAAATGTACTATCATGTAGGTTGCTTTTTCTAACGTTTACATTTTATTTCAATATATATTCACTCATGTCCAGATGAAGACATTACTAATTTACAAATATGGCTAATACAGATTTGAATTCAATTGCAGATCCATAAATTTTTTCTACCAAAGGACTTACTTTCAACTAATACTAATCAAATATTGATGTTAACTCCAACTCTTTAACATCTAAAAATGCTAGACATCTAACAGTAGAAGACAGAAAAACAAATTGAGAAGCAGACATTGAGCCAGACTGCTTTTCCTTAGAAATAGTATGGAATGGTATGAAATCCTAAGCCTTGAGGAAGTAAAAGATGAGAGCACACACCCTGATTTTTTTTAATGGAGCTAAATCTGTCTACCTCATTTGAAGGTTCAGTGAGATGACTTACTGAGTGCTGGAAGAAGCCCTTTGAAAACAGAGAAAGAGCCTTCTACAAGAAATGAGCAGGCAAGTGAGCAGTGTGTTTTCCTGCTGATGCCACGGCACAAGGCACGTCCCTCAAGGCTTAGTCCCAAAGCACACCCAGGCAGAAATAAGTCCAGACAAAAACCCAGGCACTGGACATAACGTATTCCTAGGAGGCTGATACAGCCACCCCACTAAACAGGTTGCACTGGGCCAAGCATAAAGCTGTGGCTTGGAGCAGGGTACTTTTCCCTACACACTGAAGAAGATGGAGGTTTTGCAACCGGATATTGAATTTATTAACAGAGAATGGAGATTCGCGAGATTTAAGCTGTGCTAGAGCATCTCAGTCACAGCATACCTCAGCTTGAAGTGGCTTCATTGAAAACAAAAAAAAAATTTGGTATGTTAAAAAGACGAGTACAGTCAGTATACATGCTGGAAACCTCCTTAACAAGTGGAGTTACCTGAAAAGTAGCACAAGATAAAGGTGCTTAGCATCTTGTCTTTCCTGAAGTTTCCCTTATTTCTAAAAAAAATTCACAGACTTAACAGCTGTCATAACAGCCTGTGAATTTCTGATGTGGTTGACTGAAGAATTTAGGATCAGAAGCAATCAATATGCCAGAAAAAATTTATGTACTTATATGGTAGCTGTCTTCACCGTTAGGAACTTCAGTTCTAAATGGGTATTTGATGACACTGCATGGGTTTGTGCAATAGCCTGCATTCACCCTCTATCATTTCCAAGTAGCACTTACAGTCTTGTATTACATGATCTATCTCATTAACATTTCTCCCCCTAAATTTCCTCATCATGTAATATTTTGTGTTTATATTTAAAAAAAAAAATAAACCACCTGAATTCTTTTCCTAAGGAAACAAATCACTGAATAATCAAATAAAATAAGGACTTCAAGACTTCTCTGTTTTTTGCAACTGTCATAAACAAAATGAATTAAAAAGGAACAGGGAAACTGATTACTGAAGATGTGATTCAGTCTCAGAGCTCTGATGATCTCATAAGCCTTTATGGATGTGTCAAAAATTGTTGATGGAATTAAGACATGTTTTGAATTCATTGTTTCTTAGTGGTTTCTTAGGACTCAGACTTGCAAAGACTTACGTGCACAGTTAGGTCTAACGCATGTTTGAATTCATTTTCATATATGTTATCACTGTCTGTCTGGCCATTATTCTAGGTAAAAAAAACCAAGGCAAAATTAGACTTGCATCATTTCTGCTGGTCTGCAGTTTACCTTGATTTCTTTTAAGTTTGATGCTAGAGAATATTGATGTTGCTCTCATACACTTTAATCTTCCCAGAAGAAACTTTAAAGGATTTGAAGGTCAAATAAAAATGTAACTTTGTAACAGGCAATTAACAGGAAGTACTTTTATCAACTCTTTATGGTATTTTTTATACCAGTTGCCAGGTTCTCTCTTTGTTTCATAACATTGTAAAGGGAACCCGCTCTCCCACTAAGAGAGAGCTTGCACATACTTGCTTATTTAAAATCTCAGGTTCCTATTGCTGACACTCCAGAAGAGACTGATGACCAGCCCTTATGAGCATTGCATGGGATTATGGAGGTTAGCAACAATTGCATTAGGCAATGAATCATATAATCTAACTTGGGGTCATAAATACTTGTATTTGTTGTCCAAGGCAGGGCACTGGCAGCACAGGGAGTGCAGCCAGGTCTCTGTGGGAAGAGGCCAGGGGCTGCCCCGAACTGGACACCAACTATTCCAGGCAGTTCCAACAGACACAGCACAGGACACAGCCAAGCTCCTCAGCCAAGTGTGTGGTGCTACTCTAAAAATTCACTTAAGAAAGGGGGGAAAAACACAAGAGAAAGGGGAGAATTAAACGAATGAGAAAGAACAGAGTGAGAATGAGTGAGAAAGAAAGAGCAAGTCAGAGCAAGAGGAGGAGGAGGTGCTCCATGGTCGAGTAACTCTCCACACTACAGCTTGTGGAAGACCCATACTGCTGCAGATGGATATTCCTGAAAAAAGTGCAGCCCACGGAGAACCCACACTGGTGGATGGCTAAAGTGTGAGGAGAAGGGGAGCAGCTAGAAACCACTGTGTGCTGGCTATAACTTCCTCTACCTCCCTGCACTGCTCAAGAATGATAGAGGAATCCCTTGGGAGAAAGGGGATGAAAGACGATGTTTTAGTGTATTTGTTTCTCACTATACAAATATATATTGGCAAACATTAATCTTCCTGAAGTATAGTCTGTTTTGCCTACAAAAGTAAATGGTAAACAATCTCATTGTATTTTATCTCAAACCATGAGCTTTCTGAACCTGTTTTCTCCCAATACCGTGCAGAGGAGGGGGATGGAGTGAGCAGATGGGTGGATGTTTGATTATTAGCCAAGGCAAGCTCACCCCTGTCTTTATGTTTTGCCTCTTTATACAGCTCAGACCAATTCAATATTTTAATTCATTAAATAGTTTCCTGCCAATCCCTGTAGCCATTTGCCCATCTGAAATTCAAAACCAGACACCAATTATGTTAGCAAGGATTCTGATGCAATTGTTCTGGATAGCAAGAGCCATGTTGAGTACACTGAAGGCCAAACACTTTGCAGCACTTTAAACCATTTGATAAGTGTTCCTTCAATTGCATGTTCAGCTTCCAAAGCTACCCTTGCAATGTTGATTCTGGGAAACTAATTCTATAAACTAAATCAGAAGAACTCGTGTAGCCTATCTGCCAGATAACTGCAAATGTAAATTGAGTTCCAGCCTCCAGAGAAACATGGAAACACAAAAGATAATGCCAAGGTTTTCCTTCTTGACATTTTATATCATGCTAACATGATGTCGCTTCCAGTGTTTGCTGTTACATAAAGTTGTTTGCACAGATCCAATTTTTCTTCCACAGATTTTAAGTGAACCATTACCCAGTAACCTACATTCAGTTTTAGTGGCTTTCAATTTCATTGAATAGTAGATTGTCAGAAGGACAACCAGCCTTCTGCTTATTCCACTAGCCAAATCCTTTTGAGGATCATGTTCTCCTTCATGTATCAGAATACAAGCAAGCAAAATTTAGTCACTTGAAAACTAAAACTAAAACAAAGTCCCATTTAACTGCTGCTAAGGCATTTTCAGTGATATTACTACTAAACCATTATTGCTAGAAACTACAAGAAATGTGATTTAATCTGTCAAGAAAAGATTTGAAGACTGAAATAAAGAAAAGTAAAAAAGAAGTAAGCCAAATAAAAAAAAAATTTGATCGTTATCTTACTTCAAATGGGAGATCTGTTATTTCCATATTTCCAGACAAATCCAGTTTTTCTAGATTCTCACAATCACCCAGTTCTGGAGGGACTGACTTCAAATTATTGAAACTCACATTGAGCACTTTGAGGTTTTTTAAGCAGCCTGTGAGGGTAAGATAATTCAAATCAGTGCATTAAAAAAAAGAAAAAAAAAGCATACTCAGTTTAGCACAGAAAAAACTCATTATTACGGTGATGAATAAGATTAATAAATATTTCTGCAGTGATCTCCTAACTTTGTGGGTGGCAATAAAGCTCCTTCATCGTCAATGGTTTTTGAGAGAGTTTGAAAGGAGGCAGCAAAATCTTGCAAAGATCTTGATTCTTCCTCAGTTGAAACTAGAGAAGTTGGTTTTTGGTTTTGCCACTGTAGAAACTTGCCTGCTAACTGAAGAGCACCTTAGCAAGTTTTGTAGAACCTGTTCACTAGGAACAATCACTCCTACTCAACTTACTACATGAAGAATTCTGTCTCTGGTATCCAGTGTTACATACTCTTGATTATAAAAGATAATGGATGTGTGCATTTGTTTCATTATTCTCTTTATTGCAATTTATCATCCCCATTGGCTTAATTTTAAGGCCATGATAATATTCTAGGCTACATTTAGTCACAAAATATTTGTTTCTTCAAATTATAGCATTACATAATCTTCAGTAAAAAGAAGTTTAGAAACATCACTAAAATGCAAACTCTATTATCCTGAAAAAATGCAAGTTATATTGTGATATAATCAAAGGGGAAGGAATTTGAATGTATCAAACTGCCGATGTGTTAGCAAAAGAATCACTAAATACATAACAAAATGAGAACATTCTATGGAAAGAACAGTTGTTGTATTCCATGGATGATCACAGAATTGCAGAATCACAACATGGTTTCTGTTGGAAGGACACTTTAAAGGTCATCTAGTCCAAAGCCCCACTCAACCCAACCCTGAACACTTTCCATGATGAGTCATCCACAATTTCTCTGGGCATACTGTTCCAGTGTTTCACCACCTTCATCATGAAAAACTTCTTATGTCCAATCTACATCTACTGATTTTCAGTTTAAAATGATTTTTCCTTGTGCTGTCACTCAGGCTCTGGTAGAAAGTCTTCCTCCATCTTTCTCCAAAGGCTGTTTTATATATTGAAAGGTGACAATAAGGTGAAAACAGAACCTTCTCCAGTGTAAACAATCCTAACTCCCCCAGTCTTTCTTCACAGGAGAAGCGTTCCAGACCTCTGACCAATATCATGGCCCTCCACTGAAGCTACTTTTTCTTGTACTGGAGACCCCGGAACTGGATAAATATTCCAGGTGGAGGGAGACTCATCAGTGAGGAGGACAAAGGGAAAATCCCTCCCTTCAACCTGCTAGTCACACTTCTCTTGATGTGCTTCAGGCTACTGTTGGCTTTCTGGACTGCAAATGCACTTTGCCAGCATCCGCAGTTTCTCATCCAACAGTATCCTTTAGTCCTTCTCTGTGGGGTTACTCTCAATCCACTCATCCCCTAGTCTGCACTGACATTGGAAATTGTCCTAGCCCATGTGCAGGACCTTAACACTTGTCCTTGTTGACTCTCACGCTGTTCCCATCTCTCCAGCCTGTCAAGGTGGGCCTTGATGGCATCCCCTCCCGTTAAGGATATCAACTGTATATACTCATCTTGTTATCAACTGCAATGTTGCCCTCTGCTCAGTTATATTCCTGTGGTATTCCCTTCTACCCAGTGTTAGAGTACAGCTCTCAGAAAAAAAAGCAGAAGTAAGAAACATAAATGCAATTCAGCAGCCAGAAACTGGGAGAGAACGGCTTCGTGTATTAACAGGCTCTCAAAGCAGACTAGATGCTTGTAAACCAAGACAAGACATACAAGATCCATGATCTTATATTATACCAGTGCCCTAGTCCTGGCCAGAACAGGTTTTGCAGTGGCCAGGAGGGGGCAAGGCCAGGCCTGAAGGCTAATCTGTACCAATTCACATCCTTGCTGGGGATGGGGGAAAGGGAGTCTCTCCCAGGGAGAAGGGCTACTCATCTGGTCAATTAAACCTAGCAGAGAGAGACACCCAAGATTGCCTATCATTGGGGGTTTTTTGCAAGTAAATAATTTCTTTACTTGTACTCTCTGTCATTAGTGTTGTGGCTGTTACTATTTGTTTTCTCATCTCATTGCTGCTTCCAGTAAACTGTTCTTCTCTCAGCCTGTGATCTTTGCCTTTTGTGCCTTCAGTTCTCCCCTCCAAACCACAGTGGGGAGAGGAAGGGGAAAGCTGAGGAGCAAGATAATGAGGCACATGGTTTGGAGAGTCTTGGTTGGACTGGAGAGTTACCATTCCTGAACAACAAAAATCAGTCTTCTATTTATAATCAAATTCTTAAAAAGAACATGGTGTTTCACAGGATTTTGATGACATTGGAGAGATCTCTCTACAGCACAAGTCCTTAAGCCAATGTCATAATAGTGAGATTATCCTTAAGGCACTAACGCTTAGTTAAACCCCTTCCAAAGCAACAGTGGGTTTAGAGCTGCTCTGCTTTTGCAATGCGTGGCAATCCTTACCAGATGCTAGAGGGTGTTTTCATGGAAAAGGATAGAGAAGAAACATAGAGAATTGAAAACCTCATGTTTTTCCCTGGGTTGTCAGAGTCAGAGGCATGCAGTTCGATGGCCAAAACTAGCAGCCACATGATCACACAGCATTTTATATAAACCCCATAGTTTTCCTAGGACACAACATTGTCTTCAAATGTGGCTGGACCACACAAATCTTCCCACATGTGGCAGACAAGGCATATATTGTGAAAATTCAGTTATATTAATATCTACAAGTTACAACAGAGAAAAATATGAACTCTTCTCACAGCTTCCTCCCCATTTTAGCTCTGCCAAAACCAGAAACTAAGGTGCATTTCAAAATTCAGCTCTCCTTTTAGAAAGGCAACCTTGTCTTTCCTATTCATTGTAAATTGTTGTTTTAGTTAAAATAGTAGAAGTAAAATTTTCTGTGAGACCATTATTTTGCCAGCATACTCCCGTACAACAAGACACTAACAAATCTGACTTAATGGTATCAGTTGTGAGCTACCTTTTTTCTGTATTTTTAAACACCTAAAATAATAGAAGTATTGTCTACCCATGAGGAAACCTCACCAGGTTTAGTATCGTGATGTAGGTAAAGGTATTGTATCACATGATAAGTGTTATAACTATCCAATTATCACCTCATTGCAACAAAATAATCACTGAAAAAGAAATGCTTTAAAAAAAATAATCAGAGAATCTGAATTTATTCCCTCAATCAATTAATCCCTTGGTGAAGGAGACCAAATGTCACTGGGATGAAACAAGGAACTATTTATTCACTAGCAGTGGAAAGTTTTGTCTTTTCTTTTGGCACTGGGATATTGCACTGTTTCCATCTGGAATGGAGTTAACGTTTCTCATGGCAACTTGTATGTTTTACTAGGTTTTGGATTTGTGATCAAACAATGGTAATAAATGAACAGTGTTTACACAGCGTAAAGGTTTCTCGTTCTGCTACCCCAGTGAGTCAGCTAGGGGTGGGCAAGAGGCCGAGAGAAGACCGGGCTGAGACACTGGACAGAAGTTGACATATGATAGCATGTAATGTTATGTTCAGCAGTAAAAGCTGGGGATGGGGGAGGAAGAGCAGGGAGTTTTCCAAGGTGCCTACTGCTCAAGGATTGGCTGATCATGGATCACTAGGCAGTGAGTGAGTGCTTTTGGATCACTGGTTTGTTTGCTTGTTCATTTTTCTTCACTTATTAAACCTGATACCTGAGTTTTCTCACTTCTGCTTTTCTATTTCTCTCCGCATCCTGCTGTGGAAGACTGAACTGCAGGGGGCTGAGCAAGCTGTGTAAGGCATAGCTGCCTATGAATGTTAACCCACAAGAGATGTAGTTGCTAACTTTTTGATCCGTGGAATTTCTACCTCTCTAGTAGCTGCATAACTAATGTAGGTAAAGAAGTTAAAACCCATGACAGTAGGCAAGGCATTTAGTGTTAGCAACACTAAATTTACAGTAATTGCCATGGCTAAGATTATGAAAATTACTGGAAAAAGCCATGAGACTTGCAACTGACTTTACTTTCCATAACAAACTCAGGACAACCTGATAGATTTCTTTTGCATCTATTTTCATCTAAAATTACTGGATTGTCCTCCTCTGACTGTTGGAATTGGAATTTAATTTCTTGAGGTATTTGCATTTAATGATCTCTGACTTGCTGCACAAAAACTCTTGAATACCTGACTGTGAACTCTGCAATTGTGAATTTTATCTCTCTATTTTTTTGGAAGCCTACATGCTTATCAAGCCTTCCATATTTTTACATGTTTTGCAGTGGCAACAACAGCCCAACTGTGTCAGCAAAAAATTTCAGTAGCCCAGTTCCACAAAATAATTAAGGAGTAAAGTCAAGACTGCTCCTTGAGAAACTCCAAAAATTATCTTCCTCATGGCCACTACCTTCCCTTTCCGAACAAGTGCTTTGTTGTCTCTGGTTTAACTAGTTTTTTGCTCACTTTTACGATTGTTGCATCAAAGTCTGTTTTCTTAGATACAAACATTCATTTTCCATAGTTCTCTGTACCAATACTTTATAGGATAGCAGTTGGACAAGATCTACTACTTGAAGCTCAATCATCTCAAAAGATACAAACCAAATGAGTTGGGAACAACTTGCTTTTTCTTTATGATTTTCTTGTTTCAACCCAGTTTCCATTCAGCACCACATCTCTAATTACTCCTTCCTCTAAATACCTGTTTAAAATTCTTACCAGCAGTGATCTACACAGGGGTGGAATTAGGCTGTGTGGGCTGCCAGAATGGTTATCCAGGTTACAGACTAAGGGTAAGAATGGGGTAACAAATGGGGTAAGAATGTTACCCTCCTTTTCCCCTAGACCTGTCTGCTACAATAATTTTGTCAGAGAAGATGACAAGATTTATGAAAATTAAAGATTCTCAAATCCAGTGTCATGATTGAAGGAGTGAAAAACTGGCGAGCAATTAATTCCAAAGTACTCTTCAAACACCATAGACATTGTCAGTGGGAGGAGGGCGAGTAAGAAGGGTGGTAAGGCACTGTGTATGACTTTCATTACCCTGAAATTTGTACTTAGGGTCTTATTTATGCCTTCTTAGAGCAGAAGTTCTCCACTGTCTTTGGTGAGCTGCCCAGTCACCACCAGGCTTGATGAGCACATAATACAGTAATTGAGGTGGCTCTAGGTGGGGACAGAGGAGGTGACACCCCTCCATGACTGCTCAAATGTAGAACAGGATTGGACTCCCTCAGCTGCTACATGCACATTCAAATAATATTCAAGCACAATTTCCCAATTAAAATAGTCATAGTAAAATCATTGCTAATACAATACTGTTGTTAACTATGCTTAATGGTAATGAATTTTCATTTCTATAAAATATGCAAATTTCAGAGTTAAACAGCTAACAAATCTGTGTTTTCCATGGAGAGGCAGTAAAAGCTGTAATGAAATCCATGGCTTCCCTGGCAGTTTCACAATTAAGGTTGTTTTGGGTTTTTTTAATGGGAGCTGCAATTCCATAGTTGTTGCCTTTAACTGCATTTATTCAGAAATTAAAGTTTTAATTTATTTTAAAAAGCTAAACTAGTAATTAAACTCTATAATTTCTTATAGGCAATGCAGCATAGTAATAGTGGTGATACAACTTCACTTTTTACAAAAGCCTACATTAGTAATCCTAACAAGGTGTCAAATACAGAATGCCTTTATAGTCAAAGAATGCCATTCAATGCAAATGCAGATCCCCTTGTGTAAACTGGAGTAAAATGCTGGACAAATTTTTACACTGATCTTCATTCATAGGATCACTGAACTATGGAATGGCTTGGATTGGAAAGAACTTTAAAGATCATCTCATTCCAACCCCTCTGGCATGGGTAGGGACATTTTCCACTAGACAGGCTGCTCTGAGTCCTCTCCAACCTGGCCTTGGACACTTCCAGGGATCAGGCATCCACAGCTGGGCAACCCACATCCTGGGCAACCTGTGCCAGGGTCTCGCCACCCTCATAGTGAAGAACTTCTACGTAATATTTAACCTAAATCTACCCTGCTTAAGTTTACAGACATTTGTCTTGTTACTACATTCTACTGTAAGAAGTTCCTCCCTAGCTTTCTTATAAGCCCCCTTCAGGTACTGAGAGGCCACAATAAGGTCACCCACTTTCCTGCAGGCTGAACACTCCCATTTCTCTCAGCGTGTCCTCACAGGAGAGGTGCTCCATCCCTCTAATTATCCTTGTGTCTCTCCTCTGGACTTGCTCCACCAGGTCAGTGCCTTTCTTATGTTTGGGGCCCCAGTGCTGGACACAGCATTCCAGGTGGTGTCTCACAAAGAGCAGAGGGGCAGAGTCACATGCCTTGACCTGCTGCCCACGATGCTCTTGATGCAGCCCAGGATAAGGTTGTCCTTCTGGTCTGCAGGTGAACATTGCTGGTTTGTGCCCAGCCTCTCACCACCAACATCCCCAAGTCCTTCTCAGCAGGGCTGCCCCCAGCCCCTTCATCCCCCAGGCTGCACTGATACCCAGGATTCCCCCAGACCCAGGTACAGCTCCCTGCACGTGGTCTTGTTAAACCTCGCAGTGTTCTCATGAGCCAAGTTCTCAAGCTTGTCCAGGTTTCTCAGGATGCCACCACCTCACTCAGACAGCTCAGCTGCATCACTCAGCTTGGAGTCATCTGCAGCTTGGCTGAGTGGGCACCTGATCCCGCTGTCTGCATCACTGATGATGAAGACATTGAACATCACCGGTCCCAGTATGGACCCCTGGGGGACACCACTGCTCCCTGCTCTCCATTCATTGACCAGTACCCTCTGGATGAGACCATCCAGCCAATTCCTCACCCACTGAACACTCCAACCATCCAACCCGTGTCCCTCCATCTTAGGAGAAGGGTGTTGTGGTGGACCACGTCCAAGGCCGCGGAGAACCCAGAGAGATGGCATGAGCAGCCCTTCCCGCGTTCCCTGATGCAGTCCCTTCAGTGTAGAAGGGCGCTGCGTTGTTGGGCAGGCCTTGGTGAAGCTGTGCTGGCTGTCTCAAATCACCGCTCTGTGAGAGGTGTGCCTCAGCACAGCTTCTGGAAGGATCTGTTGCATGATATTCCCAGGCACAGAGGTGAGGCTGAGAGGTCAGCAAATCCCAGGGTCCTCCTTTCCACCTTGTTGAAAAATCAGTGCAATGTTTCCCTTCTTCCAGTTACCTGGGGCTTCACCTGACAGCCATGGCTTTTTGATTATCATGGGGAGTGTCTTGGGGGCTACATCAACCAGTTCCCTCAGGACTCTGGGGTGCATCTCATCAGGTCCCACAGATGTACCTATTTTCGCATGGCTCAGGTGGTCATGAACCAGATCTTTACTCAGAGTGGGAGGGACTTTGCTCGCCCAGCCCTTGCCATGAGTTCCATTCAGTTGAGAGATGTGATAGGAGAGGTTGCCATTGAAGACCGAGCCAAAAAATCCAAATAGAAATTGTCAACTTACAACACCAGTGTGTAATAATCCCTCAAATGGGAGATATAAACAAAATTTTTCTCAGCTGTGTGCAAGACTGAGCTGTTGGACAAGTGACATTCAATACTGAATAAATGACAAAGGTTTGCAGTTCCTCAGAATTAAACTGCATTTACACTGAGAATATGTATTTTCTTCTCAGAAACTTACACATTAGAACATTGGGAATCTTATTAATGAAAAAAGCTATTTTTGGTGTTTAGAAGTCATTTAAAACTTTATTACTAATAGTTTTCCCTCTTGAGTTCTAGGAAATTGGATTAATGTTATGCACAAATGAAATTTTATACTGTGAGGTAGGCAGGAGACAAAAAAAAATCCCTGTGATTTCTTATTAAAATGTGTCTCTGAAGCACAGCTATTTTTAATCTTAAATATCTGGCAAACCAAAAATGTGACAGAACATAATGAGGTACAAATATTTTACTAACAGGTCTTTGAGATGTTTCATGAATAATTTGTGGGACAAAAAATCCTTATATATCCTTACGATCCCATTCCAGCACAAAAGCTTTGGGATCACATGAAAATGCAGTTCACTACTTCCTATGTGAATGAAGGTATATTCTGCTGGATATTTTCAGTTATATCAATTACTAATGCACAGGAACTAATTTATATACAGGAACAGCACTGCAGCCATGTAGTCAGAGCCAGAACTGCAGTCTCAAAAAGATAAATAAAATCTCCCAGCTACAGCCCAGTTCATGAATTTTTCTGTTATCCCTGGGCAAACCAGGCCTGACCACTTCAAGACAGAGAACTGCATTCTGCAGTTTTCTCCTTTTTTTTTTCTTTTTTGTGTTTTTACATGTTTCCCCTTAAAATATTCAGTATTACACAAAAATAATCATATCAACAGTATTTTCATCTGTTTTCTGACACAAATTTGGTCTATTCAAGCGCATAGGTGATTATAACTAAAAGTGTGATTTAGAATATCTGAGAATGGATTTGAGTCTTTCTTCTCTCTGATTTGGAGTGGAGCATTATCTTCTAAGCCTAGTAGATCATGAACATGAAGCTCAGTTCCTGACGACATTTTAGTCCAGACACTGTTATTCCAACAATACCGTTTTTTGCACTAAAAATAGTCTTATCACCTCCTCTTTTTTCACACCTTTACAGCCCTCTTGGGAGAATCAAAAGTAGCCCTAACATGGCTCACCATGGCTCTGCTGGATGATTTGTTGATCTAAATTTGGCTTCAATTCTGTCTGAAGATTAAAGAATCAACAAGATGTATGTCACGGCCAGCATCAACCATCTGTCATTACTCTCAAGTACATTTTAGCTGTGATATTTATCTACTTGCTGCTGTTTTGTAAACAGAAAACAAAATGATGAATACCTTAACACTTAACCTTTCCACATATCTTACCTTGTCTTCTGATTTAGCACCCAGTCTTCACTCCTTTCCTAGGTAGAGCTCCCAGATCAAACCCACATTGATTATTTTCCTTCTGCTAATTTAGTAGCTAACTTGACTGACGGATAAAAGGTTTCGTTTTGAAACAGTGTCCAAAAGCTTAAAAATATCCAAGACCTCTCATAATAATGTCTTATGAAAATAATTAACATTTCCAATGCATATCAGTGTCTGCCTCTGTATACATATACAGTACATGAAATAAAATATGACCATTTGCAAGAATACCCCCTTACAGTCAGCAAACAGAGCATTACACAAAATGAGACAAAGCTTCTCTGTAATTTATGCCATCAACAGCAAGGGCAGTGTCACTGTGTTACTAATAGGTGATCCATCAACGCAGACATTCAGTAAGACTGAAAACCATTAGTAAGTTTTGGCAAAACAAGTGATGAACAGTTCAGTTGCACAGTCCCTGGAGTGGCTTTTTTTTGTATTATTTGGTTTTAAAGTACATCAGCAACTATGTGTCTTTGTCCACATAGGCAAGAATTACTGTTGTGATGTAGAACTATTGTATAAACAGCATCTAGGCTTAGAAAATTTGTTAATTTGCTTATGCAGTGTCTAATGTTCAAACCTATGTTTCTACAGATGAGTGCTTAGATTTAATGAATCTTAAAAAAAAAAAATTCTGAGCACGTGTTCACAGATAAGAAGGGGATGGTGAGTGCCATAATACTGTGACTGATGGGGGGGCCTACAGCAAAACAGTTTTCTAACATTCTCTGGCTCTTCCAGGCAAACACTTACAGGAAAAAAAGGAACAAAAACATTGAAAGGAAGAGAGTAACACCTTGGGTATAAGCCATTATGATAAACATGTTGGAGTGAAAGTGAGTAAATGGGAATAGCATAAAAGCTGCAGATGAGCAGAAAACACACCATTTTAATGCAACTGAAAGAACAGTGATTGCTACTAGAAACACTGAAACTTTCTTCCTTGTTTCCCAAGAAAGGTCTGATATGGCCTCCACGTTACTCTCTACAGTGAATAGGTTATACTAGAAAAATCTACTTTGACCCCAGTCACCGGTGGAGTTCCCCAGGGCTCAGTGTTGGGGACTACCCTGTTTAAA
>VYXB01009192.1:373979-392977 GCA_013397135.1 Pachyramphus minor | reverse complement strand
AAAAAAAAAAAAAAGGTGTGATTTTGTTCTGAATACC
Organism: Pachyramphus minor; assembly: GCA_013397135.1. Lineage (NCBI taxonomy): Eukaryota > Metazoa > Chordata > Aves > Passeriformes > Tyrannidae > Pachyramphus > Pachyramphus minor. Next base: position 392,940 of record VYXB01009192.1, on the reverse strand, counting down.
TGCCAGTGTTTCAAATTTGTTTGGCAAGATGGAACGGAACCATCTGAGACAGGACACACACATACCACCTCCTGAAAGTCTTTTTCCAAAAAAAATTACTTAACTTCTTAGTCGTTAGAGCAGTGTTTGAAAAAATTTACTAGATTTCTTTATGAAGAATAGAAATAATTGATTTTTAAATTGGTCCACAATTGCAAGTAACTCTTAATGTAGTCACGCTTTGCTTTCAGAACTCCAGTGTTTTCCAAATACACAGGAAAAATATGTTTCTGAGTAATTTTCAGACCATTTTATTCGTCAAAAATCTTCAACATGTAACTGAAACTAAAAGTCATAAAGCCTTTAATGTTCACAAAATTGCTTTAGTTCATTGGTATTCACTTCAGATGTGCATGTATTTGTTTGAATTATGTTGCCAAATTCCTTGAACTGGAAACAGGCAAAAATCAATTCCTAAAGTTGAAGGTCAGATCATTTACAATGTGCTTTCTGAAGCATCACATGATTTACCAGTCTGTCCTGGTTTTTATAACACTGTGCACTGGTAACATCGGGAACAAATAATCTGGAAGAGGTTCTACCATTAACTTTACTCCATAGGAGCAGATGTAAGTGTTTCGCCTTTGATTCCTTTACAACTTCCAGACTTGTTTTGTGTGCATGAAGAATATGACACAGTAGGAACTGATGGTTTTTATACAGAGGATATTGCCTACTTTTTTCTCATCTTCTAGATTTCATAGATCCCCCAAAATATTAACAAGAGTGATGCATTTTAATAGGGTTTTTTTTAATTAATTATGAACTTCTCAACTAGGAATAGTGCTACTTAGCTTTTAGCTATATTAAAACATCCAATTTTTTTGTAATTAAAGGTGTACTGGAGTGTCGATCAGAAGCTGTTTTCTATTTGGTGGTTGCTGCCTCTCTTTTCAGGTCTTTCCAAATTTACACATGCAGACCCTTAGCCTATGTTAATGTAGTTCTGTCTTGCTACCTGCCCTTCCATAGTTGATATAGATTATTTTCTGTCTTGCTTCATTTTCCAACTAGGTGTATATTGCAATGTGATCCAACTTCTATATTTGTCAATTTATGGCAATCAAAAAAATAAAATACCCCAGAATGGGCAATGAGAAACCTCTCCAACTTTCCTGAATTAGTTTCCATTTCTCCACTTACATTGCTGCACAATTTTCTGCAGCAAAATAAAATATAGATATGATCTGTAAAATTCAATTAGTATTGTCCTTTCCACACATAAAGAATGGAAAATTCAGCACATAGGGAATAGCATTTAGCCGGAGTGTCATAGATATCAATGTAGGGAAAAAACCTAATTTAGAAAGTAGAATAATCTTTGTGGAGGAAAAGAGATGTTTGCATTAACAGACACCGTTTTCCACTCTGTTTCTCCTGTGTACAGATCTGTCTGTCTTTCTACTGACCCACTGGTTTTTTTCACGATATTGTCACAACACAGCACCTCCAGCCCCTTGTTGGCCAATACAGCAGGGATCAAAGGGGAGTGTTTCCCATTGTGAAGCCATCAGCCACGCTGCTCTCCCACACTGAGGGGGGGTATTCCAAAACTTCTCCGTCACACATTTGAAAACAGTGCAGCACCCAAGGCTCCCTCTCGGATAAAGATCAAACTCCTTCTTCCTCTTAGAAAAATTAAACCAAAATATAAAACAAAAAAACTGTATTGTTAATGTATAAAAATATTTTTAGAAACCTTTATGTCAGCACTAGGGGCAGTTTAAGATATCCTATGCAGCAACTAAATACATTCAGACGCAACTTCAAAACAATGGAAAGAGATTCCATTCTTCTATGAACTGCCAACTTAGTTTTCTTTCTTAAGATTGTTTCTTTATACTATATAATCATATTTATAATTTGCAAATGCAAGCGTGCAAATACTTTGCTCTTATGTGGTTTTCCAACATTCTCCATTTTACAATACATTTATATTTGTGTTGCTGAAACATAAATTGATGTGATATTTTGCTTCATTTACAAACTAGATAGGGATGGGAGCTGGAATTTGCACAAGCTTTGCTTTTGCTTTGCTCTCTGATTCCCTTGTGTTCTTTTGTAATCTTCTGTTGCCATACTAAAGCTGGCAGCCTGCTGATAAATTACTTCATGAAGACTGACACTTGGAGGATAGCCAGTCTTTTGCCTTTAACAGCAAAGCAATACCCTGAAACTTCTTTGATTTTGGGAAGAGGAAATAAAAAGTCTTAAAAGGAAATAAATAGCAAGCCTACAACAATTGCTGATTATACTATTTCTAATTAAGAGAGAATTTGCCTGCTAGACGTGAGCCTGAACTAAAACTGTGATCAAAGTTCTGAGAAGTTTCAATTCTGTTTCTTTTCCAGCTCTGTAGTTCTATCTGTCATGGTTTGGATCCAAATTTCCCACATCTTTTGAAGGTTCCAGGAGCTTTCTGCTGAAGTTCCCCAGTACGACACCAGCACAGTCTAGTAACTGCACTGTTAGTGGATATAGGGTTGGTCTTGATGATTTCAGTGGTCCTTTCCAGCCCACCTGATTCCATGATTCTATGATCAGGGTCAAGCCCTTGTACCCAGCACTCTTGCAGGACTCCTACACTGCTTTCCAGAAGGGACCCAGCTATCCCAGTAGCATGGGGAAAGGGCAGAAAGACAGAAGAAGAGGCAGATGGTAACTTGCACCGCATATCTCCTGCCCCAGCGGGTCCCACGGACACCCAGCTAGCAGCTGCTCTCCTGGCCAGAGCTCCTGAGAAAGAGGAGCATCACATGCCTCTTGCTGCCAAGGCAAAAGAGGCAGCAAAGGCACCACCTTCTCCTGCCCTCAGCAGGCATAGGTCTGAGGATCAAGAACTCTGGGACCTCTACAGCCTCACAGAGCTGGCCCCAGAAGAAGAAAACACAAGCCAATATTGGGATAATGGGAAAGACTGTGCCCACCCACACAAGGTATGGGCAGGGTACTTGGACCCTCAGTCACACACACCCAGAGTAGAGGAAGAGATCTGCCAGGGGCAGCCCAGAACACGTCTCTTGACAACTTGAACCCACTGGTGTTTTACTTGGGCACAGGCATGGAGTCAGAGGGTTTTTACCAAATTGGAGAAGATGTGAAGAGGGAAGTTAGAGAAGTGGATTTTCTTACAAATGCCACTTGCTGGGAGGAAACTTGCTGGCATGAGACAGGCAGCTGATTGAGAGTTTAAAATGCAAGCCTTCACCTACAGCTGTCCCTATGCAACGACTCTCTCTCTTCAGGAGGGGGCTCAAGACCTTGCACAGGGCATTCTGGTGTCCCTGCATCGAGGGACAGCCAGAGCAGTAGTGTCCTGCTGCCAGCACCAGGGAGGTCCCTGGGGATTGGCAGCTGGCCCTAAACCTGTGCAGCATCCCTAGAATCCCAGAATATAAGGGTCTAATGTCTATGTCTCAAATACTAATATCGGAATGGCTGTGGAGCCAAACAAGGATTGCTGGTAATAGCAGGCAAGAATTACTGCTAATGAACAGGGATTGTTGGTAATAACACGCCATGGCAAAGAACAAGATGTGGGTGTACATATATATAAATAACTAATGAAACTGCAGAACTGTTCCAATCCATGAAATCAAATGACTGGTTTGAAAGCTGGAGCCCCAGCTCCTGGTTGATGACTATGCTCCCACCACTAGGACTCATAGGGTGGGGCTCATGGTTAGCGCAAATTGGAATGAAGTTGTTAACTGGTTTTAATTTCCTAAGGATTGAAATGACATTGTTTGATATATGATTTCTCATGTTGTCTCTTCTACTTCATCCCTCTCTTCTCCCTCTGTTCACTATGTGCATGAATGTGGATGAAGACAACAAAAACGATGACCACCAAGCAAGGTTTAAAGCCATGGGGTGGTGTAACGAAAGGGTTAACAACATTTGCAGCATATGCCTTAAACAAGTGCTCAGTTATGACTATCTTCTGTTCGTGCTATCTCTCTCCCTCTCTCTCTCTCTTTCTCTCTCTCTGCCCCCTCTCTCCATTTCCTATACACTTATGCTACAAAATAAAGGTGGTATTGTTGAACTGGCATTTGGTCTCATTTGCACCTTAATTTGGGAAGAGGACTTTAACATCAAATAGTAACAGTAATTTACTAATAGAGCTTTGTGAGTTTTTGTGGACCCTCTGACTTTTATCATTCTTTCAACCATGAGCACTTACAAATCTTGTGTGTTTCCTTCCCAGTAAGCGTGGGATGTCACAGTCCCAAGGGAGTGACACAGGCATTTTGTCGTGGACATATTAATAAAACAGAACAGTTTTTCAGCTGTGCTCACTTGTGCCTGATCCTTATCGGGGCAAAGAGAGGTGCAGGCAAGGCCTGTGCCAGCAGGCAGAGCAGGAGAGCCCGCATGCTCCTCTTCTAGGGGCCAGGCATAGACCCTGACCTTGGCCTCTGCCTCGCCCCTGGTGTTCCAGCTCCTGATCCGGTGTGGCCCAGTGGCACAGAGGAGTCCCTTCACCATGGGTGCCACCAGGCCAAACACTCCCACGCTTACTGTGGGCCTGACAGTGTTAAGTTAATAGTTGGACTTGATGGCCTTAGCTGTCTTTCCCAACTTCAGTGATTCCATGATTCTATGAAATGTAGTATGTCTTAGGATCACCTTTGGTAACAAAGAATTTTATACTTTAGGTGGGATGAAGAATCTTTGGAATTTACATAAGCACAAGAGAGATTTTCTCTGTCAATTCAATGCAGCAATCCTGCTTGACCCATTGTAGGAAATAAATGCATCACTGTCCAAACAGTTGGGAATAACAAATGGAAATTCTTTGTTCTCTGTGAAAATTAATTCTATGCTAGACAATAAAACTGGGAGAATAAACACAAACGTAGAAATTTGCTGCCTTTTTCTGTGCAGAAATGATATGACAGAAGATCATGACTTATGAGGAAAGAATTTTACCATCAGTCATTTACTTGTGTACTTTTGACATCAAAATTGTTTAATGTAAGTATGCATCCAGATCCTTTACTTAGGTAAAGCAGCCTGGCCAAGAACAGTCCTGCTCTGCATTTGAGGAGCATCATCAGCTTTCCACTGCCAATATTGATATCACACATTAAAAAATTTGTTTATCGTGAATATTTTCTGAAAAGCATTTAAAATTCACTGATTCACTAGAGAATAAACATTCATTAGTTAGTAGCAGAAAGTAAACACTCAGAGGGGAAAAACAGTTAAAGTGATTTCATTTAAAAATTCATATGAATATTCATGACATTATTTTGCCTCAGTTTCTAGTTCTAGTAGCAGTACTGTTTCTCTGAAGAACTAATTTAATTGAGTAGATACATGTTTATGTGTACAAAGGTTCTCAATTACGTGTTTCATCAACTCTGCATCACTCTGTCCCAGGCATCTGCTTCCAAACACACAATTCTAAGGCCCATAGTCCTTATACAGCTGTTTTTCACTGCGGATTTGCCTGGAAAACTCTGAGATAATAAAAGTTTTTTTGTGAAACATACCTTGGGAACATGAACTACTTGTGGCACATTACACCATTCTTGTGCTGTCAAGTCACAAGCGTTTTGCAAACAGAGGAGGGTTTAGGAGACTCACTGCTGGGGCAATACAACTGGGTTCTGACCACTTTTTATAAAAAGAGACAAAGAAGAGAAAAGCCCGTCTGATTTCATTCGATTTCATTCACTTTCATTCACTGATTTCATTCAAACATCAGATTGAGATTCTATGATTGTGAGACTAGCCCATTTGTTATTATATGTCCTTTTCTTTCCTAGCTGTTAATTCGTTACTGCTCCCAGCTGTCAGAAATACATCACCCAGGGAAATCAACACTTGAGTCGCAAATATTTGTCTGATAGGTGAAAGGGAGGCAAGGACCCCTGAACCTTCAGGATACTGTCACACAGCCCTGTCCTGATGGAGGTCTGACAGACAAAGGCAAGACAAAGTTATCAACCACTGCCCACCAACAACACAGACAGACATGGCTAAACCAGTACCCAAGTTACAGAAGGACTTTCAGATTCAGAGGGACTTGCTGATTACCTGTTCTTCAAGCACAAAGGCTTGATACTAATTCTATTACAATGCTGTTGATCTATAAGGAAATAGGGATCTGCATAAACAGAATACAACTCCTCAGAATTCATATACTGTAAAATTAAGCCACAGTCTTTTTAGCTACTACTCTGTGCCTATTTGTCTAGCCTAATATTTGTTGTGAGAGCTTTGAACTTCTGTGTGAAGTACACAGACCATTGTAGTGTGTAGTTCATGTTGCAATCTAACATATTCACCTTCTGCTTTCCCAGCATCAAAATAATTGTAATTCCCATACTCATCACTCACAAGACATGCCCAGTGCTAGCTGTATCCTGTTTAAGACTGTTCTTTTTCTTCTAAGACAACCTGATTTATACATGCATCTTCTTATTTCCAGTCTCTCTTCACTCATCTCACTTCCACTGTAGCCCTGTTAAAAGTCCAAACTGAACTGCTCCCTTGCCTCCTTGAACCCTGTGCCATAATTCCTGGGCTTTTAAGCCATAAATCACTAACCATTCATCCTCTTCACTTAAATACATACATCTAAGAAGACCTATAATCACTAACACATCCATACACTTAAAATTAAAATGCTTACCAGAAAGCACTTAGGACTAATAATCATGAAATAATTACCCTTTTTCCCTCCACTATCTTGTTGCTCCTGAAGGGTTTTACCTTTCCTTAGGTATGTCGAAATAATTACTTTACATGTACAAGGAACACTTGGTCTCCACCTAATGAAAATACGTTGTCATTTCAATGACATTTGAGAGGAGGGAAAAAAGGGGCAAGGGGTCCTGAAGGAAGGAATTCCTACTAGTAATTCAAAATATGTGATCTGCTCTGATTTTCTTCCTCGCAAATGTTCTCAGAAGGAGGTCTGATGTTATTGTTAAAAGTGCATTATCCAGATTATTTTCAAAATATCTGTCCAAGCTATTTCAGTCTCTTTGGGTTGGGTGAATATTGGTACCTACCCACAGCAGCTGTGGCCATGCAAGATATTCTCAGGTATAAAGAGATCATGTTCTGTGGTGCCAGCCAGCCCATGGCTGAGGCACTGCCAAAGGCACTGGGTGCATCCCTCAGCTGCCAGGTTTATGGTTGGTCTCAATGAACTTCAAGGTCTTTTCCAGTCTAAACAATCTTATGATTCCATCATAGAGTGTTTTACAAAACCCTCTTCTAACTTCCTACTCAACAGTGCAGAAGCAGTGGGCCAGATGCACTGCTATGCTATGTGGATACAGAGCATGAAGCAGCAGCTTCTTTCTCACATGTCTACATTTTTACCATCTAGACAGCCTGGGCACTCTCACACTGAGACCCATGGGAAGAATGTGGTAAAGCCTCTTGCTTTGATTTTGAAAAATTCCTATGCTGGGGATTACTCCTCTGAGACTTTGCCTCACAGCATCCAGAAAAAGAACTGGTGCAGCCCAGAAGCAAGCCCTGTTCTCAAAATTAAATCTGTAAGTCATAGCAGTAATCTACTCAGATTTAGCTATCAGCTATCTAGAGGATATATTACTGCTTCATCAATGAGAAGAAAGGGGAAACATAATAGAAATACTTATCAGCTAAAAGTGAGATAGAAGATTCAGCAGCTAGTCCCCAAAAGGACAATTTACAGGGCTTATGTTTGTTGCTACCAGTGGTAATTTGCCAGTCAACAACAAACCCAGCTGTTCATGTGTCCATAAATCTGCATGGGCAACCTCAACTGACTTCTCCTGGTCTCTGAGTGCTTAGTCACCCAAACTTTCAACTCATACATGTATTTGTGTGCAAAACACATTCAAAAAACTAAACCCCAATTGACACCACAGCTCTCGGCTACTTAACATACAGACTTCTCTGAGAAAACTGTCAGATTTTTTTTTCACATGCAGATTGACAGCAGCAGTTTTATAATCTGAAAATTCATTTTGCCTAAATGCACTTTGTTGCAAGAAAGTAATAGGGGAAAAGAGTGTCATGTCTGAGTCTGCCTTCAGTTTCAAAGCAGCAGTTGAGATTTTAAAAAGCAAAGTGGTATGATTTGTATAAATATATAAATTTTATAAGATTTCTGCAATAAGGGGATATACACTTCCTTTAGAACTTTGTCAAGTGAATTTTCACGATTTTTAAATAATTTTCAGCTGTTACTGAATGACATTGTTCTTTGATTTTGAAGGAGCATTGATCTTTAAAAAAAGCAGCTTTGATTTTCTTGTTGCCTGCAGACACATGAGCTATGACACAGTATGTTGTTGAAACAGGAAACCCACTGTAACCAGGCTAGAGCTGGACTCTGAGGCATGATGGCTGTGTGATATGGCCACACTATGCATATGATAAGGAGATATCAAAGCCCATGTTGGTTAGGAATGTAACAAGGTACATAATATACATAACAATACACCAATTTATCTTAAACGTGATTTTTCAGAATGGTAAATTAAAACTAAATTATCTGGAAAACAGAATAATCACACGTATGTGTGATTTTGCTTCCTTACCTAAACCCCTGTTTGTGGTGACAAAGCAGAATTTTAGTGGTTTGCCAAAAGCAAATAAGTAACAGAAAAATTCAGTTATGCAGCTCTCTGCTCCCTGATGCACTGACAATATTGCAGTTGGTACTACACCAGTGTCTAAGGAGCTGTAAGCTCTCCATTTTTGCACCTAATGTTTACAACAAGTGAAAGTGTGCAATATTAGACCACACAACTTTAACATCATTTTCAAAATCCAATGTTCCTGAATGAAGAGATATGATAGCTCTCCAGCAACCAATCCTACCACATCAACAACAGGCATCAGCTGAAGAAAGAAACAGTCTCCATACGAGACCTGAACGGGAACCAAAGTTTTGACAGAATCTCAGAACATGCCGAGTTGGAAGGAACCCCCAAGGATCATGGAGTCCAACCCTCAGCCCTGCACAGGCCCATCCCCAAGAGTCACCCCCTGTGCCCCAGAGGATCATCCAAACCCTCCTGGAGCTCTGGCAGCTGTGCCCACTGCCCTGGGGAGCCTGTTCAGCTGCCCAGCTCCTCTCTGGGGGGAGAACCTTTCCCTGAGATCCAACCTGACCCTGCCCTGACACAGCTCCAGCCATTCCCTGGGTCCTGTCCCCGGTTCCCCCAGAGCAGAGCTCAGTCCTGCCCCTCCTCTGCCGCTGCCCAGGAAGCTGGAACTGCAGAGAGGTCTCCTCACAGTCTCCTGTTTTTCTATATTCAACAAGTTTCAAGTATTTGATGTTTATTCAGAAGGAAATTTAAGCCCAAAAAATAGAAAGCTGAAAAAGAAAACACCTTCATACTCAAGATAAAATCTAGGATAAAGTTACTTTTCAGGTCAATCCAAAAAAAATAATTCTAGTAAAATGTAACCATTTCATCAATTAACTTTTTAGCTTACACTTTTTGTAATGAAAATTTCAAAGATGTATTTCAAAATTATAAACTACACAAAAGTCAAAATTATAATTTAATTTTATTATTAATAAAGTAGTATTTCTTCAAACTATATTTAAGTCAAAGCTTTTACAACTCTAGAAAATTTCAGACCAATGCTAATCCACTATTTGCTCAATTTCAAACTAGCACTAATTCAGAGCTTACTTGCAAACTGCTATTCTACATCAAACAAAACTGCAAGTAAAAGGTGGGGATTTTTCAGCAAGACCATTGTGGATTGATGCCAATATTTGTTTTGAATTGAGCAGAGCTTGAAAAAGTGTTATCTCAGCATTAGAGCACGAATACAGATCTCTGATCATCAGTAGACATCAACAAGCCAACAAAGCTGAATATTATTTTCATCTCTTTCCACCTACTTGGGAATTTCAGAGAAAGATACCTTAGTGCAGTATGGTTGTTCACACCAAAATTTTTGAGAGGGATAAATTACATGTATTAGTAAAGAACTTAAAATACACGTATCTGAAAACTAAACCACTAGTTCAGGCTAAAATAGGAAATGCTTTTGTCACTCCTTACACTGTGAAGAAGCATCAACTTCATATGCATTGAGAGAAAAAAAATAGAGGGGATTAAAAGACAGAGTGCTAAGCTACCCAAACTCTTTAAAAACAGAAACATATTTACATTATATGTACCTTCCACTGCTCTCCAGAAAGCTGGAAAATAAACTTGTTTCTTTCCTTATTCACTTCATCTGACAAAGCATGCTTTTTCTGGAGCTGAGGATTCTTTCCAGAAGTGTCCAGGTTCTTCTCACTGATGTCTACAAAGCCATTTTTGAGGTATTTTGATTGAGGAATACCTTTCTTACGGCACTCCAGTATCAAAGTCCATTCCTGCTTTATCCTGAAATAGTGCCAAAAAAGGTTTATGTGAATCAACTGAGAAAAATACAACAGATAAGCCTTAAAGCCTGATCTTCATTTCCACAAATACTTAACAAATTGCAATTATTTGTCTAAAATATTTACTATTATTTGATTAAAAAAGAAAAAAAAAAAAAGGCATATTCCTGGAGTCATGCAAAGATTTTGTAGACATACATCCAGATTTCAAATGAGCAGGATTTCATTCACTGACTATAAAACAGTGACACACAGAGACTGAGCACATTGCTATGAAGTTTTTGAAGTGTGCCATGAAGCACATGCCCTTTGTTTTCATAAGATAGGAAATGCATTCTCACAGAACAAGTTATATGCATAAACAAAATGAACCTGGTGATGCATGCAAAAATTCTACTGGGACAAAAAAAAAAAAAAAAGTCATTTTAGAAAGTAAGAAGTGCCTTTTTTCCTGCCCTTTTTTGTTCCAGCACAATGGTTTATTTTCATTTTTATACCAACATCTTCTTAGAAGGTAAAGGTCAATGTTACCACATGCCAACTAATTTCAGATTCAATTTCAATGTAACTTAAGGTTCACCTCCAAGGTAAACTTTTTTCTCATATAACTGCAGGTGCAAAGTCCATTTGATATAACTAAGCATTGTCAAAAGCACATGCTTTTAGTTAGGAGAGATTTATTTCAGCTTAGTCAATTAAAGAACAGGTTGATTAGGTGAAGCAAGCCTTCCTTACACCAAAATAAGACTCTGCAGAGCCCCTTGCATAAGGGGCTTGTTTGAATACAAGATCCCTGTCGTGCATGAGATTCATTTATGTGATATCCACCCTCAGGTAGGAATATTAAGCTAAAGGATTGAACAAAACTGACAGCAGAAGAAGGACACAAAGTGTAGGATAAAGTGCCCTTAGAGAAAGTAAAAATGTTATGTCCTAGAAAGAGAATCACATGCAAGCTTGTAAAGTTCAAGTAGGAAGTAAGAAAAATTGCACATGGATTCCCAGATATCATAGGATTTTTCACTGCAATGTTAAGATGTTAAAAAATGAAACATGAAACAGAATCACAGAATCATAGAAAGGTTTGGGTTGTAAAGGACCTTAACTATCTTCTAGTTCCAAACCCTGTACCATGAGGAGAAACTACTCCCACTAGCCCAGGTTGCTCAAAGCACCCCCTGCAACCTGGCCTTGGACACTTCCAGGGTTGGGGCATCCACAACTTCCCCAGGCACCCTGTGCCAGGGCCTCACCACCCTCACAGCAAAGAGGTTCTTCCTCACATCTAATCTAAACCTACTGTCCTTCCACTTGAAGAAATTCTCCCTTGTCCTACCACTACAGCTTCTAGCAAAGAGTCCCTCTCCAGCTCCCCTGTAGGCCCCCTTCAGACACTGGAAGGTTGCCATGAGGTCTCCACACAACTTTCTCTTCTCCAGGATGAACAGCCACAACTTTCTCAGTCTGTCTATGTAGAGGAGGGGCTCCAGTTCCCTTATCAATCTTATGGCCTCCTCTGGACTTGCTCCAGCCAGCCAATTCTTTATCCAGTGGGTGGTCTACCCATCAAATCCGTGACCACTATTTAGAGACAAGGTTGTTGTGCAGGACAGTGTCAATTGCTTTGTCCAGCAGTGCTGTAGCCCCACCATAAAAGGCCTCCACATTTTCAGACCTAAAACCAAAATATCTGGTTTTAGGTCACACACAAGAAATCAGTTACAAACTCAGGCAGAGGAAGCGTCTCCAAAAGTTCTGTGGAAATAAATAATTTTTGGACACTCATAACAAGGTGCGAAATAGAAACTGCGGTGCAGAATACACTTACAGGAATACGATAGCATAGATTAAAAGTCATATTTGTCTCAATGCTATCAAAATAAATCTTAAGAGATCAAAACTGCATGCCTAAATAAGAAAGGCATTATTGAGATGGCTGTGTACACTCCGGCACTTACAGAAACCTCAGGGGACGTTAGAGAGACTTGAACGCAGAGAGCACAGCAACAGCAGAGACATACACACTGCACAGGGATGTGTTGCAGGCACTTTGTACAATTTTAGAAAACACATATGATCATCTGTCAGGAAAACAAGCCTGGGAAACCACTGGAGGACAGTTTCAAGGAGCAACTCGCTACACAAGGGACATCAGAGAACTGCAAAAAGCCCCTTTAGTAATAATGACTGCAATGTGCTCCCAAGTGACACCCTTATAAGGAGAAAATACAGGAAACCACCTTCTAAGATATTTCAGAAGGTGAATTAAGAGTCAAGTTGGTTAAAACTTTAGCTCACTGTATAAAATATTAACAGACTATGTGAGGACAGCAAAAATTCAAAGTACGTTCTAATGAAGAGACAGTAAGGATATCTTTCTCCCACTATTGCAAAAAAATAAAAAAAATATTTAAAAAAGATAAAACTGCATTTATCTTCAAACTAATAAATTATAAGGCAGTATAAGCTCTGATTAACACATAAAAAAAAGAGAAGTTCCTTACTGCAGGTATACAAATTAACAGGAAAAGGATTTGTGGCATATCAAAAGCAGGAAGCTTCTCAGAGAGAAGATGGGAACAATAACTTATCAAGATGTGAAAGGTGTAGTGAAGTTATTGAGACCTGCAAAATTGGCTTCAGTTTTCATTAAAGAGATCAGAGTGTACTTTATGTGTAGATGTCTGGAGGACTTTCTCGTTTTTAAGTGCCAATAGAGGAGCTGCAAGAATACTAAAATATATATTTGAAATAAATCTCCCAATTTCTCCCAGTGTCTACTGCAGTATGGACTGCTTCATGCCACAGCAAGCTGTGATACGAGTTCGCAAGAAAAAGATTGGGCAGACTGAAAAATTGTCTAGCAACATGTTCAGTTCAAAGTGTCCCCAGAGTGGGCAGAAGCTGCTGGTACAGTCAAGGAAGAGTCTACCAACCATGCACAACTCCTAATATTTTCTGAAGCTACTTGATAAGACAAAGACAAGTAAATAAGTTAGAGCTGACACAACTCCTTATTCCACACTGTGATACTTTTACAAGCTGCAGGTGATATTTCTGGTTACAGAGGGAGAGATACCCAAACACAGGATTGCACTAGGCAGCCCTACCAAGGGTGTCCCCTCCAGCTGCAGTTTATAAGTGCTCAGATGACAAAATTTTCCAAATCAGCTGATATTTGCCATATCAGTCACCCATATCAGACACGCAAGCACCGTTTTCAGATGCTTTGACACATCAGCCAATTCAATTTTTAGTGTTGATCTTACCTATTCCATCTGCCATTTGGACTACAGAAACCACCAGCACAAAAAAGGGCAGATGTTGTAATTATCTGAGCCATTAAGAGGCAGCAACCTCAGGACCACAGGATCAAAACCCTAGAATTCATGTTTTTTCCTAAAATATTCTAAATAATCCTATTTTTACTTACCGCCACTGCACTGCTGTTTCTCACTTTCTCCTCCAGTCCTCCACAAGCAGCATTTCTGTCCCTCTGTGATACTCTCCTCTGCAATACTCTCCTCTAATTTCCATGGAAGTCCTCCATTTTCTATCAGAGCAATAAATATTTGACCTCAGTGCATAACTCGATGCACTGAAAAAAATTGCCCACAAAATGGGTTTGTTTTTTTTTATTCATTGCTCTTCACTTAATCACAAAAAATGACTGACTCCTTCCTCACAGTATAAATTCTAAGAAGGTTAGAAACTTTAAAAAAAACAGACAGAAAAGGTCAAAAAGTCTACCTCAATAAGAAGTAAGGCACTGAGCTGCACTACTACATCTCAGAGCTGGCTCTGTCACGTAGAATCCAGGAGCAATAGAGCAGAGGGCTCAGATCTAAAATGTTACTCTCTCACAACAAGGAATATAGTAAATGGCAAGAAGGGAGCTACATTAAAGCTGAAAGAATAAACTGCCCTCTGACAGTTTGCTGTTAACATATACAAAACACAAAACACAGGAGGTCATTGCTAGCCAACTAAAACTAAATACACATAACAAATATGGTTGTTAAGCAAATCAGTCAGTGAAATATTACCTCAGAAGAAAGAGAGGCATTGAAAATTAAATATGGTAGGGAATTCAATATGCATATTACACACCGGTATGGAAATCCTGTGTCGAATTTCTTTGGTCCTACATTAAATTATGGCAACATGCTCTGTTAAGCTTTTAAAGAATGCAAAAATATCCACTTACAGTCACCAGGCTAAGTACTATGTATAAGCACATTTTGAACAGATGGAGAGTGAATTAATAACAGAGCCACAAAAGTGCATGATTTTGTACAGCACATCTCAGAATGAAAATGTTATATTTCCCACAGGAAGAGGTTCTAAGGATTTACAACCCCTGCTTGTAGTATTAGATTACACACCAAACAAATGAATCCCTATGAGCATTCCTGGCCTGGAGTTGTGACTTACATCAAGCCAGTGTGTATCATGAAGCAAAGACTACAAAGCTGTAGTTTGCAGGTTCAGCTGAGATGAAACCAAAGGGATCTATCCAGCTACGATGTTGTCATTCTGTTCTGTCATTGTAAAACAATTGAGGTGATGGTACTTCTTAAGGGCCCTTTATAAAAATAGAGACCATTTTAAGCCTTTCTTTTTTGGCAACCCTCAAATAAGACTGAATTTCTGCCACGTTTGTAGTATCTGAGGTCTATTGCATGAATCTTAGGAAAGACATCAGAAAGAAAAGGCTTCTAAAGCAGTGTGGCAAACAGACACAACAAATCTACGCAGAAATAAAATCATCTTTTAAATACACTGGTACACTTTTAGAGAAATTAGATTTCTGGTCTTGACACTTTAAAGGCTCCTGGTATTGCAGAAATACATTTTCACATATGAGAAATGAGTTGGTTACAAAATCACAGCCCTCCTAAAGTTTATGTCTTTTTAACACTATTAGGTAATAAAATAAGTTGGTTTCCCTCTAGAGCTTGATCAAACAGGTGCAATCAGATTGAAGAAACAACAATCATTTTCAGTATTTAAAAACATGAAGTTAGTCAAGCCTAATTTAGGTGAGAGTACGAACACAGAAAAATATTTTACCAGGACAAAAGACCCAGACAAGAACTAAGGTTCCAACTCAGCAAACCACCTCAGTATTTGCACTTCAATCATAAAAATAGTCCAAGTAATTTTTGGAAAGGCTGGTTGAATGCAGCTCATGTTTGTCAAAAAAAGAAAAAAAAGTTAAGTTTCATACCCATATATCTGTAACACAAAAGCACATCCGTCACTGAGGCAGACTGTATGTGGTGTGGAGGAAATTTTATTTTGGCAAGTTATTTCCCAATACACACCCTTTTCCAGTAAGCTTTCAGGACCATACACTACAGATATGAAACAGGAACACCAGGGAAATAGAAGATTCGAGTATTTCCATTTTGGTTAGTGCTGAATTTCTCATCAGGTAATCATTCCCCAAATGCTATTTCACTACTGCAGCATAGCTGCAGAAATGAAATTTCACAACATATAACCTTTCTATTATTATTATTTTTATACATATTACTTGTCAATAACAAGGCAGTTCCTTGCTTGACATTTTAGTTTCTCCAACAAAATTATGAATCGATTCAACCTGATGCAAGGAGTTACTGTACAACAAATTCAATGACTGGGCCCTTCAGAGGAGCAACCAGCTTGGAAAACAAGAAGTGTGCATTGGTAAGGACTTCAGAGTCATCAAAGCGAACAAGGAGTAACACCGGGTTTCTTTCAATTGCTATACCTTCTGCTCAGTGTCTGACTGGGAGGCCTTGAGGAAAAGCTATGGCTCTTAGGTAAAGAAAGGAAGTTTCGTTAGATGGCACTATTTACTCTAAATCAGGATGGAAGAATTGACCAGGACACTACACAGTGGCGGTGGCACCAGCTTGGGAATTGCTAGCTGTGCAGGATCATCAAATAAGCCCATGGAATTTTTATAAAAGCATTACAGTTAAACTGGAGCTCAGTCCAAAATATTCCTGATAGATGAGTAACGTTTGTTTCAAATTCAATTGAATTGATCTAATTTCAGTCTCATTGCCAGGCTTTTCTATGGGTTGTAAAGGGTTGCGGCTGAACAACAGTTTTTATCTTACAACACACTTCTGTGCATTATTTTACATACAAGGTCTGTATGCACAGGTGCCTAAAAACAAAGTGTTTATTAGTGCTGCATATCTAATCCCAACTTGTTGTCTACAACTTGTGTTTGGGGCCAAGGGACTCCCAGTTTGAGTTTTAGACTTGCTGGGAAAAAGTTTCTAATAAGGTAGGAGAATAAAGATAAACATCACAAATAAAACCTTATTTCAGGTACAAACTGAAGTTTGGTAGAGAGATAGAGAGAAATCTTTTTTATTAAATGAGCACGTAACCTCTCAGGGTAAAAAAGTCACTGTCTGCCTGTAGAGTGTAGTTTGGTTTTTGCTTTGTACTTTTTGCTTTTTACTTTCAACAATCAGGAAGTGCATAACTCAGAAAAAATAATACTTGCACATTTAGCTAGCCAGGCTTTGAGAGGAAGTTTTTGGAGAAGAGACACATTGGAAAAGGTAGCTGAGCAAACTTTTATCTTTGCTGCATGTTTGTTAGTGGACAGAAGAGGTTGTGCCATTTCACAGCAAAGATGTAGATAGCTAATCTGGGCAAACAGCTCTGGCATTTCCTCACTTGAATGCTTAATTTGTTAGCCTTCAGTTTTATCTTACCTGCTTTCACACAGAAGACAAACATGTCACAATCCTTAGGAAAAAAAAAATCTAACTGTAAACTTTCACTCTCACTCCCTTAAAATTAAAAAAAAAGGTAGAAAAGAAAACTTAATGAGGAAAATCACCATGCCACATCAAGGTAACCTGACAACATTCAGTATTGCAAGGTACAATATAAGACTGTCCCCCGCTACCAGAATTTAGAAGATTGAATATAAAACACTACTATAAACACAAACTACCTTCAAGAATATGCACTTTTATAAACATATCATAAACTCAGTACAGTGTACATTTTTCGTAACAGTTTGTGTCTCATATCCTGTGGGACATTTAGAATAGGCGTC
The DNA here is from genome assembly GCA_013397135.1 of Pachyramphus minor. Classification (NCBI taxonomy): domain Eukaryota; kingdom Metazoa; phylum Chordata; class Aves; order Passeriformes; family Tyrannidae; genus Pachyramphus; species Pachyramphus minor. The sequence continues at coordinate 375,457 of VYXB01009192.1, read as the reverse complement.
TCTGACGGATCAAGAACATGAAGTAAAATGAAATTAAACCTGTACAACACTATTTTATTTCTTTTTCTTTTATATTCAGTTGCTGGTTTGTGTGTGTTCTTTAAATTGCCATACTTCACAGTCCCAGAAATTCAAAGAGGAAACAGAGGACTAAATTAATTCCACATAAAATTATCTGATACCAGTACCTCAGAAGGCCAGATATGAATCTCTCACAGCATTCTCAGTTGTTGGTTGTCCAGAATCAGCTTTCACTGGACAGTTGCTTAAACCTCTGCTCTAGACCTGTAAATTCCCAAAATCTTTACTAGAGCTCACTGTTAATGCAAACAGAGTTTAAGCTTTTTATTCATTTGTGAGATTTTTCTCTTGAGAAAATCTCCAGTCAAAAAATGTCTTACATGTGACTGTTTACTGATTCTGCATGAATCAAATTGCCCTGCCCCAAGGCAAGCGGAGCTCCCTAGAGGTTAACTGGGAGTTTGTCCTTGAATAATACATGCTACATTTCACTACAAATTATTAGGCCATTTTATGTAGCAACACAGCTATAAAGTACCTGTGCAATAGCAAGGGCATTAGCAAATTGTAACTTCTTTGAGAAAAACTTGTTTAAAAAAAAAAAATAAAAGGAAAATAAAGCAGCCTCAGAAGGCCAGATTCCAAACTCATCTGTTACATGAGTGTATTTGCAGAGAAAGTCTATTAACTTCAGCCCTACTTAGGAATTCACTCTGGCTGCTGGCGAAAGTAAATATCTAGAATCTTAAATGCTAGAATGCAGCCCTCATCTGGGGCAATTAACTGCCTTCTTCAGATGTCTTTTTGGAAACATTATTTCAGATCAAAATTCTTCACAAAATAATTTCTTTCTGTGACACAGTGTGTACTAACATTGATTTCAGTGTGCCTACCTGAAAATAGTAGAATTTTAATCTCTGAGTGTTATACTAGAATTTAGTCACACACAGAACTCCATAAAATAATTACATGTATTTCTACAGGGAAATATTTTTTCCATTAGGTATTTAATCATAATTAAAATTTTATCTGTACTTTCAAGATAACAACAAGTAAAGTCTTGTCATATTTTTGGCCCAACATTTGAGACCACTGAAAAGCACCTAAGAAATAACTCGTGATCTGACATTTAGGACCTAAATGCCAGTGATCACTGCAGACCTCATAGAACAAAGAGGATTTTCTTTTAACTGAATTTAGCACTTTACTACTAATATTCATTTTACTGCGCCCATTATTCTACTGGCTTTGTCTATTCTACAGGCCTTCGTCGTGAGAATGTGTTGTGGGTTTTACCAGCCCCTGAAATAGTCAGGTCCAGGTAGATTTCCGGAGAAAAAGCCAATCAAAATTTTTAGTAACGCCTCTGCTAATGAGATATTTAAGAAAACGGAAGAGAACATTTTGCGCAGAAGAAATTAGAAGAAACCATGGAGTAGGAGGGAGGCAGCTGGCCC
>VYXB01009192.1:303721-373575 GCA_013397135.1 Pachyramphus minor | reverse complement strand
CTGGAGCAAGTTGTTTCGGGTAGGACCTTGTAGTCCCAGTGAGGGATCCATGCAGGTGCAGCTCACTTGTGACCCTAAAGGACAGCAGAGAATAGAAGAGCTGCTGTCCTGGGTGAATCCACAAGGAGAGGTCTATTTAGGACTATCTTCAGTGGGAACGGGACCTCCACACAGCAGAGGAAGGACTCAAAGCCATTCTCTGTAGTTGTGGCTGAAGACTATGGTGAAACAGGTGTCCCCCTCTAGACCATAGCGGGGATCCCATAGGAACAGGGGAAAGGACTCAAAACCCACTATTCCCTGTAACTGTGGTGCAGACCATGGTGTATCAAGTATCCCCTTGTAGTCCATGGAAGACCTCAGGAGCCCGGTTGTGCCTTCCTCGCCTCTGGTCCTGTCCCAAAAGGAGGAGGGGCAGGTCCAGTCCTGAGACGGACATGCAGCAGAGCCAAGAGGGAGAGAGAAAGAAACTTTCAGCTACAACAAATTGGAGCTGTTGCCTTAAAGGTAACAGAAGAGAAACCTACAATACTACAATTGCTTCACAAGGAAGAACCTTTCTTCCCTCTGGACTGATACAAAATGGGGAGAAATGATTTTATAAATAGTTATGATGATTTTACAAAAAGAAGACACCTTTCTCCTGAACAGAAAAGCGGGGAGAAATGCTTTTTGATGGAACCTGGTACTCAGCCAAATGCCCAAGCCTGCAGCAAGGACCTTCCCCCTCCCTTGCCTTTCCAAGGCGGGGAAATAAAGACTGAAAACCCAAGAGAAGCCGAACTTATAAAAAACAACCTAACATTCTTTTTCACAAGATAAGTGAGTTTAGTTAGAACTGTTATAGCATATTATTCCTCAGTCTTTTATCCTGTTAGTAATAAATCTTAATATTATATCCCTTACATCAAGCCTGCTTTGTCTGTATAAAACCTCTCTCAACTTATAGTAACTGTGTGGAGGTGGGAGTTCGAGGAAAAAAATTGAATCCCTGGTTTAAAACCCACAACAGAATGAATATGGACTTAGCCATTTATCTTTGCCATGCCATTCATCTTTGCCATTACTGTGGATGAAATACTGATCACTCATACTCAGGAGACGAAAACTAATGTATTACCTCCTTTTTTCCAGGAGCTCTAGAAGCAGAACTAACTGGAAAGCAACCTGAGAGCATGAAGACACACAACTATCCAAAGAATAGTATGCAATTTGCAATTTAAAGGAAAGAAACAAAGATCCTTCCTGAATGCTGCAAGTGCACTTCAGCCCTTTTACTTCTGTGCATTATATCTCAAGTTCCCTATCTCCAGTAGGCACAAGAAGATAACAGAATGACTTTGAACCCCCTTAGCAGAAAAGATCAGAGCAAGCTGTCAAGCTCCCTTCTTTCACGTGAAAGGGTGGCTACAGACAAATAACCACAGGCAGAAAAGGCAGGGACAATGTATTGTTTTTATGGAAAAGACAAGTCACAGTAAGAAATTAGTCTTAACCTATGCTACTGACTAAAAACATGGGAGCTCACATGAGCTACCTCAGAGCATATGAGGTTACCCTCTTCCCCTCTTAGAAGGGGGGAACTGAGAAGTTTCCAATTCATGGTTTAACTCTAGGTGGTAACTAAGTACCACACAGACACTCTCTAGCCCCCTGGTGGGATGGGGAAAACAATCAGGAAAAAAAAAAAAAGCAAAAGCTTTGGTGAGATAAGAACCATTTAAAAATAGAAAAGTAAAGTATAATAATATTACTAATATTAATGGCAATAATAATAACAAAGAGGAGAGAGAGAAAAATAAAACCCTAGAGAAACAAGTGCAACTGTTCACAGCCTGCTGAATGATTCCCAAACCAACCCTGAGAAACAATCAGTCACTGCCAGCCAACTCCACCAGTTTATATACTGAGCATGATGTTCTATAATATGGAATACCCAGCTTGGGTCAGCTGTCCTGACTGTGCTCCCTGACAGCCCTTTGTGCTGCTCCTCACTAGCAGCGAATAAAACACTGGAAAGTCCTTGACATAGCATAAGCACTACTTAGCAACAACCAAAACACCAGTGTGATATCAACATTATATTAAATCCAAAACACAGCACTGTACCAGTTACTAAGACAAAAACTAGCTCGACCGTAGCTGAAACCAGGACACAGCTCAGACCAAAAGGAAAGGTCTTGCTAGAGAATTCAATCTGTGGGACGAACTTTTTTTTTTTCTGTTATCTTTTCTCTTTTCACTTTTATCTTTTATCTTTTTTCTTTTCTGGTTTTATTGGATATTTATATAGGATTATGGTTTTTATTTCAGGCTTTGGTAGAGATGGAAGAACCAAGACTGCTATTACAGATGTTTCAAAGAGAAAGGTCCTGCAGAAAGGACAGTCAGACCTTGTATTACCCTGGTCTCCTCTTAGACCAGCAGCTCTGCTGTCAGTGTACTGCACTGGCAGAGAGACTCTATGAGTGGGAGTCCCCTGAGATCACCAAAACACCACATGAAGTTTCAGTCCAACGATATTCTTAAGACAGGGTGCTGTTTAACCCTGTGCATTTTATTTTTAAACTAGAAAGGGATTTTTATTCTTTTTTCTCTTCTTGGAGGCAGAAAAGTAAGTCAAAAGTTTCCAACACTGCCAGCACATTATAATATTTAACAGTGTCTTATGACAAGCAAAATATTTCTTAAGGAAACCACAAATTAAATATAATAAAAACAATAAAAATATTAGTGGACATAAGCATTATAATCACTGACATCTTTAATACCTCAACAAAAAAAAAATCTAACAATTCTTTTATTCTATTCTTTATCTCCTATTCAGAAGCAATTGAATGTGTCCATTAATTTAATTCCTTTTGTTTCCCCTGTCAACTCAACAAAAAGACTTTAAGTATTTCTTAGTACTGAAACTTATGAGCATGTTTTCATGAATTAATAAGTTATACTTTTATATAGCATATAAGAAATAGTAAGCCACAAAATGCTTTATTTTTCTCTTCAGTTTAAGTCAACTAAACAATAAAACACATGACTGGTAAATCACAATCTACATAGGAAAGAGCAGGGACTGAAGACATAGAAGCATAGTTTGTGTTGCATTTCTCTTACCATCATCTGAAGAAAGGAGGTGAGATATCACTAAAACTGAACCCAAAAAGCAAAATTTAATCATCAAGTAATGCTTAGTATATGACAGTGTTAGTGGTTAATAAGAATGGATTCAGCTAAAATGAACTGCACAAAAGTTGGCTTACTTCTCCAATGCACTCTTTTCTAATCTTTCTTTCTCCTTCCTCTGACGTTCTTTGTTCTTCTTAACTCGAGTTTCCCACAGTCCTCTTATGACAGAAAAATCAAATATTATCACCTGATGCCCCATATTGTCGACATTAAGCTTCTCCTGCAAGAACAAACCAACATATCAGGAAAAAAATAATGATAAAAACAAGGAACTAAACCATCATGTTTCATTAAAAGGCATAAGAAATATTAACATAGTATGCTTTCCATCTTACTCAATTTGTCTAGGGGTTTTGTGCTGACAGTAATCAATATAGCTTACCACCAACTTCTACATAGAATCTATGGCAACAGCTAGATGATAAATTTTTTGTATTCTTCACATTTTTCACTTTCCAAGATAAAGAGAGAAATGCAAAGGAATACTACTTTGATTAAGTAACACTGATGAAAATATCTTTAAAAACTTTGCATTTTTAACAATTTCTGTAATATTAAAATGAGAGCTCATAAAGAGTTTATTAATTTTAAATCATGCAAATTCATCTTGAGTTCTTGTGTATTCTGTGCCTCCCAGTCTCCTCCCTATCCCATTGCAGGGGCAGAGTGATCAGGTAGCACATTTGTGTTCAGTGGGAACACTGAAGGGTGAAATACCATTCCTAAACCACGATTCATGGATAGAAGCACATTCCAACAGTCAAAGACTTTCTCTGTACTGCGAGGAGTATAGAGATGAAATTTGGCTGTGCAGGGATGGGATGAGGAAGGTCAAGGCAAAGCTGGAACTGAACCCAGCAAGGGGTGCAAAGAATAGCAAGAAGGACACTCCTCATCAGCCAGAAAAAGGAAGGTGAGAGAAAGTGTACCCCCTCTTGTGGGCTTAAGCAGCTGGACTGCAAAGCCTTTTGTAGAGGACATTGAGTTTGAAGGCCTGAGACCAGGTCCTGAGAACAGAGAGAGCAAGCGGCAGAGGAGTACAGCATTCCCATGAGAACAGGTAAATGCACTGGCAGAGGAGTGCACCATTCCCATGGGAGCACAGAAACATAGGTATGCACCAATTGTGTTTTCTCTTACTGTAATCAATGTTATTATCTGATACACTTTCACAGAAAGCAAAACTTTCTTAGACTAGAACTCACCAATGGAAAAGGTGTTAGTGTCCTTTACGTAATAACTATCCAATCAGCGGGTGGCACAGTTACTGGACATTTTCTATTCATGTTGATGCCTGCTCAAAAATAAAGCTTCTTATTCTCTCATGGCACCACTTGTTGTTGATCCTGTTGGCCACCTCGACATTCTTATTGTAACAACCTCTGATAAACAATGCTGGAAAACTGATAACAGTGGATGAGAAGAAGGCTGAGACACTCAACCATTTCTATGACTCAGATGGCAACCTCTCTTCCCACACTTCTCGAGTAGATGGACAGCAGGATGTGGACTGGAGGAGCAAAGTCCCTCTCCTGTAAAAGAATAAAGATCAGGTGCCTCTGGACAGCATTGCATCACTGAGGCAGGGCAACCATGCAGAAACATGGGCAAGCTTGAGAGCTGGGTCCATGGGAATTTCATGCTGTTTGAAAGACCAAGTGCAAGCTGCTGCACATGGGTCAGGGCAACTCCTGGCACAGGCTGAAGGATGAACAGATCAATAGCAGCCCTGTTGAGAGGGACTTGGGGGTGCTGGTGGATGAGAGGTTGGACATGACCAGCAATGTGCTCTTGTAGTCCATGCATCCAATGCACAGTGGGCAGCAGGGTAAGGGAAGGATTCTGCCCCTCTGCTCTGGTGAGTCCCCACCTGCAGTGCTGCATCCAGCTCTGGGGCCTCAGCACAGGAAGGACATCGAGCTGCTGGAGCGAGTCCGGAGGAGGGTCACCAAGATGACCAGAGGGACAAAACACCTCTCCTATGGGAAAAACCTGAGACCATTGGGATTGTTCAGCCTGCAAAAAGAAAGGCTTTGGGATGACCTAAGTGTGGTCCTCTAGTACCTGTAGGCAGCCTGCAAGAAACATGGAGAGACTATTTAAAACAGTATGTAATGGTAGGACTAGGGGGTATGTCTTCAGACTGGCCTGCAAGAAACATGGAGAGACTATTTAAAACAGTATGTAATGGTAGGACTAGGGGGTATGTCTTCAGACTGAAAGGGTAGGTTTAGATTAGATATTGAGAAGAAATTCTTTGCTGTGACGTTGGTGAGGCACTGGCACAGATTGTCCAGAGAAGTTGTGGATGCCCCATCCCTGGGAATGTTCAATGCTGGTTTGAATGGAGCTCTGAACAACCTGGTCTACTGGAAGGTGACCCTACTCATAGCAGGAGAGTTGGAACCAGGAAATCTTTAAGGTCCCTTCTCACCCAAATCCTTCTATAATTCTATGTGTAAAACACAACATGGTGTTCCTTACTAAATTGTAGCAGTGTTTCAGTACCAACAAAGGAAACAAACCACCTACTAAATCCCTAATGTAAGCACACATATAAATCTTGACAAAAGAGATAAAGCTCTACTTTTTTTTCTTGGAGTCACTGGTGAGGGTACTATCATCACAATATACTAGTTTTCATGAAACATAGCTAGATTATCTACAGAGAAAAGTCACTTATTTAAACTTTGTGTGAGGTTTTATTAGAGAACACATTTATTATACCATTTCTAAGTTTACCAAATAAAAAAATAAAGAAAGGAAGGAAGAAAACACTGCTGGACTGTCTACTGATCAGTTAAAGAGCAATCTGCCCCTTCCTTTCCTGGGTGTTTTCAAGCTAGTATCTATATCTTTTTGACTTTACTGTGATCCTTTTTTCAAAGCCCTGCATTCTTCAGCTGGGCCTATTTGTTATCTGTCCTTCTGTTATAATACTGAGGAGGAGTGGGAAATTATTCTCCCCTTTGTATCTTTTCTCTTGTAACTTTGTAAAAGTCCTTTTCTCTTTCACCCTCTTTCACCTGTACACCTCTCTGTAACACATAACACATAAAGAATAATTTCTTCTGAGCCAAGAAAACATCCCCCTGTCCTCTGCGAAATGCACAGCATGGACACAAATGGATTATGCATAGGTACCCGCACAGGAAAGTTTCCTACCTGTTTGCTTTTTTAATCATCTCAATAAGAAAGTCCCTTACAGTACCTACAGGTACTGGCGCAGAGACTGGCTAAAGACCAGTATCTTTCTATTTACATAGCTTTCTGTATCTTAGGGTGTTTATAAAAAATGTTATCTTTGTTGTTCATAAAGCTGCCCCCATTGCTTGTTTATCTTGGCAAGCACTAACAATGTAGCAAAAATAGTTCCCAACCTATCTGGAACCAACTGCTGACAATAGCCAAGTCAAAACCCCATTAAAGCAGTGTAATTAGAACACTGACCTTCTTCTCTGGGGAAAGGTCTATCTATAATCAGCTGACCCTTCTAAAACATGTTCTCTAATAATTTACAGGAACTGTTTACCACATAAAATAAAACAGTCACCTCTGCTTACCTGAGAAAGAAACCCAGTGACAAGGACTTCCCCCCCTACTGCAGTAACTGCAGACCAACAGTCAGTCTGTGAGGTCTAATTCATTCTAATAGACCAGTTCATAGCAGTGTTTTGCTAGAAAGACTATTGCAGGAGCTGATTTGTTGCCAGACTGTGAAGTTGCAGCTGGACACTTGACCTCTATTGAAACTAGAAGGCCTTAATCAACACAGAGTCTGAATAGGCTGTGAAAGTGCTCTTTTTCCTTGACTTTTTCCCCACCTTCCTGTCTCACAGGTTAAGTCATCTGTTCTTTATTGAGACAGTGATTTATTAGACACTCAGGTTGGAAAAGTTCATACAGCTTTTATCCACATATTGCACTAGGCTCCAGTGCATCTGGGGGGGTTTCTTCAATGGTAAAACAAGCAGAGGAGGAACTTGGGTGGGAGGTGAGAGGTGTCCATCATAACTCTTCAGGACTAATCTCTTCAGAAGGAGCAAATCCACAAATCCTGATAAGACTACAGGGTGACAGGCTTTAGAAATATTCTTCAGGACAAACACAGAACACTTTTTGTCATCTACAGCTCTGAAAAGGTCACCTAACAGTCTTCACAGAGCTGTTGCTTTACCCTATATCCTTGTCTATAAAATAGGCATGAAGTATCAAGCATGATGGCAGAATATGCATTTGCCAAAGCTCAGACACTACCATTTTCCTGATGATGAGATGTTTGCCAGAAAAGAGAGCCTGGCAAACTGGCCAGAACTACACTACTCTGATCCTAAGTGTAGGTTCTTCAGGGTACCTACTCATGCATGGCAAAAATTTGTGACAGAAGAAGCAACTACTAATAATGATTCCCATTTCTAGAAATACATAGGGCTGTACGTGTTCAACATCAAATACAGTGGTTGCCTTAATCTACTATTGCTGTTGTTGTCACAGGTAGAAAGTTAAATTTGGGTAGAGAAATGTCTTAATATACAATTCTTTCGAACTTCTTCCCTTCAGCTGGAAACACAGCTGTGTTTTATCCCATACTTCTGTTCTTCACAGGTAATCACTATTATCACTTTCCCAGTTGTCAAAAAACAAGAAGCAGTGAAGTTGGAAAGGGCCTCTGGGGGTCACCCAGAGTGAATTGCTCTGCTCAAATCAGTCATATGATTATTCACCCAAATCTATACTGCAGCCCCCTTCCTCTTCCAAATTCCCCACCCTTTCACATCCCATGTCTAGACCCACTCATCAAAGACAATCTTTGGCCATACCTGTGAGTATAACCTAACCCACTTCTAGGGCAGTAAGTGAAAAACAAAAAGCACAGTCATGCTATTTCTCACCCAGGAAACAGGCAACCTTGCTTTCATTAGGGACAAGTCCTGACTACAAAAGCAACCATCACCTTGCATTTGCAAGGCCCTACTTCATAACTTTGCAGCTTAAGGCCATCTCCCTTGAGAGACATCTACATCTAAATTACGCTGTAGATCACCAACACAACCTCCTTTGATGATGCACGGTTATAACATTTATCAGTCTTTTTTGAGTTATTAGTGAGATAGATCACAAAAGCAAGGTTATTCAATAATGTATTCAATTTATGTACAGTGCTTTCCAGGGGAAAAGGGATTCAGAAACATAAAAAAAAGGCAAAGATATCATTTACAATAGAAACTAGTGTGGAGAAACTAATTCTCTGTGTTTGTCTATGAAAGCAAACAACCTTATCCCTAGCCATTTACACCTCCCAGGAAATAATCTACAAGGCCTTAACCAATATCCTTAAAAGGCAACATACTGGGTAGTCAAACTAATCTTATCCTCTCGGTTATGATTAGCTCAGAAACAAAGCTGGCCATTCAGAATGCTTCTCTTTTTTTTTTAATTACTGCAAGATTTTCCTATTATAAGCAGCTACACGTCACATTAAGGAAACATTTTAAAGCAATATATAATTCAAATAATTAATATAAAATTTTTTAAAATAGCTCTTTTTTTTAATAAGTATTTCATTATTTGGCAATGTAATAAGAGAGTTTGTAACCAGAGAAGCTTGTACTAGTGGCAGAGGAAAGAAATTTCCTTTTGTTACACTCTTTCCACTCTTCATGGGTTTTTTTAAGAAGAGGGAGAAGAAAAAATCCCTTTGAACATCACTGCCTTTGCAACATCTTCCCTTCCTCAACCAGGAGGCTGTGTCATTTTCAACTTTGTCCAGTTTTCATCAATAACTAGAATTTTTCCTCTCTACATTCTGAACCACAAGTTGATCTTTCTCTCCCCAGGGCAGCACTTTCAGTCCAAGATACCACAACCAACAAGATTTTCTCAATTTCAGCATTCCAGAGTTCTGTGCCTTCACTAAAGCACCTAACCATGCCCCTGTCCTACCAAGCAGGTCTCTCAGACTTGTCCCACTGCAGGTCCCATCCCATCACCAAGACTCTTCTTCTTAGCAAGTGGGTCTAATTTCTGGTTTTAGAGAGAATAAAACATCTTTCCTTAACAGTCCTGCAGAAACTTAATTCATTTAACTGGATGTATAAATAGGCCTATTAAAATCAAACAAGGTCCTCACGTGTATAAGGATAATGACACTCTGAAACATTTGGAAGATTAAGTGGCAAAACCCCCAAAATCTTAGTGATGACACCCATCATATGTTTTATTTAAATGATATAACATAATGTTAAGTGTTATTGCTAGTAAAAGCATCTGCTTAAGTATCTGCATGGATTATTTTTATTTTATCATTTATTTTAACATCTATTTTATTTTATCAAATAAATTCACCTAGAGAGCAGACTGCTCTCTAGCATCTACTTCAGACTTTCTTTTTTAAATAGGAGTAGTACTTGAGAGCCATATAACCAGAATCTTTTCAGAAAGGTGTTGAATATATTCAGAACGGAAAAGAAGGTATCTGTCTTGTAACGTCTATAACCTGATTTTTATTTTTCATTTATTGTTTTTCACATCGTTGTTACAAATATATGTGTGCTTCAGATGTCAACCCATCAGTAAAACTGGAGAGATTTAGTGTGCTCTGCCTTAAATGCCCTTGCTCCCTTCAGCTTCTGATATCTGCAACCCTTGTTTAGAGTTCTGCCACAGACCAGCCAGCTGCCTCCATAGCCATCCTTGATGGCAGCTACTGATCTCATAACTACTTGTATTTGTTACCACTTGATCTCTGAACCCTGAGCAGGCACTTGACAACTTGCCACCCCATCCAACCTCCCAGGCTCAATATAAGGGAAGAAATGATGACTTGTAGCACCTTTGGAGGTGTACCCAACCTGGGATATGGAGGACTCAGCCAACTGGGTTCCAAACAAACTGCTGACCAGTATATAAGCTAAAAAGAGCACTGAATTTTGGACACAAGGCCTTCCACAGAGCAAAAGTGCTTTTCGCATGAGCAGCTTTGTTGAAAGAACAGTTTGCAGCCTTTTGCGTTCATCTCAGCATCTGAAATATATCAATGTGTAGATGCACTGAGGAGCATACTAGAGAAAATAAAAAAAGGACAAGCAATGTCTTCTTCAGACAGAAAGGTAGCGGAGCACAAGAGAAGGTTTGCATTCTTGGACGTGATGACTGTCTGGCCCTCCAGGATTAATTCAAGCGACTCTTCTACGGCTTCTCCCTGTTTACCAACATTACCTGTCTTGTCTTCAGCAGGTTGAATAGAGCCAGTCATAAACCAAAATTACACTGGCTTTATTATACCACACCTTAACCTCCTCCGAGCAAAGGTGTTAATGCTGGCCAACTTGTCGGCGTACAGTGCGTTCTGTGGGACAAGGCCTATGTCTTCCCTTGAGTCTGGAAAGATTCCAGCATAGTTTTGTTACTACAAATGCAGCCAATATTAGTGTATGTTAACAGCCCTCCTGATTTCGTATGGTGCCTGGTTGCCCTCAATAACAGCACTGTGTATACTTTCCTATGCCGTTTTACATGAGTCACTAAATTATTAATGGTTTGGTTTCTTCAATTTGCTTAACAGCCTGGTTCATTTGGGCCCTTTTTCTTTCAGATAATCACTGTGGGAGATCTGCTGCAATCTAATGAATATTGCTGGCAGGATTACATTGGGGAAAATGTGAGTGAAATATTTCCTACCAATCCTGCAAATAATTTTTTAGGAAATAAGCTCACTCACACTGTGCTTCAGAATGATCAAGTCATTTATCTCACAAGTCTTTAAATAATTCAAGGGAAACCAGACATTTGGATAGCAACTGAACACATTTTTTGTGTTACCAAGAAAAGATTAAATTACAGAAACATGCTGTGATTGAAAGAGCAATGGAGGTTGCGACAATGTTCATCATATACAAGTATATTGTGCTAACTGTGCACAGCTTGTAAGTGAGGTAGAGCTTCCCTGGGCCACCTGGGGAGTAGGAGAGGCCTGCAAACTGGGAAGCTGCTCTTCCCTCCTAGTCTTGCTGCTAGTAACAGTCTCTTACTGTTCTACACCAGCAGGGAATTATACTCCCTGCTAATTTGGATTGCTTATCTGTCATTAAGCTTGCCAAATGTGCAGATTTGACAGTTAGAGTTTTAGGTCAGGGATCCAAGACAGATTGTGCTTCAGCTCATATATGCATGCACGCATGTGATGGCTGGGTCCTGGGGAACACGTGGCACACAGGGCAGTGCAGTGGATGACAGTGGGAGTCTCCCAAAAGCCTGGGTCCACAGAGAGCCAACTATTGTAGCTACGCCATGGAATAAATAGAAGAAGAAAGGGACAAGCTGCTCCAGCGCTAGAGAAAACAGTCCCGACACCTGGACATGAGCCCAGATGTTTTGGGAGTTTAAAATGTTCCCTTTTGCTCTCTCAAGAGCACAGTCTCATCCAGCTGGCTCCTAGATAAACAAACACAGAAGACAGTGACACTTTCAAGCTATTAATTAGTCTAACTTTCACCGAAGTTAATTTCAAAAATTAGTGTCTTTGCATATCATGGAGCTTAATCCTGAATGCTCTGATGAATCAAGATATTTTTTAGTTTTCTGACTTAAGAGGAATTTAAGACCAGAACCTGACGCTAACCTCTGTCATACACAAATAAATTACACTTGCATAGTTTACACAACACAAATTAGAGCAAATATTTCTTTTCTTGACACACTCCTTTTTCTTCAGGTAGAAATAACTATGAACACCATAAAATTAAAAAGAGATAAGCAAAGGCTAAGCTTGGTTTCCACCCATTTTCATGTCCGTATTTCTCTCTGCCCAGTGCTGCAGCACAATATTTTACTGACAGTTTTCATTAATCAGTTCCTATTCTAGATGTAAATTAACCAGTCTCACAAATAAGATTCCTCTTTAGCACGACAGTCTTCACATTTTGATTTTTAGACAATTTTTCACAGGGCTATTCATTAATTAGGTCTTTAATTATGGATTAATTAGTAGCTGAATTACAATATTCTCATACTTCCTCAACTCTTGTAGCAGTAATATGTTTGCCATCAAGCATGATAGATGTTACATATGCAAGGGGATTTATTACAGTTGTATTCCCCTAGTACTTCAGTAAGCTACTAATTATTCTTCCACTGACAGTAAAGGTAATGAAATGCTGGACTGATGCCTGTGACATAAATGCAGTCTTTTTTCTTTTTTTTTTCCCACTAGGTATCGCTGAAGAGAGGTCTATTCTCTTAAGATTGAAAGGAAAACTATGTGTTTGGAATGGGCACGTGTTTTAAGGTTTTTTTCTTACAAAGGGAAAACAGTAAACTTGAAAGTGTATTGCATATTTCTTAAGGTGCTGAAAGCATGAGTGTAGCTGTAGTCAGCAGGTCTAAACAATTGTCTTAGGTAGCATGCAACAGGGTCCTGGGACATGCAGGCCATGTGCTAAGAACTGATCAGAGAGACTCCACTTGACTACTCATTCATACCCCCATGGCAAATGAATTTGCACTCATCGCCACTGAACAAAACATGAAGAGTTTAATACACAATTAGATTATATTAACTAAGCATAGCACTACAGTTTCAGGGTTTCTCAAACCTGTTCATGCCCTCCATTTTTTTAACACAATGTCTCATTGACTTTTCCTATTTTTCTTAAGGATACTGAACCATCCCCAGAAAACAAGGCTACTACTACCTCTTGTGTCCCTTCAGAGGGCTCAGTCTCTGAAGTTACCTATGTGGATGACAGCATCAAAATTTTTGGCCCCCTGTCCTAATTGTGACCAATTGAAGACCCTCAAAATTTTGATCATTTCCTTCTGCTCCCAGGGAGTCAACTTTCTATATATCGATCTACGAATCCAATCCTGTCATCTGCCTCTAGTGCAGAAGGATAGCAAAACCTAAGTCTGACCTATAGCAGTCCTATTTCCAGTGTTAGATGCAAGATCATTAATTGTATATAGAGTAAAATGCTCATAGCCTGTTCCCAAGCTGTTAAATTCTGTGATTTAAGAAGATACAGCAGTTAATTTAGGGAATCAAGAGACACTGCTGCTTTCAACTACTCCAGCAGCTGAGCCATTTTAGCTCAAATGGTTCAAACTCCACCACAAAGTCATGAGGTGGCAGCTGTATTTTATCAACTCTCTTCTCTCACCACATCTGTGTCTTTAGTCTTTCCCACAAAATCTTCTCATGCCTATGGATAGGAGACATGCGTGGCATGGATGGACAGTTGGACACCCTCCTTTGGAACAACACCTTCACAACCTGTTTGGTTAATAAATGTTATCATCCACCCTTGATCCTGAAAATGGTGCTCAGTTAACTACTGTTGAGAGGAAGAACAATGGTCAGCTCTTTTTAGCCTACAGAAACTAATATGTCAGTGATAGCACATAAATACTTATGGCAGCAACAACAACAACAACAATAATGATAACATTTGACTTTAAATGATAGGCTTTTTTCACAAAAGATTTAGCAGGCTGTATCTCCTATGCCAGTCAGATTAGCTGTAAGTAGCCTACAGAAACTGAAGCTCTATTACTCTCTTTTAAATTCCACTGTAAATTTTGACAGACAGCAAAGATAAACGACCAACCTCTCCAACTATTTTTTATTGAAAATCATTCTCACACCAGCATATGTCCTTGAGATGTAATAGCAAGGGTTTATTATACTGAGTCACAGAGCGAGTCTTGAAAGCTTTCCTAAATTATAAAGTTTGGATTTGTCACAAGCGTAAATCTACTTAGAGAAACTGTGTATGGGGTGAATCTTAGTCTCTTTAAAGGTATTCACCAAATATACTACCTTGGATTAAATGTTGCATGCTCCAGTTATTTTTCCCTTATACATTAGCATGCAAAAATCCACAGCTCAGAAGCAGCAACAAAGATATGATAACTACTTTCTCTGCTATTTTCCACCTTGATCCCAGACATCTGAAGAAACATAGTAATCAGCAAAACTGTCACTTACCTACTACTAAAGAACACGAGTGTCCAGAGCTCCTGAGTGTGTTCTGTGGTTATTCAATTTGGGACACTGAGGTTGTTTATAGCAGTAGCATAACTCATGGCCAGCCAGACCTATTTGAACCCATCAGCGTGACTGGCCTTCCAGATGTACTAATATGCTATATTTGTAAAGTGATAACATGATCTGTGGTCTTACAGCAGAGGCACGGGCAGGATAAAGTGTCTGCACTGCATGACTCAACACAGGATGAGAAAAAACAGTACGAGGACAGCATCTCATTTGCTCCAAGGAAAGTGTGACAGAACTAATGTTCCTCACGCTTATGTATTTTCTTTGGAAAAGGGACAAAGATAATAAGAAAAAAAATATATATATAGTCTGCATTGCTCTGGTACAGACTACTTCTCCATACAATTCCGAGACAAATATACATGCACACACACACAGGCAACCACCATGCAGTTGCCATGAGTGAATGACCCACAGCAAATTCTGCTTTTTCTTATTGATGGTGTGTCACTTTCTATGCCCACTGCTTGGCATGGATGCCAGTACTCCTGCAGGTTGTTAGTGGACCTGCAGGGCAGGGCTGAGGAAGCCAGACTCCATCCCTGCTGCACAGCTGGCATTGCCAGGGCCTCAGGGGGCTGACAGAGGATCCTGAGCCGTGGGCAGATGGGAGGTTCCAGGGCGAAGGAGTGCAGTAGAGAAGATGCAGACATGGACAGAGAGGACCATCAGTGCCCTCATGGCCCTCCCTGACAATTCAGCACAAACGGCTGCAATTTCCTGATTGTGCCTTTGATAAATAAGCCCATTCATTTAGAATTAGAAAATCTTTCTTAGTCAAAAGATAACTGATTTACACCTAACCAGAGAAAGAACTAAAGTATTTTTAGTGAAGAGTCTGGGTCTGACATTTTCAAAAACTGCTTTTGATTAAATTGCTTTCTAAATTCAGCCTTTCAATTAAAGTATTATTTAATTTTCTGAATTAAAAAAAGGCAGTTTTCAACAATTTCTGTTTATTTTTCGTCACTACCAGTAATAATAAGTATTAATTACTACAACTAGGTCTGGCTGAAACTTCAGATACTAGTTTTACATTGCTACATTTTCAGTGCCCTTCCTGAAATCATATTATATTGGTACCAACAGAATTGGAAAATCCATTCAGTCATCTTATCCTTCAAAACCACCAGTGATAGAAGAGGATCACCACATCCACGTTGTCTAACACATTTTTATCTTCTGATACTACTACCCCCAAATTTACATATTTTTGCCAAACAGCTCTCTGGATTTCCTGCAGCAGTGAGCTTTATCAGACTTAAGCTGCAAGAGCTGGCAAACCAATCAGTGATGGAGACAATAGTTTGGAGCAGGGAAAGAGCATCGCTTCCGTGTTCAAAAGTATGGCCCATATTTCTGCTTTCTCGCACACTGCCTAGGGCAACTTGTTCCTACATTTTTGTCCAGAACACAACAACACAAAATAATACTTAATTAGCAATTATATTGAGAAACATGTGACCATCTCACTTTTTCATGATCCACTATTGTTCTTTAAACATTGAAATACTGACATGTGCTTCAGTAACAGAAAGCTGACTTTGCAGTTAACTCTCTGCCACTAGCCGAGGACTCATATATGACCTATCCCTCAAACTACAGTTATAGCCTATCCATGTAAAGGAGAGATTTGGGATGTTTGCTGGGAAAGGAATGAGGAAAAAAAAAGGATCACTTCATGAAATAGGCATCGTTTAATTAAAGAAAAAAAAAAAAAGGCTGTCCTTTTAAGGAAAAGGCACTAAGGATGGAAAAACAACAGAGGAAGGACATGAAATATTTAGAGGAGGTACAAAAAGTGACTGAAAACATGGGAAGAGAGAGAGAAAGACAGAATATATAATATTGTTTACTTGTGGATCTCAGTGTACTTGACCCAAAAAAAACTAAGGAAAAGGAAAACTGTAAGTCAATACCTAAGTGTGTCTCCAAAATCAAGCGTAATTCAAAGAGTATCTTGCATCAATGGTCACACAAATTCAGTCAAAGCTCAGTCCGTTCCTGGACCTAACAGGGTGGCTGCTATACCAGCAGACATCAGGAAAATCTGTGGTAGGATAATACCACAAGCAAGGGAATAGTAGACAAAACACTACTCAAGCCACTGAACAGACAGAAGGCTTGTTTGCAAACAACCCAATCTATTGGCTGTGGAGCCAGCACTGGAATCCCTGACATCCCAGTCTTGGGAACAGCTTGCAGAAATGCCCAAGCTGTCAGTGTGAAGCCAGCTGCTCCAGGAGGCAGCAGCTGCACTGCTTCCAGTGATGAATTTCCCCTGAAAGCAAAGCTTCCATCATGAAGCAGTGTACTCATCCAGCCCTGCTCCTACCACAGGGTAGCAGATCCTCTACCAGGATACATGATAAATCCACAACTCAGATAATCCAGCTGGGGTCAGTGAGAACTGACTATTAACAAACAAACCAAAGGATATTACCTTTTTACACTTGTGCTTTAGCCAGAGCACATCTTGTCTAATTAAACAATCTCCTCTGCCATTCCATTTTACAGAAAACTCCCAAAGTAAAAGCAACAAAAACACCAACAACATAATCTACCATGTGAATGATTGTTTCAGATAACCAACTGCAGTACCTAACTTATTTGTCTGGTCTGTCATCATTGTTCATTCTACTAGGGACAATAATATGCAATTAAATTAAGGTCAGTAGAAGACTTTAGACATTCAGGACAGTGTCTGGGTAACACAAGCTCCTGCCAAAACCTAGCACGGGCAGAAGTGCGAAGGGCATTTAATGTGAACAAGGCACCTTCACACCAATACTTCAGACAGACAGAAGTGTTCTAGCATAGGTCTCATCAAAACACCTACTACAAGGACACACATGACAATTGACAGCTTTTTAGGGATGCATTTCCTATAAACATACAACAAAGCAAATTCTATGTGAGGACTTACACAAAGTCAGAAGAACAATAGAACTTGCTAGACTAATTTATTGTGCACTGAACAAAACCGTTCAGCAAAAATAAGACATGCTTGCTTTCTGCTTTGTTTTCACATTACCCATATGGCCTTCAGTCTTGAGTTGTTAGAGCTGCAGAATAACTGTAATAATACTGCAGAATCCATAAGTCACACTGGAAATCACTTCAGCAGGTCAGATTATTGTATCTGTGACTTTTCAGTCTTAGAGGGTCAGTCCTTTCTGATGCAACCTAAATATGTATGCACCAAAGAAAGATCCAATTTATAATTCATGACAGAGCTACAGCTCAGAGATGACTGTTGTCATCTCACATTGAAATGTGCCTGGAGCATTAGTATGATGGGCAAAGTCTCAGGTAAGGTTCATAATTCTGGGCTCTGACTCACTGTTTTGCTGTCCTACCTGGCCTTTTATGCAGACTTCAGTCTGCCATCACACAAGCTCTTCAGCAGACTTGGCTTATAGCTCATCTTGTATTTTTTGGGTTGAGGTTGTACAGCTCTGCTGAAAACAAATCCTTCTTCTGCTGCTGTTTAGAGATTTCATCAGAGGCCCTGTTAACTTAATACATAAGTCCTCAAGAGTCAGAGGTCCCAAGAGATCTGGGAATAAGCAACTATCAAAGAACCACAAGATACTATATATTTGTCCCGAGCACTTCATAAATGTCTTAAATGTAATTTCAACTCATTGAGACTGTTTGTCCAGAGGTAAGTTGATCTCCAGTAAATGTGCAAGGACTTTGAAATCCTGACAGGAAGAATGTCTAAGAGTTCATGAAGGATTGTGCAGGCACTGTGAGGAAGAAGTATAGCACTTAAACTCAAGAATTCTACAAGACACCGCAGACTTTGGGCAGACAAAAAGGCTATGATTGGTTGAGTTCCTCCCAGGAGGTTTTTAGCAAGGGCATAAGGGTTCCCTAGATGAAAACATGTCAGCACTTATATCAGAATTAGCACTTGATGATCAGCCCTCCACATGAAAGATGCACACATTTGTGAGTGGAAGCATAGCTTTACTCAACCTCAGATTCCTCTTAGAGCTACTTACACTTGTACCTGATTTGAACTGAATCACCTCATTTAAGAGGCATTTTCTGAACTAAATAATGGGCATGTTATCTATTGATCTCTCTCATTACATTTAATTGTGCCACAAATTAAAGGTATCAGACCCACTGGTGTGAATGAACAGAAGTGAGACGAGTGTTACGTTTGATTGACCAGCAACTGCTGAGAACAGGCGGCTTTTTAGTAGGAGCCAGGCACAGTAGACAGCCTCATTAGATGTGTCATTAAGGGGAGCCAACCATAGCTATCCCTCCACCTTGACCAAGTCACTGAAGCAGCACAAGCTCTTTCCATGGGTGCATATCTTCATCAGGGTGTAATAAGGCACTACCCAGGGAAAAAACTCATAGTTTTCCAAGGACAATTAAACCTAGAAGAAGGAGGGGAAACACAGGGAAACTCAGTTCGCTTTACAGCCGCTTTTGCCTGCCTGGAGCTCAGGAGCAGACAGACCACTGAGCTATCAAATGCAAAACCCTGCTCATGCAGCCTATTGGTGTAACATGTCAGAGAGGATGAGACACCTCTCTGTGCTGTGAAAACCACAGCACAGGTCACCACAGATTTATGGCTCGTGCCCCAGTGCCCTTTGTTGCGGTACATTAAAGAAAACAAAGAAATGTTCTTGCTCTTAGCCAGCTATGAAAAAGGACACAGACTGTTGTCACCCCCCTCCTGCAGACCTGCTGCTCTACAAAACCATAGCAGAAGAGGATATTTTTAAAAGTGAAACAAAGGGTGTCACCTACTGTCCAAATTACAGGGACAGCTCCCTTCTCACATTTGCAACATTGAATCCTGTGGCTTTTCTGCCCTTGGTTGTACTCCTACAGAGAGATGAATACAAATATATGCTTTTTCCTTTATTCCCATGTGTCACACGGAGCCTCAGAGATAAATCTGCTTTGGCAGTCTATTTTACAGAGTGCAGGTACGTGCAAGTATATGTTATTAGAACATGTAGAGCTCTGGCATGACTGCCTCATCCCAGAGACCCGCTGGAGTGCCATCCACATACAATATGCAGTTCACAGGGCTCTGTGTCTCTATTACTAGGCTATAGACAGTAATTTTTCTAGATGAACAGCATGTAGGAGTACCAGCTACAGCTAGAAAAGAGAGAGAGGAGACGCTCTTTCTGTCTACTAATCCATAAGTGTTTTTATTATGACCTGCTGCTGGTAAGCTAACAAGTTCACCAATAAACAACCTTTGATATTTAACTTTCTTTTTTTTGCCTTGTAGCCGCTATGCCTTGTAAGCATTCCTTAAATATCTCATGCTTGGAATTAATTGTCACAAGAAAACATAAAAGAAAATAACAAAATAGGATTGGCCTTTTCAGAGGCCCTGATCTAAGGGGAATGAACTTGAATTTTATTAAATATAGGAACAGAGACACCAAAGGATTAAAAAAAAAAAAGCAGTAAACAAAAGATCAGTGAGAACTCATGAGGTTGTCACATGGGTCAGGCCAGCAAGTGAGGAAAATTTGTGACATCAGAAAACAAATTTGGCCTGCAGTGCCAGGTGCCCACTCCTGTTTTTGGAGGGAAGAAGTGTAAGCTGACCTCGTATCACCGTTCTGACACATGGTTAACCAAAGGAGGCTGAACTAAAAGTTCACAGGAACTTTGGGATTCTGACTCATGACCAAGGATTGTCTACTAGAATAGCAAACACCCTTACACTGCCCATTGCCTGCTTCCCACCAGCTGTGTTGAGACGAGAGCAACTGCAAAGGGTCTCTGAAGCATCTTTGTAGACAGTATTTTGAAGTTGGCAGGCACCAATTTCACTTTTACCTAAAGATTTTCGCTTTTACCTACTTTTACCAGGTAGTTTTAACATTTTGCTGACTCAGGAGACACCTCTTGAGGGGCACATGAGCCAAAAGAAAGACTTAATTACAATAAAGTTGTAACCCAGGTGATTGAAACAGAAAATTTGCCTTGAGAGTTTTTAAAACTTGTTTCTTCCTCATGTGCTGCCAGCCACCTCTTCTGCCCCTACCTGCTCAACATTTTTGAGTTTTTGCCAAATTCTTATCATACATTACAATGGTAAGACAGAGCCACGGGAAAAAGAGTTTGGGTCCATACCTACAAATTCTGAGCAGAGGAAGTGTAACTATGGACACGACCCTCTTCAAGAGAAGCACCTTTCAGAGAAACACATCAAAAAAAAGAAAAAATCACTGACTGATGTCTCAACTCATGCTATTGATTATAGAATAAATTTAGGCCACACTGGCATGACCTAATTAGCATTACAATAGCTGGAGTGAAATTCGTACACTTGCAACCCAGATGAGTGAGCCATCAGACACAGATAACTTCCAGTTTCAAAGCGACACATAAGAAGATAGGTCAAACTAGGGCAAAAAAGCTCAATCTAGGGTAGTAATGAAAAGTTTGTGGTCACTGCAGATCTTGTCCCATCAGAGTTAAGCTAGTTTTGTAGTGCTTCTCTCTGTGATTTATTTTATTCTCTATACGGCAAACGGAGCTGAAAGAGATTACTCTAAATGAAAGTTCAACCTCAAAAGACACCATTTTAACACTGCAGTTGTAAAGACTTCAAAGAGAGCCCTGAAAGGAAGAGAAATAACTTCATTGTACCAGTCTGATGGGTTGTTAATGGTTTTTCATTCACATGGAGTACAAGGTTTTAACTTTATAGGTGAGAAATGCAAAGAACAAGAATAAGAGTGGTGTCCTGAAGGTGGACAAGGAGAAGTTTTAATTTTATGAACATTCTTAGCACACATTAATATTGATAAGGTAATTCACGCAGAAACAGTCGGGCATCTCCTCTACACATGACTCATGGGGCTAGTTTTCAGAAGGTGGATGCTACTGAATCACTGAATCAAATATTTAGCCAGCGCAGAGTACAGGCTCTTTGCAAAGAACCTCCATACCGCAAGGACAAGACACCAAGTCTGCTGACTTTACAACCTATAAATCTTCACATTGCCAAAAGCCACAAGATATATATCCCCATGCCATGGAGAGCTGGAGGGTCTGGGGAGCTCTGTGAATAACACACAGGAGGTAGGTAACACTCAGGTCCGGGTGTGCCAGGTACCTTGTTTCAAGGATGACTACTGGCACTGGTTGTAGCAGCCCTTTCTGGGTCAGGTACCTCAATCACTGCTGTGACCACACAGACCTACCATCAGGGAGGTGGAAGGCACACCTGAAGGTCTTGCCAGCCTTTGCAGATGAAAAGCATCACGTTAACCAATTCTGTAGTAGCAGCACAATAGCGACAATAGTGTTATCCATTACCAGTACAGCTTTGTGTAGCTGGGCTTTGTGTTGTTGACAATTGCAGATATTAAAGGTGCTACAACCATTAAATATATATTACCTTTCAGTCTGTCATGCAAACATTACAAGAGGGGGCAGTGGCAATTACAGAAGGTAATTACAGGTGAGGACAAAGCAGTTTATCACAGTAGATGATGAATTGCAAGACAGGATGAAGGACCCTTGTTCTCTCTGGGCAATTCATACAGATTAAGCAATAACTTTAAAATAATTAATCCAGTAAAATGTAGGGATTTTTTAAAAGAGTTTAAATAGTGTTTAATTTGTTTAAATGAACTATCCCATTAAGAGCCAAATTCATCATTTTGATTTGGAAGGGAAGCTTTAATAAGCCCAACCTTTAGCTCAGCTTTAATAATTGTATTACAGATTTATGGATGAATGTCTGGGGTGGAACAGATCCTATTACAATGAACTAATAAGTAGGGCTGGGAGTCATTGTTCAGAAAGTTTAAAATTAGAGACATACAGAAAAATTTTGATAAAAATATTTTGCTATGGTTTTAACTATTTCCAATGAAAGATAAATGTACATTTATAGTAGGGTACAAGTTTCTAACACAGAAAATCACATAAAGTGCTTAGGTATTACAATGGGAATAACAAAATACTGTGAAAAGAAGAGGCATTATTGAAATAGCATTGTATAGATAGTCACTGTGGTGAAAACATCTTTTAAGAACACCCTTTTAACTTTAGGGTGTTTTGAATGACGTCCACTATTACTGCAGGAACCAGTCAAACAGTGTTTTTCACCAGCTGATGAAACTCCTCCAATGCTATCAAAAAAGAGGCTCCCACATCTCATGCATTCGGAGGTGAGTAGCCATCTCCTTGTGTCCTACCCACAATTACTCACAATCTGTGCTGGTTGTGCAAAGGCTTGCACAGCCTTGACCCACAACAGCACAGGAGATGAATAAAGGATACCTCAGTCAGATTTCTTGCTCCTATGATAATTAAGAAACACAGAGGATACCAGGAAAAAATGAACTTGGAAAATACACACTGTGTGAAAAACAGAGCAATTAAAACCTTCATTTCTCAGTACAGGAGAAGAAAAAAAGGATTTAAGCTGCACTTCATTCTGTATCCAAAAGTAGTTGGTGCCAAAAAAAATGGGAAATGATAAGTTGTTTTCTGACTGTCATTGATTCTTACGTAGTTTGTGTTTTAAATGGTTTTTCATTTGATGTGATAAGGCTAACTAGAAGACTGTATGTCAGAGATTTGAGACCTGTAAGTAATGAAGGAGCACGGAAAACCAGATAAATGTTTTTAAAAGGTGAAAAGACACTTTGTGACTGATTCAAGTCTGGAGAGCCTGCTTTTAATCTATTGGAGGGCTACACGAGGCCTCCTTTTACCTACTGAATAGGAGTCAGAAGAAGCTGGGATAAGACCTGCCAGCAAAAGAAGAAAACCTACCAGACCTCCTTCAGTCATTTTGCCTTTTTCTCCGCCCTGGACGCTTCCATCTGCCCCTATCTTCTTTTGGTACTGGTAAGTGCGTTGTTCCAGACAGAGCAGGTTTGGGGAGCTAAAGCCTAAGAGGAAAACATCCTAAGAGGAAAACCTCTTTGTGTAGTGTTAGTTTCTGCCTGGTGAACTCCTCACCTGGCAGACCTTGGCTGGTGGAGAGGTCTGCACCAGCAAAGGGAGGTGTCCTGCACAAGCACAGCTCCAGGCAGGCAGGACCATGGCAGAACCAAATTGGCTCAGTTGGGAAACTGGGAGTCTCAGCATGGTCTAGGAAAACCAAGCACAAGTTTTTTGAACTGCTGACAAGAAAGCAATAACTATACTGCTACTGAGCAGATTTTAAGAGGCCAGTGTATCCATAGTATCTCTAAGGAACTACTGTTTCCCTGTCTGGCCTATACTGACACAGTAGTTTGCTGAGATAAAATTTTGGGAGCCAAATCCAAAATTTTCCCTGTGTCTTCAGTGACCTGTTCTGGAAGAGAAAAATGTACACCATAGCAGTTTTTGCCTGTAGACCTAAGAAGCATAGTGACAAGCATATACAGGTGTCTACAGGCCTTATTTCTCTATAATGGCATGTAATCTGAGCCTGAATACAACATTTAAGGTATTATTCCATGAGACAGGGTGATCTGAGCTCAATTCCATTAAAAAGGGGAAGTTTTTGTGTTCATTTTTACCTTGCATATTCAGATCAAAATCAGGGGATGAGGAGAGGCAAACTTCAGCCTGGACACTCCTTGGTTGAAGAGCAAAGAAACCTATATGAAAATCCCCTGCAAGTCCTAGTTCCTTCTCTGCTCTGAGCTGAATATTTCCATCCTTTACCTTGAAACAGCTCTGCCAATAATCAGTTTCTCTCTGTGAACTTGTAATTAACTCAGAAGAAACTGTTCCAGCAAAATATCTTAGAAGTTTTCTGAGAAAAACATTAATTTAGAATAGGGTTTCCGGATCTAACACAGACCATTGCAAGTGGGCTGCTCAGAAGGGAGCGGAAACTAAAAACAGCAGAGGGACAGGTAGAATAGAATAGAATAGAATAGAATAGAATAGAATAGAATAGAATAGAACAGAAATAGTCTGAGTTGGAAGGGACCCACAAACGTGATCGAAGTCCAGCTTCTGGCCCTGTAGAGAACAACCCCAAGATTTACACCATGTGATATTCCATCAGTGGAAGCAAGGTTTTACATCCAGTTCATCAGGATGTGGAACTAGTTTAAAATAAGGGAAGGAGTTGGAGAATGAGAGGTGAGGGGACAGGGGTGGGAGGTGAGAAAGAAGGTCATTGCACTATTAGTTTTGGGTTTAGTCATAAATGCTTGGGACCTTCTTGGAAGAAAGTGTGTGCAGTTTCTCCTCTAGAGTCATATTATTTTAGTATCTAACTCAGCAGCATTTAACACTCCATGTACACATCATTCCCTAGGATTTAAATGTATTTACAGTTACATAAGGGGAAAACTCACCATCTATTTACAGACACAGGTTATTTTGCTTGGATTTATACCTTGCCAATTTCAAATACAACCGTGGCTAATAGAAGAAACAGATTTGCAGAATCTGTAAGTTTCTGCTGATGTTTGATATATTTGTGACATCCTTAATCTGCTTCCTGAAGAACAGAAAACGTGCAGGGGAAAATACAGTTTATTATATTCCAGTTTACATAGCTGGGAACTTAACTTATCTACTTCCATCAACCTCAGCACATGTCCAGTCTATATTGTCTAACCAGTCCTAATGCAAAATGGTAACACATCTTGGTAGATATGATCCATTAAAAAAAAGCTGTTGGCTTGCTGGCCAGTCCTTGTACCATCATATTCACGTGGAGGTATTATTAATTGTGTATTGTCATCACATTGCAGATGAGAGAGGTTGTGGTGTCTCTGCCCCAGTTTTTATGACTGAACATTTCATCTTTACATATTTAGCCAATTTGATTCCCAGGGCTAATTTCAGTGGGATTGCTGAGCTCGTGGTAAGCTGGCAACAGAAGTCATGCCTTCTTTTCCAAATCCCCTTCTCACTTCTGCTTTTGACCAAGAAACACCTAATCTGATATCAGATGAGCTAATTTAAGTCACAGACCAAAGAAAGAACAAATCATTTTGTCTTGTTATTCAATTGTGTTTTCTCTCTGATAGGATGAGAGGATGTGATCAGCCAATGACTAGGAGCAGCTCACTGGAGCAGCTCATATACGCCCTATTAAAAAGCATGACCTGCCCTCCCTAATCCAGAAAGAACTGCATCACATCAATAATGAGGAATATAAAGGGAAGAAAAAGATCTCTGCCTTCACTCACACATGAGAGACCTCATACACTTTCAGCACAATAGGACTGATGTCATAACCAACACCTTGGCTTCACTGTTGAAGCACAGCCTCTTCCAGTTCTGGTTCAATGGTGAAATGATGCAAACTGCTCGTAAAATAGTATGAACATGTCTGGTCTAAAATTTTCACAGCTGTTTGAAATCACAGCTCACCACGGGAAAAGGGGTGCATTCAAATGTATACCCATCTGAAAGGTTATAACATAAACTGGTTCATAAATAAATAAATATAAAGAACATTAATCCCTGTTTCATCAAACTTGGAAAGGCTCACACATCTGGAACACTCTGGACATTTGTGTGGAGGAGCTGATAACTGCTATCACTGCCTCCTCATTAACTCTTCATTGGCAGCTTCACACTTCTTGCTGTTCTGCAAGCATCAGTTTCAAATGGCCTACAACACTGCCAGCTCAATTTAACACCGAGAAGATGAAGCTAGTAAAAAAAGAAGGTATGGACCAAACTATTCAAATGCTGCAAGGGAGTCTGTCTTTAAGATAGTTCTCAGTACATCCTGCAAGAGACATTGCTGCTCCTTTTTGAAAATTTCTCTTTTTGCATATATGTATCTTATATATATAAATATATATGTATATGTGCTTACATGCATAAGCATCCAAGGAATGTTAGTATCCCAGACTAAAATTTTAGTAATAACCTATTTATATTTGGGCTTTAAGTTACATTTCCCCAAGTTACCTAGAAAATAATTACACATTTTTCTCACATAGCTTTGGACATGAGAAAAAAAGAGTCTTTTTTTGCTTAAAGACTGATGTATAATCATTCTGCTGTAGGAAACTGCACAAATTCTGCGAGATCCATCCCAAATAGCTGCAGATGATGGTGTAGTCAAAGCACAAGCAGTAGTTATCCCAAGGGGCCACCACTAATTTCAGCAGTGGTGGAATTGACTGATCATTAGACCCCAACTGAAATTTTCTTTAATATAATGGAGGTATGGCTTCTAATTCTTTATTCTCTATTGCCTTGACCTTGTGTTGTGCCCTTTTGTTGCAAAATGAGTGCATAAATCCATATCATCAAACTATTTCTCCCGAAGGCTGGGCCCTTTGACATGGCAATTTATGTATAATTTACAATGCCCACAAAGCTTTGATTACTTGTGTTAGACTTAAAGAGCCTTGACCACCTGCTTGACATTCACCTGATAATTTGTTCAAATTTAAACTTTACAGGTGCAAATTTCCTTGAGGCAGGCACCGTCTGCATACAAGGCAAGGTTCGCACACAAGGCTTTCTGTTGTTTACCAGCCTGTCAGATCTTGAAGCTTACCTAGAGATCCTCTGATTTCATGAGGCTTTGGCAGGACTAAAGACTTAGTTTGTTGCAGCTTTCATGCCAAAGTAATGGCTAGGACCCCTGTTTGGAAAGGAACACATTGGATCAAAATTGTCTGCAACTGCATGACTTAACCTTATTCAACATCCTAGACTTAATGTAATAAGGAATTCTTTCATATATGAGAAATCATTCAACTAGTTGCTGCAGTGTTTCAGTTTTTAATTAGATCTTTCCTTGACTGTGTTAGAGATTTTTTTTTTTTTAATTTACAAAAATCTTTCTGCACCACCTGCTGGCTTTCCAAAGTGTTCCTGGGGCAATTAGGCCTGCGTAGGTATAAATAAATCTTCACCCCACGTATATCAGTGAAAATACATCTGCCTCTGACACCTGCTGCAAAATGTGTGCAGTACAGGGGTGGATGTGCCAGAAACACTGTCAGCCTGTATCTGCTGTGACATATGTTCACTCAGGTGAGATGCAGTCGAGATATCCGTGCTGGGAGTGGGGGGTAGACAGGCGATAATTGCCGTTCAATTGCTTATTGACTGACTTGCTAGGCAGGAAAGCAGAGGTAGCAGCATTTAAGCCTTACATGACATAACCTGGAAGGCTGCTTCAAGCTCTCACAGTGAGCTGTTCTTGAAACAGACGATGGTAAGCAATAGCTAGAGGAACTTGATAACAGAATACGTTGTTATTTCTTCCTTGCTTTTGAAAGTACAGAATAATGAGTAAAGAGCCTCCCTAGCAGGCTGGAAAGGTCAAGATCCTCTTTACAGCTCTCTTAGTGCTCTTGACTGATTTTTTTAGTAACTGAAGGGGAAAGATTTCTCTGCTTTTCCAGTGGATTGCATTTAGTTAAAGTGAACTTTGACTATTTTTTTTTAAATCCTATATTAATCATAAATTTTTGAGGGATTTCTCCACCTTTCTCACCTATGCTGCAACTTAGTCTTGCCCCTCATGCCTCTGCTGAGCTCCCTTTTGTGTCATGGATTCATTTGTGTTCTGCTTCTGTTCTCTGACACAGTGAAGCTGGGCCTGGTATTTGGCAAGAGCCTGCAAGTGTGCTAGGGAAGATCTGAAAATATCTTCCCTTCGGTTTTATTTATACAATATTTTCAGGGTTTTTTAAATTAAGAGCACAACAGAGGACATCCACAGAAATGGACAGACAGTCGCACGAGGACACAACCATACCTGAGAAATGTTGGATTCTCCCCACAGTCAATTAATAGAACAACTATATTTTCAAAGGTATATACTCAGCTACCTCTCCTTGGCCCCACAGACAGTAAGTTCCTGTGTCACTCCATAATTAAAAATTATGCATTGGAGCAATCTTTCTGCTATACAAATTGTGGCAACATGGCTGAATAATTCACACTAACTACCTTAGTGACTTTTCCTCTCTCTCTTCTTTTGCTGATCATCTGTGAACAGATTTTATTAAACTTCAAATAGTTATTAAAAAACTGAGCTCTCCACCTCTATCTAATTTCTAAAGTTTTATTTGACCACCATAATTCTCTGCATGTTCCTAGTCCTTCATTTAGACAACTTGCTCTTATTTTAAGATAATTCTAACACAAATTCTCAGGTTTTCTTTCTTGTTGGAAAGTATTTCTGCTGACAGTAAGTTTTCTCACTTTAGAAAGCTTACAATAAAGGAGGATGACCATTTATGACAATTCAAATGTGTAACCTGGCCATGTATTAACCAATCTCTACTTGAAGCTGTTAAAAGTCTTTCATGCTGGAAGCCAGGTAGAGCTTGCTGTTTTCAAAGAAACCTATTTTCTGATCACTTGAAGCAAATATTTTTTTAAAGGGAGAAGTCACTTGGGAAATGAAATATACATGTTATGCTTTGAAATATATCCTTTCCTGGATTAGAAGAGACTTGGTCCTGATATGAAAAAGCCAGTAACAGCTGAGGGAACTAACTTAGCCTTTTATGATCGTATTTTAAAACTTCTGCAGTATCCAAAATCCCTTAAAATACATTTTTTTAGGTTCACTTTTATTTGAAATAAGACTCATTAGTTTTCTCTGTATCGTTGCCAAAGTGTTGCTGGCAATTAATTAGAACAGCTCCCCAGCCACTGCAGGCAGGTGATTTTTTTACTAAAAATGGTGTTACAGAACCATTTCCTCCTGTCACCCTGGCTTCAGTCTGTGTTAGGCAATAACATGAGGAAAATATAAAACTGAAGGACAATCCTGTTTTTCAGTTTGTGCTGAACGAATATCAAGCAATTACACAGCAACAAAAAAACAGAGAAGGTAAGACACTAAGAGGTTATCTTATCATCCTGCCCCATGGTCCAGGACAGGATGAAAAATACCCAAAAGCAATATAGTCCTTGTAAAACAGACATTTCCAATATTTCTGTATTTTAAAATATTTTTTCTTTACTTTTTTCCTTTGTTTTTTTCAATATAGTTGGAGGAACATCATTATTTTTAAATCTTAGGCAATGAAATATAAAAAACACATGCATGTGTGAGAGTACGATTTAGAAGTGGAGCACTGCTTTTAAAAGAATTTTACAAGCAAGTTGTTAAACTTTGCTGCAAAAATGAAGAACTTGTATCTTGGGGAGTGTGGGTTTTTGTTTGTTTGGGGTTTTTTTAAATGTCCTAAACACTTACGTTGTTGCTACTGTGACAGATGAACAAAAAACGTAAAGGAAATTTTTAAAAGAAGTCTATATTCTACTGGTTTACCAATAGGCTCATTTTAAATCAACATTGTATTTTTCATCAGAGACTGTGATGCTGTTATCCTGGGCAGAAAGGAATTGGTTCCTCTCCATACAGGTGTGTTTATAGGACTCTGCAGAGTATAGCACATATTTCAAAATTACTGTGGTAAACAAATTAGCTTCAGAGCCTGAGACAGCAGATATACACTGCGCTTTTTCTCACTAAGCAGGATTTTAAACTGCTAGGTTGCAGAAGGCTGCTGACATCAACATTACAACTAGAACAACAAACATGCCAAAAAGTGTCTTGGAGGAACCTGATACCACAGGACAACTGTCTAGTTAGTTGAGGGGGGGAAAGTTAAATCAAAGGCCTGTGGTTATAAAACAACAAAAAAGGAAAAATCTAGGCTTATAAAAACATTATTTTAGAAAGCTACCTAGAAATCCAAGAATCTAACTTTTGCCTCCTTGATAAGAAACAAACTGCTGCTCTAGCTTTTCTAGCTTCCACTGTCTTCTGTCTTCTGAATGCAACTGTTAACAGCTATTCACAGCTCCTTTCAAATTTCCTGTGCTCCTGAGTGCCCGCCAGAAATGCATTCCAATGGCTCAAAAAGGTTTTCTCAATAGAAGGAGAAAATGTGCATGTTCACTGCTGAAAGAATTCCTTCTTTTGAGTTAGGCTTGCCGAGGAAAGTAAGGATGAAGAGGAGATTCTCAAAATACTTTCCCAGTCTGTTACCACCAGAAAATAACTATCCGTGGTTATTTTCACACTACTTGCACTTTGCCTTCCAATATGGAAGCAGGACAGAAATTTCCCACTTGTCTTTGGGCTTAAAACAGTGATTTCGGAGTAAGGCTTTCTTTTGCAAAACTACGTTTCGTAGTACCTAACTGGCAATACCGGCTTCTCCCGGATGTTTTAACAGTCCTGAGAAACTGAAGGAGGTATTTCTTCTAAAGCTGTGGTTTTCTGTACCTGTAGGGGTCTCCTTCTGTCGCCGTGGAAGGTGTAACAGAGGAATCAAACCGGTTGTCAGTATATCTCAAGTAGCTATCCGGGGATCTTCACACTCCTTTGTGAGGGGGGGGAGGAGAGGGAAAAGGAGGGAGGTGAGGAGATTTACAAATGGAGATTTTTACACAGGATGTCATGTTCTACAATGGCGTACAGAAGATATTTTTTTTCCCTTAACTATCTATATTTTTTTTCATGGACATCTGACAAGTCTGCTAGTATGTCTCTAATTTCCCAAATTGTCTTCCTTGAGAGGAATGGAATTTTTAAAGCACTGTTTTTTCTCCCATGCACTGCAAGGCAAAGGAGAATATAATTTATTTAGAAAATATTCTAGGGGTATAATATATTAGTTTCAATGTCTGATGTGAAATATAAAATGGCAAATTAAATAATCCAATACCCACTTGCAGAGTACAAATAGCTACATATTAGACCTCTCTTTCCTAGGAAACTAGGTGACTTCCCTTATGACTCTTCACATAACTGAGAGAACTATTTCTCACCTTGGAAATTTTGCTTTTTCTGTCTCATCAAGAACTTTAATTTGAATACTTACTTTAGACTTATGTGTGTATATGTCTCCTTCTGTGGTTAGAAACGTTCGTGCCATGCATGTGCAAATGTGGTGGAAGAATTACAAATCTAATTGTGTTGTAACCTGCTCTTGTAGCTACCTCAATGTCTGAGCTTCAATCGTGGCAAAATAAACAAAGCTCAAACACGGTTCCAGGGCCTCCCTTAAATCATTTTCCTCCTATTAGAAGCCTACACTTTCAATATATAAAAGGTTTGGCATTTTTAGAAGCCTAAGTTTCCCCTGTTACTCCTTGAGCTGTTTACAGTTTTCAAACTTCGCATTTGTCTGCAGTCGATACTTACTTTGTGGTTTAAGAATATCTGCTCTGTATTTTCACAGTATAACACTTGCTAGACTTTTTGCTGAGCAACAGATTTTTAAACAAGGTTGATTTTGATCTCATTGTGGCCATTCCCTGATTTGCGATTTGCATAGTCCAGTGAATCAGAATTTTCCATATGTGTACACAAGCAGTCTTTTCTAAGAATGGCTGTAATGGGCAATAGCTTGTGCTCACAGCTGTTAATAGTCTGTGGTTTTCCATGAAAAACAAATTCCATCCCGCTGCAGGGCTCTAGAATGGTCTGCCTTTGTTTGAAACAAAGCAATGGCAAAATATAGCTACAGAGACCTTTTGTGGAAACCTTCTGATCCCCAGCTTCCAGCATGGTCCCAAACTGTTGACCTGAAGGAATTCCCTGCAAATTAGCAACTACAAATTTCACATACATGCTTTGCAATAGTGTCTTCTTTGATTACAAACAACATTAAGATCTCACAGAGATTGGCCCAACTCAAAAAGAGGGAGAAACAGTATTGAGAAGATGACAACTTTTATCGTGTAAAACAAATAAAAGTTAGGAATTAGGAATAAATTAAGAATAAATTAAAAATCACCATTGTTTATAAGCTGTAAAATTTAGATCCAGAGACAACATGGAAATGTTGAAACACTATGAAATAAAAGGAGAAAGTAACACTGAATTTTCTGAAGCCCAGAACAGTGGCTCTGCCCTAGAGCAGTGGCTGTCAAATTAAGCCTGATGGAAATTTAATTGCTGGAACAAGTTTACACTTAATGTCCTCAGTGAAAGTTTGGGAAGTACAGCTTTCAGATCTTTGTAATCCAGAAAAACTAGTTTTATTGCAAACACGGTACTCCCAAGAGTTGCAGCTAGCCTGAGAAGAGAAGTCACCAGGGAGAAATGTATAACATCTTCTAATAGTTTGGGTTTATCTTGGCATTAACCTCTTTTAGAATCTAGCTAGAACATGACTGTCTTCAAAGGATTACCTCCTGTCAGCTGGGCAGACTCACTCTGGGACAATTTGACCCTTATTTCTGGTGCTTTCATTCAAAAAGTACCAAAATTTTAACCTGCTTTTGAGTTTCTTAGCTTCTCTGTCTCCCAGTTTTCTTTCTAGTGTCTAATCTCATTACTACCTTAGATACCATCTAAATAGGTTAATAGACTGCTGCTGTGGAGCTGTGAAAATCGGTCTAGGCATCAGTCTTCTGTTTAAAGCAGTCAAGTGAAGCTTTACATTAAAACTGGGGCCTGAATCAAAATGTTAGGTCTAAACACCTTTACCCAGGGGGACAGGCTGGATACAGGGTCATGCCTTGTGGCCCTTTTCTGAGCTGTTCAGTTATCTTGCCTCACAACCAGCAATGGGGGCTTCTCATTCCTGTTCAAGTGTTTCTAACAGATAAAAAAAATATTCATGTGGAGGCATATGAAACAGAAGTGATGACTGCTAATTAGTTATTGTCAGACCTAGTCTTTTCAGTAGATGAACAAGTTTCAACAACCTGCCTATGCATCACATGGATATAGGTCCAAATTCTCCTTGGTGGTTAGGCTTTGGTCCCCTTTCAGTTCAGTTGGACAAGTAAGGTGCATGCATGCCTTTGGATGACCCCATAAATTATGTCAAAGAATGCAGCAGGCCAAAAAATGTGAAATCAAAAGAGGCTTTGCATTCCTGGTTGTCCCTAGATAGACCTTTTTGTGGTGGGCACCCCTGAAAAAGAAGCAGACACATTGACACAACAACATTCAAATATCATTGCGTGTTTAGACCTAGTGGTAACAGGAGGAAGAAGAATAGAACAACACTATTTTCTATGCAGCCTTACACTGAACACTGAGGGATGCAAAAGCTTTATGGGAAATGACCCAATAATTAACAGCATCCCTGATTTAAATCAAAACAAAGAAGCTTCCACAGACAGGGTGATGGTAAGCCTTTCTTCAGCAATTTCCTCCAGGACATACAGCTGTAGCAGGAGATTCTGACTATGATGTTCCTCATAAGAGTCTTCATTAGGTTGCGATGAAGTAGAAGAAAACCTGGAGGACCCCAAACTAATACTCCACACCCAATCTACCCTTTGTGAGTCCCACACCTGAATGGTACAAAAATGGTTTAAAGCCAAAGTCTGGGCCAAAACTCAGCCATTCTCTTTGTGCTTCTCCAAAAAGTATCACTGGGACACATAATATCAAAAAGCAGACAGAAAACCAGCAGCACGCCCACTATGAGCATGGATAAGTGACTGCAAACACATCCCAAAGTAACACAAAGCTGATCTGAAGGGATTTTGGTAGCACAGGTCTAGCTGAAGAAACTCTTTCAGACATTTCTCATTCTGACCTGTGAGTTTTGCTGCCTCACAAAATTACCTTCAGCAGTATCTATGAACTTTTTCACTGCACCTCTGACCACAACACAGATTCTGTATTGCTTCATCTCCCTGTGAGGTAGCTGAAAATACAGGTATGGATTTTACTGACTCTCAAGGGAAAAAAACAGAGTCTTTTGCTGGTATGATTACACCTACAGTACATTTTTCTCTTTTCCACATTTCTAAGAAAAATCTCTGTATCAACAGAACTTTTACCGCTACAGAAAGAAAGAAAGGGAGGAAAACAACTTTACAGTGCTTTGACTATTTTTTTTGTTTCACTTGAACTTCTGGGTTGAGCTTTTTTGCTAGCAAAATTCAAGAACAGCATCTTTAATATTGAATCTATGTCAATATTGTTGCTTATATCTGCTTTTTTTTCAATCCCATTTCAGGATTAATCTATATCCTCTTGACAAAGCCAGAGGTAATATGTGTTCCTCAAAGAAGGATCAGGAGAAATTCTGATCCTCTTTAGTGTCTTGTGAGTATATGCTCTAGTTTGGAGGGGAAATGCCTGCTGTGCACAGCAGGAGCTGGTGCCAGCTTGCAAGCTCATGGGATTTTTTGTGACAAAGTTTGGGGGGTTTCCCATGTGTTTAAAATTAACCCCCTCCCTGCGAAACCTTGGCAACTGGCTTCATGATTTTCAATCTTTTGTTGTAACTGAATGATATGTTGATATAAATATTTGTTGACCAATTGGGGTGATTTTTCTTTCTATTCATCAGTTACAATTTGTTGTTGTTTTGTTAATGAGTGACATCTTTTTCCAAAATCAACCCACAGATAATATCATCCATCTTATGAGTTGATTGTCTCTTTGAAAAGACTGAGTGATCATCTTGAACTGCTGATGCTAGCCTAAGGACTTAACATAAATTGTTTGTTTTACCTTTTTAAGATTGAAATTCTTATATTTATTTTTTTTTAACTCATAGCAACATATTTATTTTGTAAGTAGAGAAAAGACTTCCTCTCCCATTCACCCTTTGCTCCAGAACGAGAAAAAGGAATATATGCTGAGATTTTGCAAGTTCTATCGTTCTAAATACCTCTTTATGGATTGGTTCAGGCTTTCCAAAAATTTAATTCTTCTTACAGAAGTCATTATAATTTATCCTCCAGTTTTGAAAGAGGTGTCATATTAATATTTATGTGTTACCTAGCCTGGTAGGTTAAAGCAGGATCGATGACTTAAAGCAGATCAAGTTACAGCAGTAAAAAAATCATTTATAATTATTCCTGAACAATTCTATAGTATGAATATCTTTACTACACTGTAAGTGCACAAACACATAAGGGTTTATATGAGGCAATCACACCCCTCACCCAAGTGAGTGTAACAAGAAAATACTTAAAAGTTTAGGCCAGTTATAACCATCTTGCTGAGATTTTTTTTTTTTCTCCATAGATAGGTTTTCTCAAGACTGCAGGCTTTTTATTGTGTAGTTATGTATAATGGAATTGGGATTCACCATGCATGGGTAGTAGCAACCCCAATGTGAAAATGCTACACCCCACTCATTAAGGCTGATAAAAGCTGCATTGTTTCTTTCCCTAAAGTCTCTCACACACAGCTTAGACTTGGGGGAAGGGGAAGGTGGATGTACCTATTTTCTGCCTCAGAGCTACACATTTTATGTAATTTTACTACACTGCAGAGTGCATGTCAGATTTCAATTCAGAAAGAACACTTCCACTTACCAGGAATACCTCATCTGTTCTTAGACTAGGAAAAATGTTTTCTGAAGCCATATTAGTAGTCTTATTGCTCATCCATATTTTATTTCACTCTGGTCATTAATGAGGCTTTAAAAGTCTGAATGGGTAGAGGTTGAGAGCCAAAGACCCTCCTCCTAAAACCTGAGAGATCTACTCCTAAATACACGCTTCTACTGATACTTTTATGTAAGTATGACCCAGCCAGTACCTTCAGAGACTGAAAAAAAATTCATTCTATATTTCCATCGGTTTTGATCATCTGGACAAACATATTTATTTATCAAAGCTTAATAATATATCCCTGGGAATACTTGGTGTTGAATGAATGAGCCTTGATCTGGGAGCAGAAACAATCCCTTGGAGGGATGCGTACAGAATAGAATAGAATACAAAACAATATCTCCACTGGAAGGGACCTACAATATCCAGCTTAAGCCAATGGCCTGACCACCTGACCTAATTTAGGCCATTGTCCAAATGCCTCTTCTTAAGGCACTGAAAGGCATAGGGCACCAACCACCTCTCTAGGAAGCCTGTGCCAGCCTGACCATCCTCTCAGGAAAAAACTGTTCCTTAATGTCCAGTCTGAACTTACCCTGTCACAGCTTTAAACTGTTCCCACATGTCCTGTCACTGGATCTGAGAGAGAACAAAAGTTCCCTCTTCATGTCCCCCCTCAGGAAGTTGTGCAGGGCAGTGGGATCACCCCTCCTCTCAGCCCCTTCTCTCCAGACTAGACAGCCCCAGGGTGCTCAGCTGCTCCTCCCAGGATGTGCCTCCCAGCCCTCTCCCAGGGTTGTTGCCCTCCTGGGACCATTCAAGGGCCTTCTCACCCTCCTCAGACTGTGGGGCCCAGCCCTGCACAAGGGCTCAGGGTGAGGCCACAGCAGTGCTGAGCACAGCAGGATGATCCCCTCCCTTGGTGTTGGTGCTCTGTGTGTGATCCCCCCAGGATGGGGTTTGCCCTCCTGGCTGCCCGGGCACACTGCTGACCCACACTGAGCTGCTGCCACAGCACCCCCGGGTCCCTCACTGGGGCTGCTCCCACACACTGCTCTCCCAGTTTGTATTGTGTCCAGCAGTAACTGCATCCCAGGGGCAGGATCCAGCATTGCTCCTGTTACATTTCATGCCATTGACAATTGCCCTGCGCTCCAAGCTCTCCAGATCCCTCTGCAAGGCCTCTTGTCTCTCAAGAGAGCCAGCAGCACCTTCCAGTTTGGTATCATCAGCACACTCGCTAATGGTGCACTCAGCTCCTGCATCCAGCTCCTGGATAAACATGTTGAACAGAACTGGCCTTAGAATCAGGTCCCAAGGAACACCTTTGTTGACTGCTCATCAGCAGACTCTGCATCTGAACATCTCACAGCTGCACAGCCTGTCCAGAAGGATGCTGTGCGGGACAGTATCAAAAGCCTTACTAAAATCATGACAATCTACATCCACTGCCTTCCTTTCACCCATTAGGTGAGTGACCTTATTGTAGAACGATATCAAATTATTTAGGCAAAACTTTCCCTTTGTGAACCCATGTTGATGGTGCCCGATGATTGCATTGTCCTTGAAATGACTTTCAAGAACTATGACAGCTTCATAGTGATGTGTCTCAACTTTTTTAAATAGTCAGTAGTTAAATACTAACATTTTTCAGCTCAAACTGCCTTTTCTTCCTTTGCATCTCCTGAATTTTGTATACTATAATTCATATCATAATTAATTCAGTCCTTCTCCCTGTTGGGCAATGAACTGAAAATGGCAAAGACTCAAATGCTGAATTCTACTGAAACTAAAAACCCTTTCTATAGAACGTATAAATTTAAGCTGGTTGTAAATAACAAACTGGTTATCTACTTCACCCGTCCAATTACTTTTTCAGATATCTGAGCTATTACACCAAAATAATAAATCCAGACAGATGTCATTAATTTCAGCACTTAGGCTGAAAATCCAGAAAAGGAAGCAGAATTTGGGTCTTAAAGTGTTTGAACTTTTGAAACATTGAACACTTATACCCAAAAAATTAACAAGTGTTTCATAAATTTCTAGTTTCTATGGCATTTTTTCATATTTCAAGGACAGACTAAGAATTTACTTCTCCAAGAAGTTTGATGCTTATCTTTAAAAAGCAAGTACTAAGTGAGACCCTCAAATAGCTTAAGTCCATCAAAATGAATACATGAAAAATTCAGAAATTCAATTTTCTGAAACAGGATAAGGACAACACAATCTGGACAACACAACCCAGAGATCTGGGCTGCCAGTATCCATTTACAGATTTCATTCTCAGTTACGTAGAGACAGTTGAGAAATATGTACATTTGTCACCACAGAGAAAATACAGATTTATGCCCCCAGTTCTCTATAGCCCATGGGACTTTTTGGTACATAGGAATATCACTTCAAAATATTGGTTTACAAGTATAAATCCACTCTCTGCTATGAGTTTAGTAGATGGTAAGGACATTCAACCCAGAGCTGGAAGGCATGAGTTTAAATTGCCTTGGGATAGAATACCTGTCCACAGCCACATCCTATCTAAAATTCTGGTATAATTCTTATCAATAAAACATTATGAAAGGAGGTGGTGCACAAAAGTCCCACAGATCAAATATGTTGAATCTGATAGCCCATGAGACAAAAGCAGATTTAAGCTGGGAAAGCACTCCGAACTCTGTCACTTAAAAGAGCAAATTAAGTACAGTGTTAAGTTCCTCAATACCAGTTGCTATTTAAAAGGGACAGTATTTATCCTTTTGTCTCACAGTTGTACAGTGTCTCATCCTATTCCTACAGAAATAAAAAGAACCCCATTATTGCCTTACGATTGACCACAAAGAAAAGTCAAAAACAGATACTTTGCTTTTCTGTGGCTTTAAATTATGTTGTTACAGCTTCTTCGCCTTTTGCAGCCCTGGTATATCCCAGATCCAGTGATCTTTTTGCATTGTTAGCACAGATTTTGTTATTTGTGCAGGCATTTAACAGAGATCGATTCAAGTCTTCTACTGCATCAAGGAATTCTTTAATGTTTCACTAGGCATGGCAGCAGCTTGGGCTCTGGCAGAAGCTACATTGGTAGCCCCAACAGATGAGCTGCTGAGGGGATACTGGTCAGAAGAGACTTTTAAGCAGAGCCTTTGCCTCTGAAGGCAGAAACTGGTGTCACAATCTTTGGGCATTTTGTCGAATACTTAGTAATTACCTCAGCTGGAGCAAGTAGCAGTGACAGGATTCCATAAGGTCTGGAAATACTGGATATGTACTTACTGAAATCCATTTTCCTTTATCTGTGTGTGATATAAGGAACTTCTGTTCTCTATACCTTCCACTCATCACACAGATTGATCAACTTGTCCCGGACATTTTACGCTCACTGTGCTTACATTTTGGGCCATAATTTCACCACACCAAGATGTCAGAGTCCTGAAAGCCATGTAATAGGTATTCACATGGTACATCTTTCACAGTAATTGAGCAGATACTTGTTCTGATTATGCAGTGAATGTGAAGTCCACTGCCCTCTGATGAAAAAAAGAGACATTTTCAATTCCATAAGGCAATAAGTTTCATGTGACCCTGTCTGTACCTCACAATAAATACTAGGTTACCCAAGGCAATGTGCATTTTATATCCATCTAATTTGAACTCATTTAGGAAATTATTAATCAACCCTGAAGTTTTTTGTGTCCCCACTTTCAGGGAAGCCATAACTTAAAGTAAAATGCTTTACAAGGCATTGTCTGTATGAAACTGTATGGGTGGAGTACCTGACAACCTGAATTCAGGTTTTTAAACTGAGTGTGAAGATTATTACAATAAATGGCAAGTTCTACAGATAAGATTTGGTAGGACAGATGAGAGTCAAGGTCTAAGAAAAGCATTTGCAAGATGTGCAAGGGTCAACAGCTGTCTTACTTTCCATCTGTCTTTGTGTTCATGACATGTTCCTCTGAGCTAACACTGTCACTTACCAGAAATGGCCTCACAGATGAAGGGAAAAGGAGAAAGTACAAACTACACCTCTCTTTGTCCTGGGCTTTGTGCTCAATTTTCGCTAACACAGTTGCCTAGAAAACAGCAGTCTGGACTCAAAGAACTCCCAGGGTTTTACAATTTGTTTCTATTGCACTCTTCATTTCATTAATGGGAAAAAGAAAATACCCCTGGGCACATCAAAGTAATATAGACACTGTGAAACTTAAGTTTCATTACTGGACTCAAACATAAGTTTTTCAAATTTCTAAAAAGATATTTAAATTTTGTTCTCCCCCCCATCCTCATGATATTTGTCATCTTTTGTTTTGTCTAAACAACACCTTCAAAAGGAATAAAAAAATGAAAAGTGCTAACTTCAAGCCTTTTTTTTTTCCCCCACTCACTTTCAAATATCTAAATGAAAAATGAGCTGAACCTGGTTTTCAAAACTATTTTACTCTCAATAATGGCAAAACTCAGTGAGCGTATGTGCAAGAACATCACCACACTGCACAACTGACAAATCTTTCATGATGGGAGCGAAGAAGCAGAAGCCTGCAAAATAAATAAACTAATTAGCAAGAGTTAGTTTTAAAATTACATATTTAGCAAGCACTATGAGGTTAACAGAAGTTGACCCTGATCCAGAAGTTCTGCAGAAAGGGAAACTCATGAAGTTTTATTTCATTGCCTGTAGGCTTTCCTTTAAGCATTTTTTTTCTGAACTTCCAACCAAACATCATCCCTTTTTTCCCCATGACAGCTTCTGTGGGTTTTCATTATTATTTCATCCTATGTTTGTCATGTGGTTTCAAGAAAGACCATGTTTCTGAAGCACAAAAGTTCAGAGCCTTTTTTGTTTTCGCAGTTTATCATGTTCATGATACAGTAAGTAAAAATAAACTGTACTGTCTACAGAAACCCACTGGAGCTGAGGCCCATGACTGCTCCAGTACCCACAGCTGAAGCATATTTCTTGGCTTTCCCCAAAAACACTGCCTAATATAACTCCAAGGATGAAGTCCCAGCATAAAGAGAGTACAGCCTTGACCATCTTCTTCAAGCATGCCAGTTACACCATAGAACTGCATATCCTTTATTTGCGTGTTGCACTCCATTTTGCCTCCCTCCACCTTCCCATGCCTGCACATGGCAATCATAAGAAAGAACTGGCAGCAGCAACAAGCTAAGAGCTACAAAAAAACCAAAAAAAAAAGACCCTTTGTGGAAATTTGTCCCTGGACATGACCTAGCCTTAATCTGTTTGATTTGTTGTGATTGCAACACACTGCTTGCATCAAAGCCCTTCCCTTCCACCATGAATACAAACAGGTTGCAATGCTAGCTATTAACGAGACAATGCCTTTTGCCTGCATTAGGTAGTTCTGCTAGAATAAAATGAGTGAAAAGAAATCCCAGCAGTTTAGTTGCAGTTAGTTTCTGTGGAAAGAACGGGCTTTGACTAACTAAAGCTAAAAAGCTCTGCCTTTCTGTCAAACAAATGTCTGTATCACTGCATACATGGGCACAGAAAATTTCTTTCTCACATTGATCATGCAGCAGAACCAACATGCCAAGTTGCTTGATAAAGACAGTCTACTCTGTCCATTAATTTGTGCACAAAGCATGCTAAAACAGACCAAATCCAGGACTGTGATATGTGCATCCTGGATGGCAGACATGCTCTGACATTAGAAGTGAACAAGCTCAAAAATGGCTCAGATGCTGCCGAGAACTTATGTCAGGTGTAAACACAGGGTCTGAAAGATGGTATCCTACCTCTTTTCCACCCCTGATTTCTGCAGCCTTCCAGTAAAACAGTTAACTTTACTGTAATATTTGAAAAACAAACTCAAATTCATTACGGAAATCACTGCAGTCAGTGCCGTGTCCTTTACAGGCTTTTTTCCACCCACATTCTGATCCCAAAATGCATAGAGAACTTGGTCTTTTCTTTATGCTATCCTGAGTTCCCACTTTTTAGGCCATGGCAGATAACTTAGCCACCAGTGTGAATGTGAGAGTAGAGAGTTAGAAAATACTTGCAACCAAGTGACAGGGTAAGATTGCAGTGGGGACTGTGAAGAGAATGGGAGAGGTTTGGGTTTCTCTGCAAAAAACATCTGAAACCTTCTTTCTTTCCTTGTTCAGAAAGTTAAAAAAATTAATTTATGCCACCTGGTAACTGTTATTCTTTAACAGTTTTTTGCCAGCA
The DNA here is from genome assembly GCA_013397135.1 of Pachyramphus minor. Taxonomy (NCBI): domain Eukaryota; kingdom Metazoa; phylum Chordata; class Aves; order Passeriformes; family Tyrannidae; genus Pachyramphus; species Pachyramphus minor. Next base: position 331,909 of record VYXB01009192.1, on the reverse strand, counting down.
TTTACACAATAAAACGCAGTCATTGGTCAATAACAGGATCAATAGTAAGAATTAAAGTTAAAGATATTAAAATTGCCATAATTACATTCCAGACAGAGCTGTGCAGAAAATTGATTCCCTGTCCTGCAAATGTTGAGATGCAAAGCACATTCTGCTTTGCATCAGAACAAAGCCAAGGCTTTAATTTCTTTATTATTATTATTATTATTGTTATTGGTTAAATAAAAAAAAGGAAAAAGAATCTGAAAAGCAAAAGACGGAAGAAGGCAGAAACAGATGAACAGATACAGATTTTGAAATAGCTAATAGTCTTTTGGTTAGGTCACTAAAATTAGATTTTTGTGAAAGTCACAGTCCATTCCTTAGGCTAAATCTGAAAAAGTAGGAATCCAAACCTGGGTCTCACAAATCCCAGTTGAGAGCAATGACTGTCAAGTTATTTTCATTTTTTGAAGGTGAGTCCCTGTTCCTGAACAATACTCTGTCAAAACAATACATTTCTACAGCATCTCATCTGGAAATCAGGCCCTCTCCAATTTGTCACATTTTCAAAAAGCCATAGTTACAGGATTGCATGCTTATTGTCAGACCTGTGGAATGGTTGCCTGAAGCTATCTCTATGCAAGCCTAGAAATTCAACCTGGCATAAACACAGAGCATTTCATTTTTCTTCCTTTGTATCCAAAAATGAGTCTTCTTTTTGCTAAATGGACACTTGGGAATGGACATAATTTCTGAGAGAATGAAAACTTAGCACAGCGTAAGCTACACTGACAGTAGCACTCTGGTTTCAAAAAAATCAAACTACCCCTTTTTTTGCTTTTTTGACAAAAGACCATTTTTCAACATAGTTGTGATTTTTCTGTCCTCTACTCTCTATTAGGTGGTCACTTTTCCTTTCAGGAGCAACAACAGCTGACAATATTCCCATTTCCTCTTCTCCTTCCTCCAATTTCCACAGCGTGCTTCACCTTCCTTTCAGGCTACCCAAATATTTGGGAAGCTGTGCTCCCATCAGATGGGAGAAAGTGATCAAACTGAAAAATAAACTCTGTTGACAAATCTTTTATGCATCTGCCTCTCATTTTTTGTTTGCGTTTTTTTTTCTTTTTTTTGGTGAACAATTCACGGGCAGGTCTGTCTCTACAAGACAGAAAGTTAAGCTGGACTAGAAGCCAGGGGGCTGTAGCTCAAAATTTTACTTATCTCTAGGGTGGAGTCTTTTCATGCTCAGGCTGATCATTTTCTTTATAGGCAACTTAAAGCTCATGTTCAATCTGTCCTGTCCTACAATAGCATCACACCAGCAAATGCAGCTTCTCAGAACTGCACAGAAGCACAGTGGAACCCTGTGGTAAAAGCAAGTCTGCAGCACTAATGCCACCCCCACTAACATTGCCCTGTGTGGTCTGAGCATCAAGCATCACTCACCTAAAACAGACAAATAAACTATATATCAAGTGTATGTAATAGTAGTGCATACTGACTACGTGTTTTGTCACCTTGGAACATATACCATTTTCCATTTTCTTTCTGTTTGTCGCTAAAGTAGTCCAGTAGACCCTGTGATTTGCCTTTTTACTTTTTTTAAGTGCAGTTTCTTCATCAGACAACTCTTATTGTCTGTTATTGCAACCCAGTACCAAGAGCTGCGAGACTGAGGTTTTCTGAGATGGCAATCTGTGCACAGGGAGTCTTTTCACAGCTGGAGGAGAAGGGAGATGTGCCAAGTCGGTAAAGCAGAAGGAAAAAACCCTTCAGGGGAACACTGTAATACCAAATCCCTCAAAATATTTTCTGAGTATGCTTGGTATTCTGTCTCGTTAGTGTAAATATATGTAAAAGTCTCCTGTTAGCTGGAATGTGACAGAGTGGATGTAAGGGAACAGATGTGGCACAGATCATTGAAAGAGCTGTTTCTTATAAAATGAGATATTGCTCTGGTCCTTTGATCTGCAGAGGGTTATGGATGCTTCCCCAAAGTTCCTAATGCTGCAAAACTGTCAGCTACTAAAAAAGAGCTGGAGTGACACTGCACAGGGTAATTCTGTGCCCTGAGAACTGCCACTCACCCCCTGCTCCTGAGCTCCTCTGCACAGCCCAAAGAGCAGCAAGCACAGGCACTCACCAACATCTGCCTTCCCGTGCACAAGCCTGTAAAATGTGGGAACAGCTAGGAGAGGATAACGAGGAGGAGGGGTACACAACATTAAAATGTTAGCACTGGGGCAAGATTGGGAGAGAGAGAATAGAGAGATTCAGTTCAAGTGAAAGAAGAACAACCACACTGAAGACCAGGTTTATCAAGCAGTACAGGCAGTTGGTGGTTCATTGTTTTGAAAAGTAGCTGTTAACTTCCCCTGTTCTCCCTTGTAAACCATGAAGCTAGGAGTTATCTAAGCTCCTAGCAGAGGAGTCTCTCTGTAAGACAATCTCTCCAGAGCAGAGACTTTTTTACTTGTCAACACTTGGTTTCACCTATCTCAACAGAGTCCTGGATGACGAGGCCATGGCTGACAGCAGCCAAACTGAGCAGTGGTGATGCCCAGAAGAAACAAAATGCAAACTATATTGATTGGTGAGAGGCTGACCTCGGGACATCCTGATGAACCTTCAGCTACTGTGATAAATTCCTACCAGTCTGCCAGCTCAGTCACTGTAGAAAGGAGCAAAAAAGCAGAACAACTCACTTTGATCCTTTGTGTGTGCAGGAAGACACACAGTAACTCTGATCCCAACACAGGGCTAAAGAAGGCAACTGTGCTTCAAACTCAGCTCTGCAGAACTCCAACCAGTGCCTAAAGAATTAATATAGCAGTATGGCTTCACCTCAACAGATATGTATGTACTTTGTTGTGGTACCCTTAGGGAAAAGGAAAGCTTAACTGGAGACAGCTCCTTCAGAATAAAATGGCAGTGAAGACACATAAAAATTATTGTGATGTAATCACTCAAGGTCAGACATGTATATATGTGCATTGGATCAGATCATTGTGTGGGTGTTAAAATACATCCCAGAAAGGAATGCTAAATATTCCCTCCAGTATCTCTGCATCTAAGCTGAAAATTCTCTTGTGAGATGTTTTGCAGTGATTTATAAATGGCAACCATAATTTTGATAGGAGCGCATCAGACACATACATGCAATAGAGATTTATCACCATAGGGTTGGTTGGCAGGGGTACTTCAGTGGGATTAGCCCCAGCTGCTCAAGCCCTATCCCCAGCTAATACAACTCCTCCATATATCAAAGGCTGTATCTTGATGATAAAGTTCCTTCACCTAAATCAGGAATTGTGTTTCTCACCCACAAACGTTTGTATTTTTATTCTTGTGAGCAGAATGTGTTATGCTGAATAGATTTAATCTATCACAAATGCACACATAACCAGAGGAGGGACTGAGTAAGAAATTTTGTATTACTAAAGAAACATCAGCACAATTTACTAAGAGAAGAAAGCATTTTTGTCTTGTCAATTTTTATGTGTAGAAATGAAGGGCAGTTTTCCAAATGATAAACTGTCACAGTCCCCTAGAAATCTGTGCTCCTGTAAAAACAGGAAGATTTAACAGAGAAGATGGTAGATTTCCACTTAAAGAGGAAGTTCATAAGTGTTCCCAGGGCAACCATTATGCACCAGTAGAAATGAATTAAACCAGGCCAAGTTTCACCTTAAATGTTAAACACATACTCATTTCAAGCTGTAAAGTCATCTCGAATTCACAGATATTTTCTCACTGTCAATGCCTGGGATAAAGTTTACTGCTCGCTAGAAGTCCCCAGTTATTTCTTTTTCATATTTAGCCACACAAAACTACATTAACAAAATGCACACACACTGTGTTCTCATTTTAGGCCTCTATGTCTCTTGGATACTCAGGATGTTGTGGAAATCTATTAAATTGGTTCAATAATTTTTACCTTTTTTTTACCCCTAAAGGTGTTTACAAGCAAACACTACTGAAAAATCACCATATTTATGGAAGTTTTGTTTTCTTCTTCAGTCATTCAGGTATGTCATATTCAGACTAGCTGAGCACATGGATGAAGGTTTCATCTAAACACAGTCATATTAATTCAACCTTTTTGCAATGCTGCCCTCTATGTTTGATCTGTAAAAGGACCAAATTTAACTAACTGGAAACTTTAATCCTTTCTTTTCTGTGAATGATGATCTGAATGATTCAGGCAGCACAACTGAGGAAATAATTCTGTGAGAGGAGAAGCAAGGCAGGACTATATAAAAATCAGTTTCTGTGGAAAAAAAAATAAAAAGAGAGGTTACATTTGCACTAATCTACATGTGTATGTCACTGTGTGAAGCTACAGCTGGCATTCTGTCTCTTGCCCTTCATAGTGCTTATTACCAAGAAAAACTGTGTTCCAGAAAAGTCTTCTCTCAATTTACCATTCCTGGTTCCAGGAACACCTCCTCAGAATACCTGATGTCACAGCAATGACATCATTAATATAAATACACACAGTATGCCCTGTTAGGTGACTCAGACAATCTCTGCCCTCTTGCCCTCAGGGAATGGTCATGCCACAACCACTGGTTTCTGTGGCAGAGCGGCTGCACCATCATACCAGTGTTACATTCCTAACTTGAAGAGTAGCCAGAAAACTGGGTTTGCACAATGTATCTATCCACTCTCAACAAATGCCATCAAGCACAGTTTGCCATCATTAATTATGTCACTCATAGCTGTTTCATCTCACCATATAGCCATGCTTGAAAAAAAAAAGAGAGCTTTACTGTTTCATTTAGTAACAGACTATGGAACTATGCTGGTCACTTTTCTTTAAATCTGTAAACATTCTTCCCAAAACAAAAGGCAAAAGTCATCCCAGAAGGCTAATCCTCAAGTCAACTGTATGGTGAGATGAGCTCTGTCTTTAAGAGCATGGCTCTACCTGAACAGATCCCACTTTTGCTTTTGCTTTCCCCCACATGAATTCCACTGCTAGCACAGAGCCCTCCAGCACACTGGAGTCAACCACTGCTGAAAGAGACATGCCTCGTTTCCTTCTGGAATTCCGTGAGTGACCTTAAAATAACCCTTGTGTTCTAGACTTTGCTCATGGGATTTCTAGTTTGCTCCTTATCATGGGATTTTTGCACTCTCAGAAATGGCTCACAGATTGTCCCTAACACTCACAGTCTAGAAACTTTCCCAATTGCATTTTGATATGGCCACTGACTCTGAATGCCTGGATGACGACATTAAAACTTGGCTTTGCATCTTTGCCCAAACATCATCACATACGTACTGTGTCTGGTGTACAGACATGCCGCAGAGGTGCCGACCTATACAGCGCCAGCTCGGTTCACACAGTTGCTGGAGTGAAGCCACTGCCATGGCAGATGCTCAACTTCAACACACACCTCTCACTTGGAGCACAAGGCATCTGCAGACAGTGGTGTACACAGCACATTTAGGACTATTGGGCCGAGGCCAAGGTGGAACCTGTGGCTGGAGCAAAGGACAGGAGCCCTCAAGTGGAGCAATGGACTGGAGACAAAAGGAAGGGCTGGACTGCTGACAGCACTACAAATTATTATATAGTGGTCTGTTTCTATTTTAATTGATACCAACTTTTACGTTCTATTATCATAGATTAAAATAACTGCTGGATCCACCTCTGGTTCCACAAAAGGCTAACTCCAAGAAGCGTCACACATGTTCCTTACATATGTCTCATCAGTGATACCCAGTTGCGCAAGGTGGCTTTTCTACATGTATACATTGTGCTGCTTATGCATACAAGTAGGGGGGAAAGGAAGGATGAAGCAAGACACTAAGGATGCTTTATGATTATCTGATAGCTTGCAACATGTGAAAAGGTGTCCTGACTTCAATATCTTGCTCTTAGCCACACATTCCTTCACCTGCTCACCCCCACTGGACCTCTAGCTCGGGTGCTTCTATTCATAAGCCAGAAAACTAGATCAGAAAAAAGACATATAGGTTTATTCCAGGTTAAGAAACGGATTCATCTGCATCAGAGGTCAAATGCCACTAAAGCCAATGCAAATGTCAGCATATGCTTGACTTGGGAATTAGCCTCCTAACGCTGGCTCAGCTTTAATATGTAACTTCATCTTAAAGAAATGCCAGCATCCTTGGCTGGCTTGAAGGTCAAATGCAAGATCTATGCAGGGGTTTCCATTCACAGCCCCCTGGGATATGCAACCCAATCCCTGAATTAGGCTGTGGGATCCCCACTTCTTCTGGGACTCCTTCAAAGCTGTTAAGAAATTCCTAATTTGTATCTTGTCATATAAACCCAGAGAACTTTCTGGTTTCATATCCTACTGCAGCACTGTTAACAACAGACTGAGCCACGCTGCAGTACTTCTAGATGAAAACAGTGGGGAAACACCTGACAGCTATTCAACATTTGAATTGCTTCTGTCTTTCCTGCTAGGGTGAATCACTTGGCTGGGTAAAAATTTCACTCTAGTTTCAGCTGACAGCACCAAACAAGACTGCTGAGCCAGGTCAAAACAAGCCATTAAACTCCAGCAATTGTGTTTTGTGTATGGTAAAGATGGATTTTTCAGGTAGATGCCTAAGGTAATTTTACAAGAGAAATAGAGCTTAAGTGCATGACTGCACTAATACTGTGCCCACAAATGGCCCCCGTAATAAGGCACTATAAGACCTGATGCAGACAAAAAGAGCTCGTTCTTAAACCTGAAGTGTTGAGACAACTTTCTGAATGGTGGACAAGACAAAGACACACACCTCACAGCATATGGAAGGGAAGTGCATTCAGCCAAAAATGTAGAACACTGCACTACTAACATCCCAAAAATAATTTCTGTCCCTCTGCAGAGCCCATGGTAGTTAAAAACTTCATCTTTTCAAAATTCAAAATAAATAACTGCAAAGTTTCTTTTCCCTCAGTACTTTCTTTTTCTTCAATAAAATACTAAAATAAAATATTTGAGGAAGCATAAAAGTCTCAGCCTTTAAGTCTTTTGGTGTTAGTATTTATTCATTTGTCAAAGAACCTTTCCTTCAGAGGAAGATAATTGGGATTTTATCACTTCCCACGTACATTGGCAGGATTTTTTTTTTAATTTTCATTTTTTCTGTGCAGGTGTACTACTTTCATTTTCATTACAAAACATTTACATTATCATAGTGATTTGTTTAATCTTATTTAACGGCTAACCATTAGACTCAGAGAAAGGAAAAACCTCAGCATGCTCTGTTATGAGACTGGGTTTATTCCATAAACTTGTGTCAGGCTGCAACTGAGCATTACATCTTTGTATGACATCTGTGTAAGGTCCCCTTTCCAAGGGAGTGTTGTAGCTGTTTCCTTCCATTTGGTAATATTGCTCCCATCTCATTTGTACTAAACTTCATCCATATGTTGTCAGAGGAATGTGGGATGACTGCTCTACTCCACTGTATATAATGCTAATAGGATGAGAGCATTGAAGGTGTCATCATTATCATGTGGATATATTACCTGTGGTTTATTTCCTCGGGAAGGGAAGAACAATATCAATATAGGAACCAAAATCTATTTACAGATTCCACAGTCAATTTAATCTGGTATAAATTAGCTCTGCTACAAAAAGGGGCTGTTTGTCACACAGCCATGGCTGCTTATCCCTGCCTTCTGTTTCTGCCAGCCCTAGTGCTCATGAGGCAAACCACATCAGGGAACTAATTCAGCCGAAAACTAACTTTTTTTTTCTTTTTTCCCCAGCTGAGTTTTCATTCAGATAAACTCCCTGGTCCAGCTCATTCATGGCTGCACAAGCAGTAATGGCAGTGTGAGGGAGACAAAACAAACAGATAACCCTTGGTGTAAGACAGCCTGGGACTCACCCATCCAGCAGCAGCTATTTATCCTGCTTAAGCTGACCATGGACCCATGGCATTAGTTAAAATGATGTCAGTCACTATATGGATTCTCTCATTTTCCTGTATATCACTTTCTTAAGTCAACTATTGGCTGATTTCAAATAAACCAATGTAAACCACCCTTAACCTAGAGAGGCAACAACAGCAACCTCTACATGATCCTGTAGGAAATTCCTGACAGTGATAAGAGCTGGATTCAGCAGCGTCTGTTGAGAAAGTTCTGTGACACTGTAAAAATAATTTCACTCAACTGTGTTGAAGTTCTATGTAGCCTTCAGAAAGCATGGGTAGCTGTCACAAGTCTAATAGTAATCTGTAGACCACAAAATATACACAAATAAAAATATCAGGATGGTGAGTATTAGGTCTTTCCATCAAGTATTCTTAACATTTTATGAGCTAAGTGTACTCTGAGAGATCCCAGTCTAGATTGCGTAGGGTCTGCCCTTTTCTCAGAAAATTCTAGGTCACCCGGACTGAGAGGGTTTTTTCGTAGAATTCTATAGAATTTCCAACATTTCAAGAAATGTCCCGGGGGGTTCATTGCTTTTTACTGTTTTCCATAATGTTCTGCAACACTGATTTGATATTGCTCAGTATGGTTAGAGATCTGGTCCTAACCCGGAGATGGAATTTTAGCACCTAAACCTTTCTAGTCAGCAGATATTTTGGCTGCACTGACCATAGCTGAGCTAACCCAGAAGAGGCTTTCAGAACAGTTCCCAGAAAGCTAAAGACATTCACATTTTCTTCATCCTTTTTTCCAATTTTTCCAATGATTTTTCCAATGTTACCTCTGGTCCTTAGGCATCTATTGATCCTGAAGCTTTTAGAAATACAAAGTATCTACACAGGAATACAGCTGGTATGAAAAAGTAGTATACCAAAAAAAAAATGTATTATCCACACTTCATCTCTCAATGTAGTGGTTCACTTGGATATTGGGAGAGTGCCACAGACCCACAGTTCCCTGGGTGAACATAAGAGGAATTAAGAGAACTAATAAAATAGCACCACATTTTCCTACCACATTTACCCACACAGGCTACTTGATGTGCTGTCAGAACTCACAGCACTGAAGGCCCCTAATTAATGGTTAACCATCTCCCGTGTACATAGGGCTTGATTGAAATGCTCAGGACCAGCACTTTTGTTGGCTCCACTCTTATCTTACTCGAAGCTGATAAAGGGAGTGCTTCTACCCTTACTGCAACTCCTCACAAATCCCTGGGCAGAAGCAATCACTTTCTGGCAGATTCTGTCAACAACAAACAACAAACAACAGCACTTTTCCTCAGTGTCACACTAATCTCACCTCTATGGTGCAGTCAGGCATCAGCAGCATCTGAGCAATTTACTCTGCTCCCATTCCTATGCGTGCCTTGATGGTGAGGCTACAGGGAGAAGGAAGAAACAAGGTATAAAAAGTGAGAAATGTTTACCAACTGCTTTACAGTTCCCCAGGTTGTTAGGTCTTGCAGTTACAGGGTGGTTTCTGATCTTAAACAAATGGCACAGGGTGTGAAAATTGATCAGTATTTCTTTGCCAGCATCCCCATTTTGAAAATTACTTGCAGTATAGGGTTGGGAATTTGATACTCCAGAAAAGATCTCCAGGAGAACTAGTCACACTGGACTTAGTAAAAAAAAAAAAAACAAACCAAAAACAAAAAATCAAAAAAACAACTAAGTGTGATGTTCCTGTGTCTACTTACCTCTGTTTAAATATTTTCTGCTTTGGATTTATGGAAAGGGGACAAGCAACAAGCTAAGTACTACATTACAGCATTTCAGCATTTGAATACTGTAACTTCAAGTGATACTACCAATTAGACCAGATTAAAAATTAATATTTTTTCCCAATATACTAACAAAAAAAAATAGAATAATTTTAACTACTGCTGTTCTTTTTAAAACCTGAATACTAGCCCCATTATACAGTTAGAGAACCCAAATAAAACAACAGTTATTTGGACTGTAAGAATTTTCCAAAAGTAAGCACTTTTTATATGTTGATAACCCATACATGTTTTGTCAATACATGCAAAACTGACATCTCTTTTATTTGTACAAAACATTTTTTTGTCCTAATTCAGGACACGATTTGTTGTTATGACAGTACTTTAAAACATGTGATAGGTTTCAAGTAAGCACCTAAACCTTAACACATTCAGTTTAGAAGTCCTTGTCAATCACAGCTGTTGGAGGCAGTCAGTATAATGATGAAAGTAATCTATCTCTTCAGAATTGTTGCTATTTAAGATAGGAAAACCAAAATCCCTTCATGACCCCTTGTGATTTTTATGATAACAACTTTTCTATTAAATATCTCACCCACAAGTGTTAGCATAAAAGTTCTTCCAGTGCTGATTTAGCTGAATTGTACAGAAATTTACATCACAGACACCAGGTCCTAAAAGACATGATATTTTGATACAAGTCTGAGACAAGAATGGCTTCATTTAAATGAGTTTAAATTAGTAACAATCATAAAACATATCATGAAACAAGACGCCATGAAGTTAACAGTTAGCCTGTACCCACAGGAAAAAGGTTGAGCTTAGATCCATTGGAGTCAATAGTTCTACCAGCACTGGGAATGTCTTATCCACTGAGTCCGATGTACCCCTGCAGAATTTGTTGAGTACTTCAGCCCTCTCTATATCCATTGTCATCAGTTCTCCCTTCTCATTTATCAGAGTGGGGGCTATACTCTCAATGGCCTTTCTCTTTGACCTATGTAACTATAGAATCCCTATTTGTCATTCTTCACTTTCAAAAGGCCTTAGCTTTTCTGAATCCAACTCTATACACCCTATACTCTCCCCAGGTCACCTGTCCCTGTTTCTACTAGCTGCACATTTCCTTCTCACTCCTCAGTTTCAGGAGCAAATCTTTGCTTAGCCGTGCCTGTTTCCGGGCTGTCTTTCTTGATTTCCTATGCTAAGAAAAGTGGCCTTAAAGAGATGCCAGCTCTGGTCAGCTTCTCTGTTCCTAGTTTCCCCAGGGCTCTCATCCACTAATTCTTTCAACAGCTGGAATTTATCCTTTCAAAGTTCAGGGTCCTGACTTTGCTTTTTACCAAGCCCCTGTTCCTTGAGATCATGAACTCAGTCAGTGTCCAGTCCCTACAAGGGCTGCTCCAACCTTAACTTTCATAATGAGCTCATCCACACTGGTGAGCACCAGATCCAGTAACACTTCTCTTCTGGTGGGTTTGCTCAGCCCCTGGACCAGGGAGTTGCAGTCGGGGGAGCTCCTGGGTTATCTGCTGCCTGGTTATATTTCTTTCCCGGGAGACATCCATGCCATTCTATCAGGATGGGAGCTTGTAAGCACAATAATCCTGGAGGTGAAGCAAGAGGCTTCATCAGCAGGTTCCGCTGTTCAGGCAGCCTGCAGCAGACCCCAGCCACAGAGTGTCCTTTGTTGGTCCTGTCCTTGATTTTTACCCACAGGCTCAACATGTTCATGGTAGTTTCTCAGAGGCAGCTCTTCACAATCTGTCTGTTCCTTTACACAGAGCATGCCTCCACCCCTTCTTCTCAGCCTCTCTTTTCTCAGCCTCAAGAGCTTATAGCCCTTGATTGCAGCACTCCAGTTGTGTGTCCCACCATGTTTTCATGATAGCAATTAGGTCATAGATTTCTAACTGCACCATGGTTTCCAACTGCTCTTGCTTGTTGCCCATGCTGCATGCAGTGGTGTAAGAGAATATGTCCTCAAAACACTCTCCATCTGCTTCAGTGCCAAGAGACTTTAATTAGGACAGCTCTCTTTGTAAATTAACCCAGACTTTGCATCAAATTGGATGAGAAATGATCACAGTTTAGATGGGGTAAATCTGACAAATGACAGCCACAGGGAGTTACAAAACAGGAGATGGTAATGTCTTTAGTCAGTGCAGCCATTTCTTCAGTGAAGGTCTGATCCATATGTCTGATGTGATCATGTATCTAGCCAAGATGTAACTTGTGCTAGCTTCCTTTGCACTAAGACAGTGAAAGCATCCCTCCTTCACATGCCCTCCCCCCCACCAAAAAAAAAAACCCCAAAAAACAAAACACAAAAAACCCCAACAAAACAAAACAAAGCTATATTGTTGCAATTCCCTGTCCCTTCACAACTCAAGTGAAGGCCGTGTGCACTTTGGGGTATGGGCCATCTGAGAAAAGTCTGCCCAGAGCTGCTTTTTCAGCACTGCCTAGAGGCAAGTCTTTTTGCCGATGCTACTGAGTCTTAGTAAGGTCACGTGAGTGGTCCCAGCCCATTTCAGTACACATGGTAAATTATATGTAGGTACCTGCTGATACTGCATGAACTCAGACTAGGAGTACTCACTCATGGGTCCAATTTTACTAACAATAAAAAAGTTTCAAAAGATGTCCCAGAAGGTTATTAACAGCTCATGTGAGACAGCAACCTTCTGTCAAGAAAGTTATATTGCTTTTTGTAGTGTTAGCCTCTAAGAATCAGTGCTGCCAAGTGGTACAATCTCATAAAGCAGCCCCGTCCTGGAAAACCCTGGCAAAGACAAGGCATGTAGGTAGAGTTGAGGCTTTTTAACTCTCATTATATATACCTGCTGCAGTTTCTTATATACCTACTGCAGTTCTGCAGAACGGGGGTTTTTCTGTTTTGGTTGGTTTTTTTGGGTTTTTTTCCCCATGCAGAACGTGTTGGTTCAAAGTCCTTTATGATAAGAAATAAGCTGGAGCTCAGTTCCTCCTGCCCTGTGTTGTTCATTGTGCTCATGGGCCCTTAACTCTCCCCCCCCATCAGTAGGTACCCCCACTTTGCTCCACCCTTCAGGGGCTGGCCGGGCAGTCCCAGCTCGCCGGGATGGTCCCTGCCCGCCAGGACCTCGGTGAGGGCTCAGCAAGAGGCACGGCTCCGGACTATCCCTCTTGGACGCTGATATAAGCTGGATAACAAAAGTCTTTTCCGTCCTGCCTTCTCCGTCTTCTCTTGCCGTGTATGGTGTGAGGACTGCCGCATGCAACAGCCTGCAGTAAGGGGCTCTGGACACCTTCCCTCTGCTGAAGCTCTCCTGGAGGACCTCACGGGTGTTTCAGGCTGCAGGAAAATGTACTACGAAAATCATGTTAGGTAAGTTTTCCATAGGGGACCTTCTCTAGCCAGGAATGCTTTTTCTTTAATCTTTGAAAAGTTCACGCTCCCACCTTCGTTTTAGTGTTTGTCTTACTGGCACAAATTTATTTCAGTTCGTGGGTTTTTTTGTAGAATTCTTTTCACTGTGACGCTGGTCTGGCAGGCTGTCCATTTAGGAAAAGGTAAGGCAGGCTTCGTTTTTCTCACCGCCCCGTCGTGTTTCTCTTGTACATTTAGGGTGTACATTTCTTCATTAAAAACTACCGTTTCCTTTCATGAATTTGCGTATTTGACAAGGCCGTGGAAAAGAAGAACCTGAAGAAGATGTGAAAAGTCTCAATGCCACAGCAGAAAGACAGCAGCCCAAGAACGAAGGGACTTTAATAAATGCACTCAGTGACATGAACCAGAGTTATGAAAGCAGAAAACAACAGAGTTCCAGGTCATTGGTACCTTTCACTGGAATTACAGAGAGTAGGTATCATTATTTATGTAAACAATTTGCAAAATTGCTTTTAATAAAAAACTGTTGTCCTAGAAGATTCCAGCCTGTTGGTTTTCCGTGGCCACTCAGGAAATGATGATAAAAATTTAGAGTGGAACTGGGGATTTCTCACTTGCAAAATGTGCTAATGAAAAGGGAGTGATACTAGGAATCAGGAAGGATTTGGTTCCTTACCTTTAGAGAAGCATCTGTGAAATTTCTTGGCATTATGTTTATTTTTTCAAATTATCCATAATTTATGACAATAAAAAAGTTACCTTAAAAAAAGGAAAAGATTGAGCTGTTTGAAAACAACAGTACTAGCAGAACAAAAAAAAACCCCAAAGTAGTCGGTTTCCTCCCATACATGAAAAGTTTTACATTGGTGCTCCCGGGAGTCTGAGAAAGGCTCAAGGGAGCATTCACCTCTCCTCTCAAAAAGTAACTCCTCCCAGTAACAAAGCATCCTTTATTCAAAAATAAGCATCACTTTCCACTAACTGCCTCATTTCTTAGTGTGACTGAAACCTCTGTCTGTCAAAGTGAAATATTTCACTTGAGTACATGCTGCTGCTATAGGATTGCCAGGCGTTGCTTCTTCACCATTCTGTAATCCCTAGTAGTTGGTTTCTAATCCTTAACTAAACAAACTGGGTTTAGCTGAACAAACACTCCTAACAGGCATATAATTTTATTGTCTTGAGAAACAATAAAACTAGATATCCTTAAGATACTTTGGCAACTGGAGAGACTCGAGGGAACTAGTGAAGAAAAGGTGAGGTTCAGAGCCCCCGAGATGCTTGTTAACATCTGTAATATTTTCTTGCAGGCAAAAAACTGAGCAGACACTGCTGCCAAAACGGAGGGACCTGTATCTTAGGGACTTTCTGTGCCTGCCTAAAGCATTTCACTGGCAGATACTGCGAACATGATGAGCGGCAAAGGTAAAAAAAAGCAGACCAAAATCGAAGAAATGGGTGAAGTGCTCTGGATGGTTATTTTCTGCGGTGGGATCAGGGATGTACCAAACGTCTCCCTTGTCGTTGACAGCAACTGCGGCAGCATTGCCCACGGCGCCTGGGTGCTGAAGGGCTGCTGGCTGTGTCGGTGCGGCTATGGTACTCTGAACTGTCTCTCGGAAATAATGCAAGATAAATGCGGTAAGAAATTACATCAAACATTTTTATCCCGTGGATGACAGAATTGCCTTCTGCAGCAGTGGGGCTCTCGGAGGATGCTGTCTGTGCTCTGTTCAGACTTCTACTGTGGGCTGGTTTGCTTCAGAGAATGCCTTAGTGAAACAGTCAATAATGCCTGTGTAGTGCATCACGTCAAGTGCTTCCAGATCTTTATAATTCTGTGCAGTAGGAAACTTTCCACCGTTATAATTGAAAATTACAGAGATTAAATATTCCCCTGCTCTTCAAAATCTGCACATCTATGACTTCTCATTTAACCGGTACAACTAAACTACATCCGAGCATAAAAAATATGTTTCTTAGATAAGGAAAGAGAAAAAAAAACAGTAGTGTAAACTGGTGTGGTATAAGTAAAAACCGTATTATGTTAGAGAAACAAGTACTGAAAACTTTCATGTTCTCACACAAACTGCTTAAAACATAGAATCATCAATCATAACAAAAATGACAAAACTAGTCTGAACCTTATTTTAAGATCTGGATCTTCATAATGTACATATACATTTCTAAGTTCTAAGTGCACACTTCACACAAAAGAAACATGTAGCCATGTCCTGATCAGTGTATAGTAGTGTCACCCAGTCTCATGAAAAGGACTATACTTAACTCAAGTCTTTCTACATCAGCCTGTGAAAATCCCTGAATACAAGGTTGAATACTTTTGAATCAGCTGAAATAAAGATTTAAATATTTCCTTTACAAGTATTATTTTGCATGGAGAACTGACAACTTTGATCCAGATTGTTTTCAATACTCTTGAGATGATTAATAAGGGTTTAATAATATTTTCTCTTTGGTGGCAAAATCAGTACAAAATACTTGCCCTTTCCACCCATAACATCTTAATCCCATTTTATGCTTTCCTTCAGTCTTGTCAATAACACTAGTTAGCAGCGTAAGAAAACAGCAGACCTAAAGAGTTTCAAGACTCAGTTGCACACTGATGAACTAGCAGACTCTTGTTTCCTGACCAAATTCCTACCTGAGTAGCAGTGTCTTGAAGCTGTGACTCCTGAGTTATGTCACCAACTCAGATGTAAATGCATATTTCAATACATCAGGTGACATTCCTATCCTTCCAACCCCAGACCAAAAAAAAACCCACAAAAATTAAAACCCACCACCAGCACCACTTTTTCCTTGAAGTTTTCTATACCTAGCAATTATATGTAGTACACAGCTTGCTTATTAAACTCTTCAGAAGAGTTAAATGCTTGGGTGTTCACCTTTAAATCAGCCCTATTGTTTCCCATTAAAGGGGCAAAAGACATAATGGGCCTCCCTATGCTCAGTAAAAGCAGTCTACTGCTTACTGCTCTTGAGCTCAGCTTAAAAAAAGACAAT
The DNA here is from genome assembly GCA_013397135.1 of Pachyramphus minor. Classification (NCBI taxonomy): domain Eukaryota; kingdom Metazoa; phylum Chordata; class Aves; order Passeriformes; family Tyrannidae; genus Pachyramphus; species Pachyramphus minor. The sequence continues at coordinate 315,883 of VYXB01009192.1, read as the reverse complement.
AAAAGGTGCCAGTGAAGAATCCTCTGAGCAGTAGCTCAGTGGCTTTCACGTAAATGAGGGTCTGGCTTTCTGCTTGTGCTGCAAGTGAAGTCCCCTCCTGTTAAAGGAAGAGTTAAAAGCCGACATTCAGGCTTGATTGCATACCTCTTGTGAAGTTCTTCCTCTTGCTTTTGCTTGGTATTTACTTTTGATTATTCTGAGATTAATGCCTGCAAGAGCTGATAAGTGCTATCAGTTGCTCCTCAAACGATCATTGATGGGACATTATTTACATCTCTCCCCTGAGAATAGTCCCTTTGATTGGCTTTAACAGCTGATACCTTTAACTTAAGTACCTGTGAGATGTCAGAGGACTTTTCAAGTACGTTGAAAGTCTTTGTTTTCAAATTTACATATTTATTTATTAACCATCTTATTTTGTCAATTTTTTTTTTTTTTCAGAACTCAAAGCAGAAGAGGAGGAAATTACCAGACTGTATTCTAATGGGTTAAGATTACAGCAAACAGTGTTTGCAGTCTCTTGTGTGCTCACCATCTTTCTGGAGTTCTGGTGCTGGCAGTTGTGAAACTGGACAAAGGGAAATACGTTGGGGTTGATGTGACCCTCACCATGAGTCATACATACATTTTCCTTTTTCTATGAGCTACAGAAGACTTTTCTACCTACATGTTGGAGACATATTGAGATATATTGGTTAATGCTGAAATGCTTGGATTATTATAAATTCAGATTATATAAATATGAAGTATTTATTATTATATTATTACTGCTATCAATGTCTGATTCTAACGATTCTTTATTTCTAAAATACTGTTCTTCCAGTGGAAGCAAACACGCCCCTCCCCCAATGTATTGTAACTTATAGTAATTTCTTTTGTACACAGTACAAGTATTTTAACAAATAAAGCTGATTTCATTCCTGAAAAGCCATATGTTTAGCTTTATTTAAACTTGAAAACTCTTACCTGCTATTTGTCATTATATTTATCTTCTAAGAAGAGGGCAGGTAGAATGAGCAATCAGAAATTTGAAGAGATAAGGACGGCTTTAAGAATAAATATCTGTAAAACCCTAATATAGAAAAGAACTGTAAAAGTTACATGCTCTTTCAGGTTTTATTATTATTTTTTATAACTAAATTGTACATATGCACAACCTCAGGGAGGAATCATGTATCTTAAGAACACATAGCTGATGATCATTTGTCTTTTGGAGATTTTTTTTATTTCACACCGTAGAAATATTAGCCCCTCTTTTTTAAAAGGACAGCAAAAAGCATCTTCATTTAACTTTTTCTGTAGCAAAGCTGTCTTGATGTATGTATGATTTTAATATGATTGTTTCTAGGCTGTAAAACACAAAATGCATGAACATGTAAATGCATCTTGGTGCAAGTTTATTAAACACCAGAAAGAGGTTTGATTTGAAAGAATTGCAAAGAGAAGCCTGAAATGTACCTTTATCCTTTGAAAGTGGAGCCACCACATAGAAACAATCAAATTCATAATTTTGTTGACTAAAAAGGCATTTTTGATGAAGAAAATCCTTAATGTATTTTAAAAATTCAATATATTATTAAAATTTTAATTGATTTATTAGGTTCCACAAATCAAGACATTCCAGTTAATTAAGCAAAGAAGAGTATCATCACCAACAAATGACATAACATTGTGTCTGTCTTTAAATCTATGACTACTCAGAAAGAGACTTTTACAGGGGAATCATTGTGCAAAAACATATTCATAATAAAAACTGCAAAGAATTCAGATTACTCCTTTCTACACTCTAGACTTGAGTTGAAAGAGAAGGCTTCTGACTCTTCACATAGGATACATTGTATTAGAAATTCTCATTATTTCCCTCAAACTTGTGTGTACCTGTGTGCCTGTGTCTCCACAGACCAGCTTAGGACAATTAAATATCAAAGAGAACAGCTGGAGGAAAACAGTCATGCCTTTGTTTGTCAGATGTTGAAATTTCAGGAATGCCATTGTGAAAACATCTTGGCTTGGCATGAAGCATACCTGAGAAGCTGTAGGCAGTACAGCTTGCAATGTGCTTCAAATTGTCTTTACTTTTTCATGGAAAGCAGCAAGATATGTGGAAATACATAGTGCAGTAAAAATAAATCTGAAGTAATACTTATTTTTTTATCCCTATGTGATAAATATACAAAGCCATGAAAGATTACAATTAACTGCCTGCAACAGTCACTCTGATGTACCTATTTATTATTGAGTCAGTCTTTCTGGCAGAATTAGGGCAACTGAAAAGCCTAGCAAAGCAACATTTTCCTGCTGCACCAAAACATCAGTCTAGGGCACCAAACTGGGTGCAGCATGGTTCACATGGTTCCTGCAGCTGCAAAACACTATGTGGGGAACTTAGATGGGAAAGTAATTACACTGGTGTAAATTACTACTGACTCGGAATACTAGACTTGGAAAATTTTCTCCAGAAGTAGTGACAGAAGCTTTTTCCTTGCTTGTTTTTAAGATAACAGCTCCTTTTCTTCCTATCCTATGTCAGTTTACTGGAAAAATCTGAAAATTACTGCTTCAGGAAGGCTTTATATCAACCATACTACGGCAAAACTTTCCCCCAGTGATGGTTAGTTGTGGAAGAGACTCGTCTCATCTTTGTGTCAGAGCTCTGGGAGTTGTGAGAAGTAGGCAGAGTCTGTTGTTCTCTGAAGCAGACGCAGCCACAGGAGTTGAGTTTGAGGAGAAAGAGGTATCACCTTAAGTTAAATAAAAACAAGAAGAGGAAAAAAAGAAAAAGCATTCAGAAGCAGTCCCATGCATAGTCTTGTTTGCAAATAAAAATGAAACTATGAAGGATGAAAACAGAAAGAACTGAGAACAAAGGAAAGCACACAGCCACAACCTTTGCTTAGGTTAAAACTGTCTCTGCTTTTATCTGTCTCCAGCTGTTTGCAAGAACAGATAAAAGAAAGCATTATTTTCCTCCCCAGCTACCATCTAGGCCTGGCCAACCTGCTAACACTGCAATTACAGGCACTTTGCTGAGGTTTGTTTATAGCAAACAGCAATGCTTGCTCTTCAGCCTCATGCTAACTCACAGGCCACTCTGTCAAACATGGCACGTCCCAGCCAAGTAGACATCTGTTGCCACAGGTTCATGCATATGCCCTCTCCATATGCAACCACGTTTGGGCAGGGGAAAGACCCTCAAAGAGAAATATTTATCAGATGATCCACAGGCCCCAGAGCTGTAGACCTTTCTCTTCTCACAGTTGACTCCAGAACTATAACAAATGGTGTAGCCCGCAGCTGTCCTCCGTGCAATTGCTCCAGGCTCCACCACTCCTGGGGCACACCACAGCTGATAAGGGCCCAGATTGGGGAGCAGTGTGGTGGAGGGGCTCCCTTCTCCATGGCCAAGGGCCCCTATAGCTGGAGCTCTGCTGCTAGGCACAGGTCTCCAGGGGGACTCTGCCATCTGCCCTTAACAAGCAGCCTGTTTAAAAGAAGTGATTTGTTTTGCATAAAGGCCACCAGTGCACCAAGGTTTCCTCATACAAACCTGGAAAGCTAACCTTGCAAGTATCAGATGCTGAGAAAGTGTCACTCATCTGTCTCTCTGAGTTTATCTCCCAAGGTAACTTTACTCCTAGGAAGGAGATATGGATTTCTGGGAAGATATGGATTATGGTTGCCCCGGGAAGTGTAAGGAGTACCCATAGGTGCCAGTAGCCTTCCCTAGTCTAGTGAAAAAGGCCTGTTTTTCCCAGCCAGCCAAAAGAGAACTAGAAGTAATTCCCAGAATGGTTCATCCAGAGTTGTTTTGGGTTTGTTTTGTTTTTTAATTGGCATATGTGAGATGCCTAAGGTTTAGTCCCACTGTTAATCTTTCATTGACTCTAACAATGTGTCAGCAGGCTATATGTCCAGATCATTACACCCACCAGTTTCATATAAACAAACATATATATATATATGTATGATCAAATATACAACAACTTTATATTTTGTCTTCCATCTATTGGAAGGGTGATATAATACAGCAAGCTGGCTCATGTACTGAGTAGCTCTGTGAATCACAGAATCAAAGAATCATAGAACATCTTGAGCTGGAAGGATCATCAACTCTGACTCTTGTATCCACAGAAGGGAACCTAAAATTTAAACCATATTTTTAAGACCATTGTCCAAGGTTACAGGTCTATGTCTTGTGGAGGTCCACCTAGACACACTGCAGTCATCACCTGTAATTCACCTTCTGCCTCACCTTTTACAACACATATATGACTGTGGGAGAGACTTAACGACAACCCAGCACTTGCACTCCGAAAAATTACCCAAGCGTTGTGAGTTATCTTTGTGATTGCAAAGCACATTCTTGGTCAGAAAAGATACTAAAACATGTAATTTCCTCCACATTTGGCTGATTGACCTTGTCCTTGGCTGATGCTGCTGTCAGGGTGACTTCTTGATAAGGGTGTGAAGCTGCCATATGCCACTGGAATAAAACCAGATGCCTAACGAATGTTGGGCCTAACATTTGTCTTCAGGTACATGCTGGCACAGCAATAGCTTTCATTAGCAGCTCTCCTCATCTTCTGCAGCCCAACCACATCTTTACAAAATCATGATTTATAATTCAGCCTGTGAGGCTTCAGTTCAGACATTGTCTGCTTGATAATGTTTGGATGAAATGCTGGGATGTACTACGGGGGCAGAAGCACTGGTAAAGGTTCCAAAGCAAACAGTCAGGAAGGCACTGGCATTACAGTTATAGTTAGAGAAAGCACATTTTCCAGCTGAGCCTCCAGCAGCTGGTTCTGTGGATTCAGGTCTCTTTCTCTGCCAGCTGAGATAATTCTCTGAGCTTCACATGTTGTCTGGGGCATAGCTGGTCACCTTTCACTAGGCACAGAGCTTTGTGAGCAGAAATAGACATACAACCTGCAGTGCTTCAAATCATAAGACTGGGATTGGCAGGACTATGAGAGACATTTTCAACCCATCCATAAAGGGTCTTCTGTCACTGGACAGCACAACAGTGCTGAACATTATCTTCTTTTATAGGAATGACACGTAACATCCTGCATCTCTTACCAGCAGTGTGTTCTTTTGTCTCTTGTCTACAATATGATCTCTGCCCACTGAACAGGGAGCTTCATATGACTCATACTACATATAAGTCACTACAAAAGTTTGTAAATATGAAAAAACAACCACTTATATAGGCCAAAGAAACAGAGACTTCTGACTCCTTTACTGTCATAAAATCTCTAATCCAAGTCTAGAAAGTTCTGTGGGGAAAGCTGTGCCTCCGGTTTTCATATCAACAAGATTATACTTTTTGTATGGAAAGGACTTCCATGAAAAATTTAATTAAAGATGAAGTGGTACAATGCTGGAAAGCCAATCTTTGGAAGTGCACATTTAAGTAGAGCAAGCAGAGAGTCAGGAACAAAAAGAAGAATAGGTGTCAAAGGTCCTTCAGTCCTTCCTACCTGACTTTGCACATGAACTCTTCCAAGGACTTTTGGACCAAAAGCTTTGAAAAAGGAAGGAAGTTTAACATACTTGGCAAGTCCTGTGCTTCCACATTAGCCTTGTTCTTTCAGTCTCTACATTATGTTCACTCACCTCAAACCTGTATAGTACAGCACCAGTAACAAAGCTGCTTCTTGTACAGAGAGGAAATCCCTGCTGGAAAAAAAAAGTGGCAGTATACATCTTAATTAGCTTTGAAGGTACAGCATGGACACCACGTGATGTTAAAATGAATTCAGCTCTGTTTTCCTGTCTACTGTGCAGGTGTTGTTTCACCAAACTAAGTCAATAATGTTTATGATGTGTTTTGGTAATACAGCTGGGAATTTCCTATTGCCTCTAAACATTGTTCTTTAGGGGAAACAAGAAATGTAGAAGCATGCTTCCTGCTCTGTGTCTCTGCCTTCCCCTGTTGTTCACAGAGGCTTCTTCCCAGAACCCCAGCAGTTGTCTCTGTGGACATGTGAGAAGCAATTCTGTAGAAAAAAAGACTTCTGCAGAAACAATGTGCAGTACACCATCTCTAGCAGTGTAATAACATGCAACAAAAACCAATCAAGAACAATCCTATGCTGTGGTCTCCTTTTCTCTGAGCACATATGGCATGCCTGTCACTAGCTATGCTAACCAAAAACAACTGGAGAAGTTCAACAGTGCTGGAACATATGTAGACCAAACTCTAGTCCAAGAGCTAGAGCACTATACAGGTAAAACTAAGTAGCAAATGTGAATTCCAGGAGCAAAGTATACACCCAGTATTGCAACTTTCCCAAGTAGTTTGAGTTGATAACACAACCACGAAGGCATTTGTCTACTCTCCCCTTTGTACTGGTATCAGACACAGACACAAAACTTCCTTTTCTGATTCTACCAGCCTAGTTTCCATGTAGATCATCTTGGCTGACAGCGGGATGTAGCAGAGACATGCAGCAAAGGTGAGGGAGAGCACACAGTTAGAAAAGCCAAAACTGGTTACACAGTCACTTTAATGTTAATAGTTTAATTAGTGAGAAAGATTGTGGGTTACCTGATTCTGAAATGCAGAGGCAATGGTAAAAATTAAATGCCAATGGGCAGAAAATATTCTTGTGAGGTTCCATTACAGTAAGCAGTACAATATCCCATACGAACAAGAGAAAAAGATAATTATTTATTTGGCAGTAGTGACACCACTAATGAAATATTATATGGTGTTTTGTCATCCTCATAAAGAATATTGAAATTTGTAGAATTTTCAGGAAAAAGGTATAGGCATCATTTAAGATATGAAAATATACACTACAATGAAAAGCACAGCAAATTCAGTTCATTACAAAAGCAAGAATTATGAGAAATAACTCGTTCCCCCAGAGGGTCACATGGGAAGATACTCAGTCCCATAACTTTGTTGAACTGACAGAGTTATTTTATTTTTACACAGAAGTACCCCGATGCAGCCAGTGTAGCTTTTACCAGGAGACACACATACCATTCATCACCAGTGGTTAGAATTTACGTTCATCCAGTATTTGCAGCAAGGCTGCTGAAAGGAGATTAAAAGTCTACCAAGCCAAGAACTGGCACTGCATCATGCATGTTGGTGTGTGCATGTATGTGTCCACCAAGGGAAGACAATTCTGGAGCAGGCTGTGATGCCACAACCACTGACAGTTCCACAAGTGGAGAAAGAGAAATTCCAAAGAAATGGAGTGAAAAAGACAAGACATTGTTAGCAATCTTTGCACTGATTCATTGCAAACAATAACATGAAAAATCATGTACATGAGTTGCAATCAACATCATTGTGTTAAAAGGCAGCTGTATTATTGCTAGTGTGCAGCTTGTATTGTGCCTACAAGCTCTGACCAAGATTGAGATTTTGCTGTGGTAGGCACTGTACAAGTGCATAGGAAGAATGAACTGCCCTCAGCAGCTGACACACTGATGGCTCTTTTTCTGATAGCTAACAAAATATCTGCCACCACAAAGTTTGGCTCCATACTCTGAGGCAAAACCCTTAGTGTGCATACACTCTTACTTCGGTCATGTTTTTATCAGTCCTGTTGGTTTTGGGGTTTATTTTCCATCTCCTCTGCACTGCTCCTAGATCACAACATCAGCACAGGCGCCACTCACCAGGAGATGGCATCATTAGAAGATAATAACACTGACTCTTAAACTTTGCAGTCAGTGTGAGACTCAGTACAGCACTAATGAATGCCTTCCTGAGCCTCACAGTACTGATAAAACCTGACATTCCCAAAGCAAACCCAGCAAGTATTTGAATGCAAGATGTGAATTTTTTAAACATAACTTTCAAAAGATGAAGTCGCTATTATCTGCTACTTCAGCTGCCAACTATGTAACTCCCTTTATGTACTAAGGTTGAACATATTGTCCACACTTAGCAAAGACTGTTCTTACAGTTACTGTGGAATCAATGAGAGAGAGTTTTTCTGAGGCAATTAGGAGAAAGAAAAATCCTAGGCTGGTAAAAAAAGCATACAATTATAGAAATGTTATCACAGAACTAAAGTTATGAGCAATAATATAATTTTTTTTTCAAGTGCCTTTCATATCACCATTTACTCATGTTAAATCAAACTTGCAGTGAATGAATAAGCTTGATCTGACCTAATGCATGGATGAGTAGTGATTCTTGTATCACTGTGCAAAGACTTAGAGGAAGTGAAATAATTACTTTTAATCTTACTGTTCTATCAAAGAGACCAAAGAACCCACTTGCTGGGTTAAGTGTGTCAGAAAGACAAATTATACCAGTCCTGTGTGCATGGATTCTGAGGTGTTGAATACTAATTTTAAAGGAATTTTATCAGATAGCCAGATGAAAAGAAGTAACAGGGACCTGTTACTTTTCAAGAGTATATGCTTTGCCTGACTACTGGCAATTAAAGTTTGACAGTTTGTCAAGATAAACATATAAAGTAGGCTTGAAAATATTTGTTTGCAAAATCATTATTTCATATAAATATTCAAATCTTGGAACATTTTATAGAGTGGAGGTGGAAAAAAAGGCTATTGTATTTTGATAATATCATTTGGAGACACCATAAATAAGTACACGATGATAGGTCAATTAAAGCACTTCACAGAGCTAAGCCTTATAGATGGATGATAAAGAGAAAAATGTGTCAGTGCGTGAAATAACATTCCCAAAAGATAAATTAGTTATCTACTGCATATATTGTTTTTCATTAACACTCTCATGCACTGACCTTGATATTCTGCATATGTGATTATTTTAGCTACAATAAAAATATTTCTTTAATAGTTCAAACTATATTGAGACAGGAGCTGTCATATATGCTACCTGGTCTTCTTCACCATATCTTTCTGCTCCTGAATACTGCTGAGAACTGTTGCTACGCAAACTAGAGGCTTGCCTTAACCTTATAAAAAGCTATGAGTAAACAGTTCTTCCTGTGACAACTTTTTCAGAAATTAAGGGTAAAATGAGACTAGTACTTTAGTTATGCCAGAGTACCCCAAATCACAGAAACACTAAGGTCAGGAAAAATTGTGTGGTGCTCTAGACATTTTGTTGCTTTCTTTTAATGAGTTGAGAAAAAGTCTATGCTGGATGCCCATTTTCTATCTTCATGCAATATCCTTAAGGGTACAGCTAAGGTAATATCACACCTCTGCACCCATTAAACAGAAGGCATAAAAAAAACCCCATGGGTTTTTACCTCTTCAGACAAGAATCTTCCTTGTATTGAAATTATACTGTCTCACTACCTATTTGTTCTCTCCCTGCCATAGTTTCCCTGCAAACCCTTATACATTCTACAAGTGTTACCCATCATTTCCAAATAGCATAGTCAATTCATCTTTGTTCTTGATATGTAAAGGTGTTTCTTGCTCAAAATGCTTTTAGCTGGCACATGGGGCTGACAGACACTGACAGATCTGTGGGGGTTAATCTCCGACAGAGTCTGCCCTTTACTACAAATTCAGATTAAACTCAAAAGATCTAAGATCTGATTTCTACCTCTTCTGTGAAGAATAGGCACAAAGAAGAGCCAAGGGAGCTGGATTTCAGGAACATCCTTGAAGATAAGGCTGGCAAAGATCAGCTCTGAGAGCCAGCTGACCAAAAAAGAAATTTGGGTAACTTTTCTTTTAAGGGCAGATTTAAGGATCAATTTAGGAGAGAAAAAATGCAGAAGCAGTATCATGCTTCAAACTGGTAAATACTACTCCCCATCCTTAATCCAGTCTACAAAAACATAACATAACATAATGCAACATAACATAATGCAACATAACATAACAGGAAGAATTTTTCAGTTATGGCTGAAAATTGCAACAGATGATGTTATAGACAGTGGGTAGGACTTTGTTTTGGTTGAAGGCTCTATGCTTCTCCATAGACTGGCTGGCAGCACATTTCCTTTGTCCCCTTCTTATTCTCTACTAACATTTGTGTTTCAGGCAAGAATGACAACCCAGAATCTATTACTAATATGTTCTTAACAATTTTTGCAGTTACTTGGTTAAAAAATCAACCCAAATTTCTCCAGCATAAGTGGTTATGCAGCAGCCACAAGCCTGGAAATTCATTCCAGAAGATTAGTCTGTAAAGGAGAGGTTGGTTTCTTTATAGCATGTGGTGAAATCCTGAAGAATTCCTTTTGTTATTTAGTGAGGTTTAAGAATGCTGAGATATGTACAAAACACAATGGAGCATATCATGGGTACAGATGTGAAGTCACAGGGTATAGGGACTGTGTTACTTGAAGAAGGAGTAATTAACATAAGTATTAGATTTGCATATTTTATATTACTTTATATGTTTTCCCCTGGTCCATGCAGTCACCTAGTCACACAGCTAGTTAGAGGAACAGTTCAAGGACACAGCCTCACACTGCTGTTCGTAGACAACTTCAGCATCAGCTTGTGGCAAAACCATGGCAGAAAAGGCGGAAATGGTCATATAAGAGTAGCAACTTTCTGGGAACATATTAGGAGCTCACCTGTGTAAAGGGCAGATACAGCCAACAGAATTCCCCAATTCAGTGTCCTTGAAAATAAATGGTCAACTCCCTTACAGTCTTAAAAAAATTAAGTTAGAAATAGTGACAGGACTACGGAAAGACATCTCCAAAGGATGAACATAAACAAGATCTATTTTTGTGATGAGAATCACAAATGTCCATCAACTGCCTACACAAGGTTGTAAATATGAAGTCAAATGGGGGAGTTACAAGGGATTCAAGCTACAGTGTCAGCCCTGGCAGCCTTCTTGCCGAGATCAGAGGAAGAATTGGTACTGATTTCATGGAGCTTACATTATATTGAAGGAGGTTACTATTTCAGGCTTATTTCTTTTATAGGGTCATTGATTTACGTAGTTACCTTGACAGTAGCACGTAAGAGGGATGTTTTGCACTCTTTGCATCAACAGTCTCCTTTGTCCATATGGCTTTTCATTTTCAGAGCTGCTAAGTACTCATCAAAGTGTGTTCTGGTTGCTGACCCCAAGGTCCCAAGAATATCTACATGACTTGTGGCACAGTTTGAAAAAAGAGCAGAGGCAACAAGAGGACAACCCACTTAAAGACTTCTCAGAAATTTCCATGCTTTTGTGTCTTCACCCTCCTAGTCTGAAGCACTCAAGTTAATGCACTTCCATGAGGAACTTCTACAATCTCCAATGCCTTTATTCATGAGGCAGCCATCTGACAAGAAAGACAGACATTGACTCAGATGCCTGAGATCTATTTGAAGGACAAAATGTACAGCATTAATGTATTCAAAGCCAGAAGGTAACTGATACATAATATACTATAGTCCACTAGGATCAGGTTCTCCCATCACATTAAAATAGGTAATTTCCCAGGAGAGTTTGATACAGTAGATTTGTTTGAGCAGTTAGTCTATAAAAAGTGTTGGAGAGAGATTTTTTAAAAAAATAAGAAAAAAAAAAAAAGACTGACTTTAAACATGAAGTAGTGCAGCAAACATCTCTGCTGAGTGGTGAAGTCCAGTTGTCCTGATCAGAAGTGACAACAACATGAAAACTGATAACAAAACTCTTCCCTTCAAGACAAAAAAATTTTAAACACAGGTGGAAAGCAAGAAGTATATTGCCTCCTCGTGCTTATAGGAATCGTTCCAGACATAAATAATTTTTCAGCACTTAGAAGTTTCTAGTTTTGCTATTACTGAAATTATTGATTCTTTTGCAAATGTAGCAGAACAAGGTTGCCCTTGTCGTCTGTTGTCATGTGGAATCATAGAATCTNACCCCAACTCTTTCAGCCTTTCCTCACAGGAGAGGGGTTTCTACACTCTGATATTTTTGTGGCCATCCAGGCAATTCTTTACCCAACAAACATTCCACCCTTTAAATCCACCCCTCTGCAGTTTAGAGAGAAGGGTGTTGTCAGGGATTGTGCCAAAGGCCCCACAGACATCGGGAGAGACGACATCCATAGCCCTTCCCTTGTCCATTGATGTGGTCACTCCATTATGGAAGTTGGTCAGGCAAGACTTGCCCTTGGTGAAACCATGCTGGCTGCCTTGAATCACCTCCCCGTTCTCCATATGCCTTAGCACAGCTGCAAGTAGGACCTGTTTCATGGTCTTCCCAGGCATGCAGGTGAGGCTGACCTCCTAGAACTGAGCAAGAGA
>VYXB01009192.1:278617-303664 GCA_013397135.1 Pachyramphus minor | reverse complement strand
AGTATTGAAAGGCCACAATAATGTCTTCCTCAGGTTAAAAAAACCCCAACTCTTTCAGCCTTTCCTCACAGGAGAGGGGTTTCTACACTCTGATATTTTTGTGGCCATCCAGGCAATTCTTTACCCAACAAACATTCCACCCTTTAAATCCACCCCTCTGCAGTTTAGAGAGAAGGGTGTTGTCAGGGATTGTGCCAAAGGCCCCACAGACATCGGGAGAGACGACATCCATAGCCCTTCCCTTGTCCATTGATGTGGTCACTCCATTATGGAAGTTGGTCAGGCAAGACTTGCCCTTGGTGAAACCATGCTGGCTGCCTTGAATCACCTCCCCGTTCTCCATATGCCTTAGCACAGCTGCAAGTAGGACCTGTTTCATGGTCTTCCCAGGCATGCAGGTGAGGCTGACCTCCTAGAACTGAGCAAGAGAAAGACGGTAAATATTTGGACTGATTCTAAATATGTGTTCAATGTTGCACATGCCCATGGAGACCTCTGGAAAGAAAGAGGTTCTACCATACCCCTTTTTATCCTTACCCTTTCCTATCCTTTACCCTTCCCTTTCCTCCCTCCAAACCCTCTCCAGCTTCCACATAGATAGTTTTGGGTTTGTTTGAGTTTGGATTGATTGATTATGGACTTTTATTTGCTTCTTTCTGTGTGTTTTATCTATCTAGTAAGTTGTAGAGTGAATGTTACCAACCAATTTTGTCATGCTTTCACTTTAATATTAAACCTCTTTTTGCTGGAAAGAAAAATAAAATATAGTCAGCAGTTCCTGGAGTCTTCCTTTCTACTCTTTTTGAAGATGGGTACAGCATTTAACTTCTTCCAGTCACCTGGAAATTCACCTGACTGCCACAACTTTTCAAATATAATGGACAGGGGCTTGGTGGTTACATCAGCCAATTCCCTCAGGACTCTGGAATACACCATGTCAGGTCCCAAAGACTTGTGTACGCTCAGGTCCCTCAGGTGATCAGGAACCTGACCTTTGTTTACAGTGGTAGGTACTTTGCTCCCCCAGACCCTGCCTTGAAATCTGTCTACTGGAGAGGTGGGGAAAGAGAGATTGACATTGAAAACTGAGGCAAAATAGTTTTTGAGTACCTCAGTTATCCCCTCAGCCGTTGTTACCAGTTTGCCAGTCATGCCAGTCCCATTAGGGTTGGATCCATTCATATTTGTAGCTAGAGTAATAAATGGCAGACTGCTCTCTTCTCAAAGCTATTCTTGGCCTACCTCCTGAAGCCTTTTCCCATATCTGAACTGCGAGCTTCCTCTGTCAGGACATAATCTACACCACGCAAACAAGTTGCTCAGCTGCAGAGTAGCATCACAAGGGGGACAGAAACACAGGCCAGGAGCAGGACATTTAGTGACCACCACCCATGTTTCTCCACTTACACTTGCATGTACACAATGAACAGGAAGGAAGACAACATGATATTCCCGGGAGCAGAGGTAAGTACAGGGATGTGCTTTGAGAATACCTCTACACACTGACATGGTTCTATAGAATTTTTCTGGTCATATTCAACCTTGTACTCAGTTCCTGAAAAGAGAGATTATTTTCTAGATAAAGAACTCTAGAGCAACTTTAGCATAGGTCAAACTTACACTGACACAATTTTGCCTCCAAGTTAAAGATGTATATTACAATTTTTTAAGATTCCTTTGGCAACTGCTAGGGATAAAACAGCTCCTTACATGAACTTGATTGATATGTCTGACACATTAAACATTTTGAGATTTTATCAGCAACACATATGCATACAACAGGCAAGGAAAGAATTTGTCCTGCTCGTGTTCAGAAAAATGTTCCTAGCGGATACAATTTATCATTTGCGCTTTTTTCTTGCATTTCAAGTTAATGTGGTTCTCTTTCAACTACTATGAACAAAAGATTCATCTTTTGATACACAGTATTAAGCATTTAAATTCATACTTAGGAAGTGGTTTAAGTGGTCTAACTGGCCATAGCACTGACATTTAAAATTTTTATTGTCTATACTAATCTGCATTAGCTAAATACACTAATGCAAAGGAAAAGAAACAGAAAAAAAAGGAAAACCAACCAACATTTCTATTTGTTTCATCCATCCTTAAAGTTTAGCTGTTTCACAGATGTCAGATCTGTGTCTCCAAACTATTCATGTCAACTGTCTTGGTGACTAAACAAGCAGAGCTTTTGCAGTGCTGGGATGCTAAAGCCCACTACTCTTTAAAGGCCCAGGCCACTCTTTGCCCTCTTGTAGTTATATGATCTTAATCTGTCATGATTTCAGTTTCACTTAACACATACATGGTACCTTCGTAATCTTGCCAGCAATCTTTGCTCACTGAGGATTGTTTTAGCAAGAGACTATTGTAATGGCAGCTTCTAAGAGCTAATGGTCAGTTTGGGCCTCACTGTTTACAAGAAACATATTGGTGACAATCTTTCATATCAGACATTACTTCTCATGGCTGGATTGAGTGCAAGGGTTGAAATTAGATTTCTCTCCAGGAAGCACAGAAAAGGCTGAATGGGCCCTCAGATTTCACACTCTTGTTCAAACTCTCAGGCCAGCCAGAATCAAGTCTGGGCTGCCTTTTTAATGCTAAGTAATGCAATCTTAACAGGAGCCAAGAAGCATCAAAAGATAGTCTGCTTATCATTTTGGTTAATTGGCATGGTAAAGCCCTGAGATGCAATGCAGCCAGATCCCTTCCCTCTGATACACTGGAAAGTGCATACAACTGGGCACATCTATGCTTGGTTCTAAGTAGAGTTTGAGTTTACTTAAAACGGGGATTCAGCTGGGACACAGCTGAGGTACACCTACACTATCCTTGAGGTATTTAAACCAGGACTCCAACCACAGATTTATCCCTGACGATTAAATTTACTTTTAAAAGCAAATAGGAATGTACAGGGACCTTTATTATTCTTCTTCTTACCTTAGGTTCTTCCCAAGTAAAATAGCTCAGACGCATCCAAAGATGATCTTGAGCTTCCATAAAGAAAACAGTGAAGTAGTATTTGCCTCTGTCACAGGTACAGAATGGTAAGACACTTAGGTTCTGTGAAATATTGGAAGAAGAGAAAAAGTCATGCAATTAATACACTGCCCTAACTCTCTTCTTGCCTATCACGAAAGTATCTGACATCACCCCATGGAAATTAATACTAAAGCAAAGTCTCTGTCGAACTTTGTTAATTTTTTAGCAGGAAGTTTGAAGTCTCCAACAGCTTCAGGTCATCCCATTGAACTTTATCTAACAGAAGCATCTAAAATTTGGCTATCTGGGAACCATAATGCTATAAAAAAAATACAAGAGGCTGCATTACCCCACTGAGATTCTGTTTCTCTCCACGATTTGTATGCCCGTAACCCCTGTTCAAAGAGTATGGGCAGTGGAGCATGCTCTGCATTGTCTGCTTTTAACAGAAGATCAGAAAACCTCTTTCCTACCTTCATTAAGCTGATGCCTGAGGGTGTCTAAAGCAATTTTGTTTCTAACGCAAGTGCCATAGTGAGACGGAAAAACGTCTAGGGAAAAACTGCAGGCAAAATTGCTGGCAAATTCAACACATCATCGTAGAAGCCTTTCTGGACAGGTCACTATAGAAGTTCATGTGGACTGTAAGGTAGTTTCAAACACATGGAAGTGGTAGCAGAGAGGAGGTGACACCAGCAGCCTTTTCCTTCCTTTATAGCAAAATTCCCCCCTGCGGTTCAGGGAGTCAGGCTAATTACACTTCCATGGGAAAGCATCTGTGTATCTAGCAGCTCTAGTGGGTAAATTTCAGCCTAATACAACTTAAAGTGCTTGAAAACTTTACAGTCCTGGAAAAAAATAGGATCACAAAAAAGCTAGAGGCAGGCAATTAACAGGAGAATTACAAAAAGGTACTCGTGGATCTTAGATATCTAATTTTTCTGGTCTGCTACAAAGACAACATCATTATTACAATAAACACTAAGCAATCACTATAAAGGTTTTAGGTGTCATGCAAGTGATGTCAAGGAAGAAGTCTCATTCAGCTAATAAAACATGTCAACTCTTCAGTCTGCTACTTTACTGACCTTGAGTGACATTACAGAGAAAGCTATAGTATTTCATGGGCATGGATGATGCAATGTATGCAGACACTTTAATCCATGACTTAGTGTCACATCCATCAGGCAGTGCTGAAAACTTTTAACCAGATGTGGTTTCTCCAGATGTAGTCTGGCAGGGGCACGGGGAAACCGTGCAGACCCCTGCACAGATGTATGACACTGGCTGCAGGACTGTCCATCAAGGAACTCCTGCCTGCTGTACCACTCTGGGGTACTAGACAGGCTAGTCTGATGGTTTTTCAAAGGCAAGTTTTAAAACCCTCCCACTGTAAATATTTACAAAAGCATCAAAATCAGCTAACAACCAACTTTCTCTGGAAGACAGACACCTAAACCAATGAGACTCCTCCTACCTACTGTCTAAGTCATCTGCTCCATTCTGGAATTTGTGAAGTTGGGAGAAGTCAGCTAAAACTGCTGTGGCCTGTCCTGCTGCTGGACCAATAAGGACAAAGTCCAGTAGTACCAGAAATCCCCCTCAGTTTCTGATTGCCATTGCATCAGTCAAGAATTAGAAGGATGTGAATATCAAACGCACAGAAAATAGAAAAGAAAAGCTACCCTGATACACAGGACAGTATCTGCTTATAAAACTTACCTCTCTGGATTTTATTTTCTCTAGCATCAAAGAGAAAAGAGGCATGAGATGTTTACTTAATTGGCAAGATTGTGTAGATTCTGTACAGTGCCTTTTCCTTTCACCTCCCCTTCCGTGGAATCAGGTCTAAGAATACACACGGAGTGAAGGGACCAGGCTGACAAAATACAGCCAAATGTACCAAGATTACTTGTGTAAGAGTAAGAGCTGACTGCTACCTCTATTTCCAAGTCTCCCACACATGAACAACAGCGCACAGCCAGAGAATCAAGGCAAAATTTGATTGCTGCAAGTAGTAACACCTCAGGCCCCCTAAGGTTTACACTTTGTAAGACACTTTGCAGATTCTTCTGTGTCCTCTCCTAACAACATTAAGCAGGTGTTTGCAAGAACTTTGGCAAACAAGAGATGAGAGCTGTTGAATAAGGAGGTTCCGGTAAGCAGCTCTGAGACTTGCTTATGAAGTAAACAACGGCTGACATGCAGAAATACATGCTCTGGTTTAATGATCCTGGACACTGAAGTTCCCTCCTGAAATTAGGTCTTTGCAAATGTTTATGGAAGATATTGCCTACATTATAACATTAAAAAAATCCACCCCGCCCCACCCCTAAAAAAAATCCAAACAAAAAGAAACACAAAACAAAACCAAACCTCAAATTCATTGCAAATTTAGCTAATTGTGTGCAGTGAGAAGGGAAAATTACTCAAGCTCTGAGTCAAATAATGGCAAGGAAGCCGTTATGTTGCTGTGCAACATAAGGGTGCTTAGCCTCACTGCTGTACCAAGCCTGGGCATCAACGTCTCTTTATAATGCCATGTTATTCTAATATCCACCCAGCAAATCGTATTTGTTTGTGATTTCCAAAGCCAGTCAGAGTTTGAGCTGGTTTTCCAAAAGTAGAGCAATCGACTTTACCTGTGATATGTTGTTTTCTTATTTCAATGCCACATGTGTAAAAGGGTCTTAAATTTCCAAGACCACATTATCTTTGTTATCATGTGTGAAGGGAATAGCTGATTTCCATGCTTTCGTACCATATGAGATGGAACAACACATTAGAGAATGTTAATAGGTACTGTTTTTAAGGAGTTAAATTAATTCACCGGTATTTGGAAATAGCTGGCATTTTCCTTTACAGAGAAACGCTGCAGCTGCTAGGTTTTGCATGGGGTTTTCTCCTGCAAAGCAGACTACAGAAAAAATAAATAAGCAAATATGAACTAAAGAAAGCATCCATCTAATGGCTGCTGCTTTTACTACTTGTTGTCTGAAAAATTACAACAAAGGAAGGTTAAAATAATCAGCAGTGGTATAAGTACTACTTAAGCCAGCAGTCACATATGGTGTATTAGCAATGTAGATGGATTTAATGAAAAATGAGATCAGTGCACGCATCTGTCATCAGCCAAACCTACAAAGTATTTTCCTCAGAAAATAAAATGTAATGATATAAGTGTTCATCTGTAATAGAGTTATAACAACTCCAAGTGGTAAAACTAGTGCTGGTTTAATGCATTTCATCAGCTAACACTAACCAAACAGACAATTTCTATGACAATTGCATTGAAGAGAACAGATTGTGTGATAGGTCATAATCAAGCACACATCCTTAGATTAACAGCTCCAAAGCACTGCATACTTCTGTAAGTCATCCTGTAAAGCAAAACCAAGTGTGATTTGTCACACCAGTTCAGTATCCATTATAGCTAAGATAGCAGAGTGGAATTTTTCAAGCTTCATAGGAAGATTATTAAAATGGATAACACCAGCACGCATCTTAAAGAAGATGCTAATCGCTTGCCAAGTCATGCTCTTTGAGGTATCTGCCAGTGTGGGAGGGATGCATGCTCTCAAGGGGGCCTGTGTTTCATGGTCATCTCAGGCAGGGGGCTGCAAAGTTCATTAAATGATCTTATCTTGCTGCTGGTTCTGTTCAAAATAGCCTTGATATGATGAAGGATTTATGTTACCTCCACTTCAAATAAAAAGTACCGAGGGATGCATTTCATTACTGCCCTGTGACACTGGAGAAGCCAGGGCTGCAGTAGTAATACTCCTTATTTGTTTGTGTCACACAGAGGATTTATTTGCAAGAAGAGTCCAGCTCCAAAGGTAAGGAAGTATTTGGTTTTTTAGTGAGTTTTCCATAATAATGATAACAAGAAATGTGTTTGTTCTCTGACTTAAATTCTCACAAAATTATATTCCAGGAAAGATGAGAGTGTGAGGAAAATGCCAGGGAAGAGTGCCCAATTTAGCAGAATTCTGAGGAAGCTGAGTAGCATTGATACAGAAAAAATATTTGCGGATAATTTCCATGACACAATCCTGAATAAAACACCAAGAGATATGGCTGTACATTCTCAACTGGTGGGTTAAAAGTTTCACACACACACACTCGTCTCTCAAAGATTTTTTAACACAGATCTGCTGCCGAGAGACATTTTAGTTCAATGGTAGACACCTTCACATGAATCAGAATAGGTTTCTCTTGCATGTTTTCTCTGAATCTGATCATATAATGAAGAACATGAGCCCTGGGCAAGATTTATCTTCTTTGACCTTAGACTATCAAGTCTTCCTGTACTCAAAAATCAAACAACAAGGCAAAGTGTGTTCAAGATCCTTGACTAATAAATATTAATTTATTCTAGATACTTGATCTTATGAATTCAGTAGTTCACAGGAGCAGACTTTGAATGTATCTGGCAGTGTGGAAAATCTAATGATCAGAAACAATATTTGATCTCAAAAGCAAACTACAGCCTCTTTAAGTATGCTTTAGATACTGAAAATTAAAAAGCAATAGAAGTTGAAAAAATCTATAGTAAAGCTCAGGAAAGGCATTTGGACATTCAGTACTGCACAACACTTACGAATGCCTGTCTGCTTGAAGCTCATGCCTGTGGAACTGCCACAACAGCCCTGCCTGTCTGTGCCCCTGGAGGAGGTGTGGGAGCGCAGGCAGCCACCACAGGGAGCCAGGGGCAGGGAGTGGGGGAATCTGGGGAGCAGAGGGCTGATGGAAAGCTTCTCCAGGATAGGCTAGTGAGATCTGCTTGAGTGGAGTTTTGGGCAGCACGGTGTAAAAAAGACACTAAGGTATTAGAGAGCATCCGCAGGAGAGCCACAAGGATGATGAAAGGTCTGGAGGAAAACCCTTATGAGGAGCAGCTGATGTCAGTTGGTTTGAGGGGAGACCTCATTGCCTGCTTTAACATCCTCATAAGGGGCAGATACTGATCTCTTCACTCTCGTGACTGGTGACAGGACTTGAGGAAATGGCCTGAAGCTGAGTCAGGGGAGGTGTGTGTTGGATGTCAGGGAAAACTTCTTCACCCAGACGGTGGTTGAGCACTGGAACAGTCTCCTGGGGAAGTGGTCACGGCACAAAGCTTGACAGGGTGTTTGGACAATACTCTCAGGCACATAGTGTGATTCTTGGGGTTGTCCTGCACAGAGTCAGGAGTTAGACTCAATGATTCTGATGGGTCCCTTCCAATTCAGCATATTCTATGATTCCATGAAATAGAGCTCCAGCAAGAAGCCAAGAGAGTTCCCGAATGGAACAACTTAGCTGGGGAAACCAGGCAGAAAGGTGTTTGAAAGCAGAGGTCTGAATCAGTTAGGTTAGGCTGGAGGACTGGTGTGGGAGGAGGAGAGCAGTGTGTAGCAGTGTGAGATACAAAAACCACATAGCTACAACAAACCTTGCCTTAATATTTTTTTGTTATAAAGTTATCATATGAGCAGAGGACCAAAGTTTGTTACAGTGCAAAGTATTTGAAGAATAGTTATTCTCTATATCAGAAAAATAGACTCAGAACCCATCAGCTTACCACAGAAAAGCAATAATGGACTGTGGGAATTAGAAACAAGAGAATGGTTGAATAGAGACTCCTACATAGTGCCCGAATGCAAACATTTCAACTTACACATTAAAACTGTTAAACTTGCCTGTTAGAATTGATTTGCTAGACACATACCTGTAACTCCTACTAGTATTGCTCAGTCATGTGTCAGTATGGTTGTCACTGAAAAATCCCACTACATGGAAAAGTCCAATTAAATTCATTGAAGTTTACATGCAGAGAACTGACTGATCACACATCCTGGTAAGAGCATGTACTTCAAATTCTGCAAAACTAAGAAATACTGCTGGCAGAATAAATCGCTTGCCTAGAATACCCTCATTTCATTGCAAACTCAAGGCAATGTTGTTTATAAAGGAAAAGCATTGATTGATAGTCTATAATGTCAAACTGCAAATGAAAGTAGAACAGTACAGTATACATGCAAAGTCACACATCTTTGCCAGTAAGATACACTAATGAATTTTGCAAAGAGAGCAGCACAGTGTTAGGGACTTATGTGCAGCAGAAGACCATACCAGGCTTCCCCCATCCTCACGCTGGTGCTCCAGTAGCTAAGTACAGCTTAGTACAGTAAGTACAGCTCCTCCTGTAACTGCTCATCCCTGGGGCAGTCAGAGCAAGCTGTGAAGAATCTCTGTCCTAAGCTACTCATGAGCAGCTCAGAGGCTCAGGCCGTTCGTGAGATAAACTGCAGTATGCAGCCTGCCACACAGACTGAAGGGTGCAGGGAATTAAACCAACGTGCTTCCTTCTGCCTCTGAAGAGTTTTATCCAGAGACTGGAGACCTAAGTTAGACTTGAAACTGGTATGCTTTCCCAGGGGGGATCTCAAGGAAAGTTCTGTCAGCCCTTTGAGATGTGAATTGCTGCCAACTGCAGAAGCACAAGATGAATGACATATCCAAGACTCAAGGAAAAGGAGGGAGATCATGGCTTTGATTACTAGTCCTATTTTCTAAAATCAAAGCAGATTTCTGTTCTTTTAACAGCAAATATTATCATTAGTGTAGATAGCAACTTTTTATTAATCCAGTGCAATTAAATAACAAGCAAGTCATAAAGCAAGTCCATGAAAAGTCAGACGAATAAAATTTTGTATTATTTTTAGGGAGATGCACAATCTCTTAAGAACTCTGACTGACTGTGCTTTGCAAGAAACACAAGAACAGAGAAAAATAGCTCTCTTGACTCATGCTTCGTAACTTTTAAAAAACATTTCATATAACAGTCTGTGTTCTACTACAGGAAGAAAATCCACACTTTTCTTTATACACCATTTTCTAGCTAAGAAACTTTTGACTCCCAATTCTCTCCATGAAAAAGTGTGTTTCCAGTTGTGGTAATGGTTTCTCATTAGTTTGAGGTTTCAGCCTCAAACCATTGATTTTCTTTTTCCTTACAAAAAAGTCAAGATGTCAGATCAAATTGATCTTACATCTCTCTTTTGTTCTACCAACATAATTTTTGAGTTCTGGATAAGAGTGATAGCATCACAGCTTCCCTAACTTTGTAAGATCTCCTTTAGCAAATTGAGTGTAAATAATAACAACCCCCTTGAAAATTATTAAATAAAAAACCAAACAATCATCTTCATCATGTGTTGGATAAAACCTTCCCAGAGCTTATCATGTTATTCCCTTTGTTTGAGAGCAGCTACATTTGTTCACTGGCTTGCAACCAGGGCTCTGTCAGAGAAGATTACCAGAAAGAGCCTCTCGTTATTGTCCTCTGGAAGGATTGTCACTAGAGGCTTAAATAAAGCTTCATTTAGTCCTGCTGCGGCAGGGTAGTTGAAGTCAGAACTAACTGCAAGATCTATAACAGTGCATCACAACTGCCTATGTGCTTTAACAGCATGTTTCTGCGCACCTGTTGTATCAGACAGAGAGTTTATTTGTTCAGGCTGATTTGGAGGCTGCTTCAAGGAAGTCTTTCCATTCTTTTCCTTCCCTGTGAAATGAGCTCCCTTATCCTAACTGCTTGGAAAGAGGCTCCAAAGCATGAAAATATTCCAGGTGATAGCTGCTACAGCAAAACCACAATACCTGTTTAAGTTCTGTATCTCTCCTCTGAAGAAAGCTGAAGTCGGAGGGAGCATAAAGAATTTTTATCACTGAGAGCTAGTGAGACACTGATAGACTAGGTTTGATATCCCTGATTGCTCACACATGGGTTTGTGGCAACACTTTTGAAATGGATGGCAGGATAGAGAGGAATTCAAACATCCATGCACATGATGCATAAAGGCAAAAGAAACCAGGTGAGTTACTCCAGTGGGGTATTTGTGCACTTCCTATAATCACCGTGTGAACAGGCTCAAAGAGACGGTTTGAAACACAGAGTCATTTAGGGTAGGGTGATTCTACAGTTCAGAGAAGCAAATGCTGGCACATTTACACGCTGAGAGGAATATTTGGACTTGAGGAAGACAAAATTCACCACCAAGATATTGATATGTTAACACAATAT
Organism: Pachyramphus minor; assembly: GCA_013397135.1. Classification (NCBI taxonomy): domain Eukaryota; kingdom Metazoa; phylum Chordata; class Aves; order Passeriformes; family Tyrannidae; genus Pachyramphus; species Pachyramphus minor. The sequence continues at coordinate 292,608 of VYXB01009192.1, read as the reverse complement.
AAAAAGTTACAAAAGAAGGATGGCTTGGACAATGTTCTTAGGGTGCCTGATCAAGCACACACAAAGAGAACATCACAGATAATAGACAGAGAAAAGCACCAAATCCTTTCCCTGTACCCCTAAAACAAAACAAACAAACAAACAACACAAAAAAAAAAAAAAACCCAAAAAAAAACAAAAACACCTCCCAAACCTGTACTGGGTAGTATTGTACAGACTTTGTAGTCTCAGCAGATTTCTAGCATTCTTCTAAATCTGCCAGCACCAGATGTGAGCTGAATAGCAAAAGAAACTAATTCTGAGTGTCTCTTTTATCTGGCTTTAAAATTTTTTCCTTGGAATTTTTTGCTGTAGGGGCAGGTCCCATCTATAAATACATTCAAACCAGCATCAATAATATATACATAATGCAATCAAATCATGAGGCAGAGCATTTAAAACCAGTAAACGATATGTGTATTCTGAAAGTATATGAGTGGGGCTTAATTATACCTTGTAGTAATGAGTTCCACAACTTTGCTTTATTCAGGAGTAATATTTACCCTTATATATTTAGAAAAGACACATCCACAGTATATTAAACAGGAATTCATAATAATTCAGAAGGTTGAAGTTATTATGCTTTGGTATCTCTTCTTATAAGGAAACCAAGAGACATTTTTCCTGGTAATTTATTTCAGAGCCACATGGATGTATGAGAATTTTGTTTTCTATTCTCCAGAAAGAGTTATTCTCAGAGATTAACTCCTAGAGTGGAAAGTCCATTAGTCTTACCCAGGTGGCTGTTACCATATATTTTTCATACATTTGTGGATTATTCCTGATACACAAAAGGTTTGAAAGGCTAGTAACTGCCACCTGGGAAGGAATGTTTGGGTTGGCTTTGATATATATCTGGATATTTATAGCATACATATGTTTTATGAAAACCCATACTCATATTAAGTTAACTTTTTGACCTGGGATTCATTATCCTATAGCACAGCTGGAGGTATACTTGCAATTCATTTTTAAGAACAATGTCAACACTTATACATCCAGCTATAATTTGTTCAGGATCTGAAAATATACCCAGTAATTTTTTTCTGCAAAAGTCAGGCTCAAGTACTGTGCTTGTGCCATTTGGAGGCCATGAGTTAATACATGGAGATTTTACAGGGAACCACAGTGAAGTCACAGGGAAATCCCAGCAAGAAAGGGACCTCTTCAGAAGAGCTGGTTTTGTCCTCTGCTCATAGAGTCTTTATGATTTATCTCTTGATTTTTCACAAAACAGCCAACTGAAATTATTTGAAGATTATCAGTTCCCAGTTTTCTGTTTTCTTATGATGCCTGGCAGGGGAATGGCTGCAGTTTCTTCAAGCTTTTCCAAGCTAGTCTTGAGGGGCTTGTTTACAATCTCCCTACGGCTCTGATTAACATAAATTACAAATAAGTGCCATGAAACATAAATTACAAATAAGTGCCATGAATTCAAACAATGCATGAGAGAGCCCTAAATACTTGTTAAAAAAATTAAATGTTCTGGAAAATATTATAATGGCACATTCATGCAAAACCACACAGCAATTTGGAAAGCAGCATGGATATACTAATTCCATATTTAATGAAGTTTTGAAAGTAATTAAATGATTTTCTGGCTGCAATGTGGGATAGAGGGAATTGACTATTAGCCCATGAAAAGTCATCCTGAGACAGATACTCTTTCCCTAGGACAAGATTCACTCCAAAATTTATTTTTAAGATGACATTAAGTAAAGGGGAAAGTAAACAATTGTCACAAATATATAAATATATTCAACTAATTTGCTCTGCTTTAAATATTGCAGAAGAGGGAAAAATATTTAGTAAGTAAGAAGGCTTTTGCGAGTCAGCATCTTATGAAATTATGTGCATATTTTAATATATACAAATTTTCTCCATTGCCAAATAAAGATAAGGTAAGTGTTAGAATGATTAGCAGCAAGTTACCAGCACAACAGTCAATCCATCATTTTATACACGTGAAAATACTGAGGTCAAAAGTCCCAATAGATGTGCCACTTTTTATATTTTCTTCCTATTTGTGAGTACAGCAAAAGGGATCTTAATTGCTAAACCAATGAATAAAACAGAACCGTCCTGATTGTGATCTTAAAGGTCACATTCAGATGCAAGTGAGAGATATTTTAGGTGAACAAGTAGGAATTCAGGTCACTGCAGACAGCATACCCTCGAGTGTCAGAGCTAGGAAAGAAAAGCTTAAATACTGAGTCGTTCCCACCCTTATCCTGATCCTACTAAAACAAGGACTGTGTGACCCTAATGTTATGAAAATCCCAAACTTCAAGAGTGTATTATAGCCATGAAAGTGGATGAGGAACCAGTAACTTGTCATATGGTTGTTTCAAATTTCTCCCTTTAGAGAAAATGAACAGCCAATATATGCGTCATGAAGTGCGGGGATGTGAAACCACTGACCTGAGGATCTTCTGGGAAAAGGCCATTGAACAACAAACTCAGCATCTACAAAATGAAAAAGAACGTCAGCGAAGAAGTGCTCTGACAAAGTGGGTAACCTGCATCCAGAAAGGTTATTTGATTTTGCTTTGTAATGGTTTTTTTTAAGGAAAAGTGATACCTATACTTAAGTCATGCAATGAAATCAGAAAGTAGTTTTGATTTATAGAAAATAATAAATCTTCCCAAATTGGCCTGTTAATGTTAATGTGTCTAAGCTGTGACTTGTCAGGACAGGAGAATAATTCATCTGGTCCATAAATGAGTCCAAAACATAGAACTTTCTGGAGTTATCAGAATAACATCTAACAGTGTAGGCTTGTCTTGAACATAAAGGTTTATGTTCAGAGCAGAGCTAGCAGAGACATGTACCTGGCCTACATTCTTTCTCTGTGGCCTTTTTTTCATAAGAATAGAGTTTGAATTATTTAGGACTGTTTAATTTATGCAAGGTAATTCCATTATCAAACAGATGGTCCAAGCATACTAACTAAGGCAACTGCCATTCACAGCCACATTTACCTCAGTCAGTCACATTTACTTTAATCACTCACAATGAGAAAGACCAGTCTGCAACCAGATCAGTAGTTGTACTTCTCACTAAATCTCTGTAAGTTGAAGGCATACACAAAGGTATATATTTTAGTTATTTATTATAGTTATTGTGGCTGGAGATCATTCAATGAGAAAGCATTTTTTCAGTCTCCCTCATACCTTTCTGCATTGATGCTTGAACACTAAAAGCAAAGAGGGACTTACTCTAATGACCCTGGATGAAGGAACAGTGGAATGAGCCTCTAGCGTGTTTTATCCATTTGCAACGAACCTGATTTCAGTGTTTCGCCTCCTCACTTGGGAAGTTCCTTCCTTTCCTATTTAAGTAAGTCTTTCTGTGGCACCTAGAAACTACCGAAACGAAAACAAAGTGCCAGCTGTCACCTGAAGAGATCTGCTATGGGTCTAACAGGAGTTTGAACATAAGCAAGACAAGGCAGGTAGCGCTGAGGAGGAGGGAACGTGCTGGGTGATGTGACCCAGCAGGTGGCAGGCAATCTCCAGGGCGGATGACAAATCCCTCCAGCACACGGGCCTTGGAGAGGGGGCACACCGGAGGTGACCATGAAACACAGAGCTCAGGTGAGCCCTCACCGGGATTTAAGAGCTGCTCCTGAAGTGCCATCCGGGCAAAACACTCCGCAGGGCAATTTGCACGACAACTGGGAGAAAGGAACAAAAGCACCAGAGGGAAAGAGGAAGAGTATAAATCTGTTCTCTGTAAAAATATGGGGACAAGCTGATCCGTGTTTCTGTCCCTAGGCTCAGAAATGAATGGATGGAGAGGCTGGAAAAACGGATAAAGATGTTGAGGACCCAACCTGAAGACCCAACTAGCTGAAGATCCCACATGCATTACATGCTGCAGCTGGGGGAAGAAAATTATTTTGTAGGAAAGTGTGACGGTGTGATGCAAAAGATGAAGTCAATTTTACTTTGTAGCTTAAATGAGTTATAATTAATTAGCTGTCACTGTTAGAAGTTTCATATGTGAAATGTCAATTACTGCTTTTAAGATTATGCATCCACCCCTCCATTTGATAAATGGAAAAGGTAGCACTCTGAAGTATTTAACACTAATAAATCATGGCTCTCTGAGATGTAGATCGCTAGAAAAAGAGTTTTCTTTCACAGTTTTGCTCAGCAAACGCATTTCCTCAACATTTTAGGTTTCTATATAGACTGACTGTAATATAATGAATTTAGATTGTTTAATGAATAATAGAGATTTTAATTTTTAACACAGCAGAGCCCTGCTCGGACTAAGGAAGACGGGACATGCACAGACAATGCCACCACATCCCACGTCATTACTGGAGCCCAAATTGGTGGGAGTTACAGATCCTAGCTGCCATATTAAAAGTCTGGGAAGTTGTTAATATATGTCCTGACAAATAGTCTCTATGAGACACTACAAGAGCTGTTTAATTAACCCACATTAACTTAGTTAACCCACATTAGCTACGTTGAGACACTGTATCACAAAGATAAAACAATTTGAAGTTTTCAGACTGCTTCTTGTATCTGATCTGGCTTGTATAGATTGACATATCTGTTTCACGGAGTAGCTTGATGCACTTTAAAAACTGTCTGTCATCGTAAGTGATGAGCACATTTTCTCCCCTAACACTTTTTCTCTCTAAGCCTCAGTATTTATTCCGTAAAGACAAGTACCTTCAGAATAGTGGCAGTTTTCCTCTCCCACATTTGTCATTAGTCAAAAATGTTTCTAGTTCACTTCCTAGCGTTTCATTAGGAAATGTGGCATTTCCTCCAGCGATATCAAAGCCTTTCAATCTGGTGGTGTAATCAAATCACTTCCTTTTTAGGGTGACTGCTTTGTTGTCACCAGAATGCTTAGGGTAATGTACTGCAAAATGAGTTGTTTTGAGCACGCTAAAAAACTCTTCCATGAATTGCATAACCTTTTAGTCCCTTTTTATAAGACCATTTCACTACTCCTCTGGTAATTCATATTGTTTCAGAGTAAAGAGGATTTGAACTGCCAGTGAAGCAAGAAGGGAACAAGAAGTGGAAGGGTTTGGAGTTCTAAAATATTTAGAATATCTGCTCCTTTTAAATCAAAACAAAAATTTGAAATGTTATTTTTTATCTCTTTATCCTTTTTTGTGTGTCCAAAGATCAAAATTTGTTATGGGAATTTAGACATGTAAATAACATTTGGGAAGCCTGAAAAATCCATGAAAGGATGAAAAAAAGATGAACTTATGCTTACTCAAAAATCAAGACGTCAGCAGGTATATCATCAAACATGAGAGGAGAGTTTGCCAAGCATCCGGAAAAAGTTACTAAACTCATTCTTCAGTTTATTCTTTTTCTTAAACAATTTTCAAAGTAGCTGCAATCATGAATATGAAGGCTAACTGTATCATTGTAATAAAGCTGTGCTTAAACAATTACCAGGTAGACACATGACTTAATATCTGGCTTTAGTAAAAAAAATTATAGATTTCTTTGAAAATGCCAGTTAACACACTTCAATTCCCACATCACCTGCCTGTACTTGGTGCCTACTGAAGCTCTACTTGAACTCCATCATCAAACAGCTTTGAGTTTTATATCATTTTGGCTGAAATCAGAGCTTGAACTAAGCTAAGGGAAGCATTTTACATTCCCTCCTTCATTGTGTGATTGCAAAAGGTGCAAAACAGAGGGGGTCAAAATTGGTATATCTTAAAAATTAAAACTGTACACCTGGAATAAGTTTTTCTTTGCTTCTCACATAGACAAAATCCTTTTTTTTCTCATAAAGTAAGTCAGAGAGAGGAAAACCCACAGAGAGCAGGGAAAAAAGAAAGATGTGCCAGGAAGTGGCTTCCATCTGAGTTTCTCACTGCACTGTGTGGTTATGTAGTGACTTACAAATACTTTGGAATAGGTCCCAATCAAGCTGGAACACCCTAAAATCATCCCTTGCAAATAATAAAAAGGGACTTATTTTTTATGGACTATTCCAGCCCAAGGCCAAGAAGAGTTCTGAAAATAAATTTCCAGAGTTGAGCTACTTTCCTCTGAGCTTTACAATTTTACCTCTAGTGTTTAGATGAATTATTTCAGGCTCAGTTTCCATAGTGCTAGATTCAGGTAATAGAGCCAGGTAATCTTCATTTCTCTAAATACTAACAATGTGTTTTGATACAAACCCTACCACTTTTGGAGGGTTAATCTATCTAGGATTTTTGTAAATTACCACCCAAAACAGAAAACATGTCCAGGAAACAATTACAATCTAGAGTCAATCAGCAAAAATAAATAGTGTGATAACATGAAGATTCAAATCTAGATGTTAAGTAGCAATCTTGGTCAGAAGCTGGAGTAGACTCCAAGATGAAAATGGTTCTGGCAATTTCAAAACAGAAATATAAATCTATCCTTTACCTTGAAGGTCACAAGAGAAATTAAAAGGAGGAAATAAACAAAACAAACAAACAAAAAAAACCCCAACCAACAAAACAAACAAACTGAAATACCTGTGAGACTGAGAAATGAGCCATGACATTATAACAAGGACTAGACAAACCTTACTGCACGACTGGTAAAGTCATCAGCTAAAACCTGATAAAATAAGCTGCGGTTTATAAAATCATTATGTTTAGAGAAGATGCTTAGATGTTCATCAGACTATTTTCCACCAATATGCAAGTTTCAGAGGAGTATATTATTCAGCTTGACAGGTTAGATGTAATTCAAATGTTTATAAAACAGCTCCCTAAAGACACCCTTCATGTCTTGATTTCTCTTTTCTATCCAGATATTCACATTGCTTTTGAGTGTAACAGCAGAATATTTTGAGTTATGCCAACCTATTTTTATTAACTGTGCAATTAAAATTTGGTGAATACTCAGTTAACTTCCTAGCTTTCATTATTTTGCCATTCCTTTGCTTTATCCTGTCATTCAGTAGCAAGAAACACATCATTTTATTTGTACAAATGTATTTGAAAGAGCTTGTAACAGTGACAAAAGTCTAACGTAGTAAAGTTTTACCATTCTCTGAAGCAAACACTAAATAATCTGGACTCAACTTCTTTCAAATAGAATTTATGGTAAGTGTGCTTCCTATTAGTACAAGAGTGAGAAATGCTCCATTTTAGCTGTATTAATGATCCTTCCAGTGAAGGGATAAGGGCTGACAGCTGTGAAGAATGACTCAGTAACTTAACAGAATCCTTAATAGTTTAGCCCAAGCTGAGACAGCTTAAATACAGGTCTTTTCTCAGTAGTCCTCCTGACCAAGGTCCTCCCTTCACCAAGGATCTCCTCTCCGGAGCTCTCTAATTAAGAAACAAACAAGCATAACTCCAGCCACTGCAGCCAGGTTATGAACCTGAACAATTGACACAGGCCAGGCCAAAGGCAAGACATCTTTCTGTTAAGATGATAGGGACAAACCAGGGAGATGGTCCTTCAGACCAGGGAGCATCACCCAGCGGGCTGCCTTCAGCATGGCACACAATGGCCGTGAGCCCCCTGCTACACAATCACTTCATGTCTGTGCAGCTGTCCTCTTTGGGCTTCTGGACACAGTCACTGAAGCAGAGACTGATGTATTGGGCAGTTCTGAGGTGCCTAAAGTTGTCAGAAGTTAAATAAATCCACCATTCAATACCAAGTTTACCTACCCTTTTCTGTGTTTGGCGTAGCATTAACTACAGAAGAGCTATTTTGCACTATAGAAAAGCCTACAGGCTGCCTCAGAGACTCTGATCCCATGATACACAAGCAGTGTGAAAGATAATCCCAGGCAGTCAGAGTTCACTGTGTAAACAGGACAGGAACAGTGGAGAGGGAGCAGAAAGATGGGCCAGACCTAGGGGTCAGGGAAGAGCCACAGTACCTGTGTTGGGTAAAAAGTCAAGGTCCAATGGCTCTACAAAGATAATGTGATCCACATGCACGTAGCCCAGTGTTTCATCTGAAACTGAAATCCATAGACAGTTTCTTCTAATAAACAGATCTGAAAATAAAAACCATGAAAGGTGACAGAGCTGTGGTAAAATGTATCACGTGTCAAGGGAATTCATGTAACTGGATTCTCACCATGAAACTTTGGAGAAGCAGTATAGATATATTTGGGGAGTACAGTTAAAGATTAAGGGGAAATGTATTAAACAGAAGGGGGGTTGAGGAGATTTGGCTGATGGCCTAACATTGATTACAGGCTTTTATTGTTTTGAGCCTGTCCTCTCACCTTTCCTGTGTTACACAAGGAGTCTCTCCCTGACATCACTGCTGGTGTTAGCTCAGCCATGTTCACATTAACCAAGCTACATCCACCATGAGGAGGACTCAATTTGGGCTAAGAGAATGCCACAAAAATGGTCAGAGGATTGGAGCACATCTCCTATGAAGACAGGTTGAGAGAGTTGGGGCTATTTGGCCTGGAGAAGAAAAGGGTGCAGGGAGACCTCATTGCAGCTTTTTAATAATTAAAGGGGACTTATGAGAAATACGGAGGGAGACTTTCTACCAGGACCTGTAGTGACAAGACAGGGGGCAATGATTTTAAACTGAAAGAGGGTAGATTTAGATTGTACGTGATGATGAACCTTTTTTCATGATGAGTGGGATGAGGCACTGGAACATGTGCAGTGGTGGATGCCCCATTATTGGAACTGCTCAAGGTCAGGTTGAACTGGGCTTTGAGTAATCTGGTCTACTGGAAGATGCCCCTGCCCATGGCAACAGGGTTGGACTAGATGACCTTTAAAGATGCCTTCCAATCCCAGCCAATCTATAATGCTATGATTCTGTGATTTTCTGACTCTGCAATTAGAGCTAAGATAGCACAAGGCCTGCAGTAAGAAGTGAAAATCAAATCATAGTACCCAAAGACATGTTCTGTCTGAGAGCCTCCAGAGAAGACGGCTCTGATACACCTAGCTCAGAGCTCTTTAGGTTTATGCCTTACATTTGCAGGGTAATTCTCTGTTGACAACCTGCTGTCTATAGCTGCCGGTAGCAATTTGGAGAGTTAGCCCAGTACAAGGACAGTTCATAAAATGCTGTTACAAGGTACCCTACTTACATCTCTTAACTTACTCTTCTGCAACCACCATCTTTTTTTTGATGAATAAGTATGATATCCTCAGCCTACACTACACAATTCACCCCAGGCAATTAATTCTTTTAGGATACATATTACTAATGTGAGCATCACCAGAGCATTCCTCTCAAGTAAAAAACTCCCTCAGCTCTTCATCCTCATATGCAACCATTTTCTTTTTAGTGAACACAGTGTGCGAGATCTGTGTAGCTGCTTTAAAATCACTGAACCTTTCCCAGAGGCTTGTTTTTATTCCCATCTCACTGCTTGCACATATTCCTTTTTACAATCTCACTGCTCTTTTGTGTCAGAGGATTCGATGCAGTAGCCCTGGTGTCAGAGGTCACTGGTAAAGTTTACTCTGAGATTTGAGTGCTTTGTGTCTGTGACCCTTTGTCCCAGCTCTGCTTCAGGAAGGAGAATGAACAAATCCACCAAGCAGACTAATAGAAACCTGCCAACACTTGCTGTAGAAAATAGATCTGGCTTTGAATTGCAAAACTGGTAGAGAATTTTATGGCACTGACTGACTGCTTTAGAATGCACATACTATCTCTAAAAGCAGGAAGTAGTCTCCGAGTATTTAAATAGTTTTTCTTCTCTTTATCCCAGGATGAGAGTTGAATACCAAATTCTATCCCAAAAAGAATTTTTATGGACAAGTAATAAAATCCTTTAAAACTATGGGATTATAATAGAAATGCTGACACAACCTTACCCGTGGACAAGAAAAAACATTGCTGGTATAATTATTATACACAACCTAACATCTTCATACTCTAAGTCAAAAGGAAAATGAGAGGTTTTGCATAATGCTGAAAATCTATGAAGGCTTTGATGTTGCTCTAATCCCACACTAACTAATGGTTCATTTAATGTCCAAGTGCTGTAAATGAAACTCCATATGATGCTTAAGGTTAATTTAATTAGAATGTTTAGAGCAGAAACCAACTGGGGAAAAAAACCCACTCTCTGTTTGACTTGATTTACCTAGATTAAATCCTATTGTCAAAATATGTTTCATGATTTAGTTCATGTTCTAAAGCAAGTGTAGAGGTAATCTATTGAAAAAGAAAAGCAAACTGAAATCAACCCATATAATCCTCATATTCTTTGCAAATTATTAATAGGTAACATTACACTGCAGGCAAAGTCCTGATGCAACATCTTTACCCACAGACAGCAGCTTCAAAAATGAGGATCAGCTGTGTCCAAAGTAGGAACAATGGGACTCTGTGGGTGGTGGAATGGTCCCATGAACTGAATCAGTTGCAACCAAAAGAGGAGCTCTGCAAATGGTCCTTCAGTGGTCACTAGAGCTACACATGCGTAAGTTTGCATACAGAAATGGTACCAAAAGCCCTAGGCACCCTTATTTGGCCCTCATCAAATAACACAACAGCCCAAAAGCTGTCAGATCAACAAGGACCAGCCAATTAGAAATACAAGGCCTTTTTTTCAGCCCTTGGAGACCTGCTGATCTGTGGGAGTACAGAGACCTTTTATCCTGGGTGATGCACAGCATAAAAAGGAGCAGCTGAACTCACAAGGATGTTCTACAGTACAGTGAGGCCCTCAGCAAGAGAGCCTGCTTGCTCCATACCCTGTCACTTGTGTACTGCAGGATTTTTCAAGGAGAGCTTTGCTTTGATCCTTAAGGTTTCGCTTCACTGAATGGAAATCTTGGACGGCCAGAAGAGCCAGAAGACCAGCCTTTTCCTGAAAATTCCTCAATACAGGCTCACGGGGTGATTCATCATCTGCAATTTAACAAATAGTGAGCAGGCAACCACTAGCTGCCACGAGCCTTGTCCTCTCCTCTCGTCTGTTCACCTCCCTCCTTATGCTGGGTAGCCTGTGCAGTGAAGCAAGTGAGGCAAGTCAGAGAACACATTCAGTCAAAATAATGTACATACATTTGTGCTCAGGTGGCTTACGGCTAGATCTGCTCCCTGACATTATTCTCTCCCTGCTCACATACTTGCACGGGAGACAGAGAGGTGCCATCCCTAAGGCTGATGGACAGCAGAGCACACCGCTCACCGTGGCTGTTTAAAGAACCCTCCACCCCCATGTCTGAGCTGTTTAACATGCTATCTCTCCAGTCTGTTCCAATGAAAAAGTATTTCACTAATAGCTATTCCAAATACTTAAAAAAAAAAAAAAATCTCATCTACCAAACAGCAACACATACCTAAAATTCAGATAGTGATTTTTATTAATAGGTCTCGGAGCATTTAAAATGAGAATTATTACCTGATTCTTTCAGTGATAGGGAAAATAAGGCAAGCTGTGTTTTAGGGCATATAACTGGTCAGTGCTGTAGGTTGGTTATAATTGCAGCCAGAAAACACAGCCTGTTTGCCAAACATAATCAAAACCCATGCAAAAGGGCCGAAATACTGCAAACTTTTGGTGTGTATGGCTTTGGTTCATTCATAAATCGCACATCCCAGAACTATGATTTACTCCATTCATCGTTTTGCAGGAAAAATACTCTCTATTACAATCACACAAATACCAAATCTGTCCTGGCCAAGTTCTTCAGTTCTCCTTAAAACCACGTTTCATTCCCATGCTCAGATGGGGGAGAAACACCCTTTTCCCACTGTTGTTTTGCGATCTAAGCTCTCCAGGTTTTGATGGGAAAACAACTTCAAAGAAAAACACAGCATACGTACAGCATGGAGTTTAGTAATGCTTTATGAAAATTGATAAAGGGTGATTTTTTTGAAGACTTTCTATGGAACTGATCAGTTGGAAGCTCTTAGTTTTGGCCATCTTCTGTAAGAAGCATTTATTCATCCAACACATGTTCACATTAAAATGGATTATTCAAGAAAGTGGTCATCTCAGGTCAAAGACTGTTATTTTCAACTAAATAATCCTCCTTTACACATAAGTTATGAACAGCACAAGTTACTTTCATGATTATGATGACATTGATTTCTTATAATCTGTTTCTGCTCAAGAGTATTTTTTTTTTTCAAGAAAATGGAAATAAAGTTCCTCAACTTCACAGTACAAAGGATCTGCAGGAGACTCTGTTTTACCTGAACAGAACAGCTCTCAGGAGCAAAAGGTTGCTTCCCAGTGCAACATTGATGTAACATTTCTCTGCTTTCATGCCTTCAGCTGAGCTGGAAGAATGATTGAGCTAAGTAAGATGCTACAGGTTTTTCTTCAGAACACCAAATGTTAAAACACATCTTGACTTGCTTCTTATTTAATGTGATCTTTTTCTTCCAAAGGCTCTGGAGACCCAACATACTGAACCAAAAAAGACCAGGTTAAGACATGTGAGATCAAAACACAGGAGATGCATGACTCCAAAGGAGCTGTTTCCACTACCTCTGTCATTTTAGCCTAAATATTTCCCCACACATCCAAAGTTCTGCTACTGGATTGCTCAGAACTGCCCCAGCCTGAGGCATTGGGCACTTCATTCATGCCTTACTCAGACATAAATATAGGCAAGGCAACAAATAGGACCAGTGTGGGTGGCATGTTTCTCCCACGTGCCAAGAAGAGCATCTCTCCTGAAGAACACAGCAGATAGAATACCAGCTTGCACAGAAGGGATACAGAGCAAAAAAAACAAGAAAACCCTGTCCATTTCATTAGTTGAGGCTCCATGCCTAGCAGTTACAGTCCATTTCCAACAAGGAGAAACAGATTCTCAGGCCCATCAGATTCCTGACTCCATATATTTCTGTGAAAAAAGACCCCTCCAAAAAAAACCAACCGAACTGTTTTATGGTGTGTAAATCCATTTGTGAAAAAAACAAATTCGTGGGCATGATATTAAGTATGTGTATATATAAGCAAAGTGTGAAAGGAAGATAGCTTTACTAAACTTAGCAGTTGCATTAAAAAATCTCTGCATCATTATAACTTACACACTCTCCATAGGAAGCTGATAGAAGAGGACCTGCAGGATTTCCCACAAGTCTCACAGCTTCATTTTAAAGTGGGACACTTACATCTCTTACATCTCTTACAGGCAAGGACCCACGCCACCCTTCTTCTCTTCCAATCACAACCATGCTCATGGTGATATGGCAAAAGCCCAAACAGAGGCTCAAGCTGTTTGAAAAGTCCGGGCTGAGGTCACCAACTATCATTATTAACAATTTATGACTGTAGTGTTTTGGGTTTCAGAGGCCATTTTCTTCACTTTCATTTTATGCCCTTTTCATAAAAGTTATCAGCTCACCTGTCAGTCACTTTTCATTAATGAGTAAACAGCAGCTTTTAATCAAATAGGGAATATACAATGTGCTATCCCCATGATAGTTTAGTAATAAGGATGGTGACACAACACAATTTCTGACATAATCTGCCTCCTTAGAAGACTCGAATCCCCATTAATTGCCATATTAAACATGATTCAGTTTAAGAGGCAATTGGTGAAGAAGAGCACAAATGAATGACTAGAAGCTTGAATGACAGGGATGAGGAGAAGGCTGAGGTACTTAACACCTACTTTGCTTCGGTTTTCACCAGTAGGAGAGGTGACCCTCAGGACAACTGCCCTCTGGAGGTGGTAGACCATGACAGGAAGCTGAATAACCGCCCTATATTCCAGGAGTCAGTGACTTACTGAGCCACCTGGATTCACACAAGTCCATGGGACCNCAGGGGGGGGGGGAGGAGGGAGCAGAAAAAAGAGCTAAAAAAGCCACTCTCCATCATTTACCAACAGTCCTGGCTCACTGGGGAGGTCCCAGATGACTGGAAGTTGGCAAATGTCACACTGATCTACAAAAAGGGTCGGAAGGAGGTCCCAGGAAACTCCAGGCCTGTCAGCCTGACCTCAGTGCCTGGCAAGGTTATGGAGCAGATCATCCTAAGTGCAATCACACAGCAC
>VYXB01009192.1:241954-269971 GCA_013397135.1 Pachyramphus minor | reverse complement strand
AAATAACCTTTATTTCTTGCTTTGGTTTTTTTGGGGGGGGGGGTTATTTGTTGGTTTTGTTATTGTTTTTATCCCTTCCATGATGAAGGATGCAGGACATCCACATGAGTTTTCAGAGCGAGCAGAATCTCTTTACGGTGTCTACCTGTTTCCTGCTTAGAAATCATAGAGTGTGTCCTGACCCCTTGTTACTCTTCATGTAAATAAAAAAAGGATTTAGACATTCCTATATCTTTTATTTTACCATTCCATCTCCTGAACCTATGTAATAATGCTGGATTAAAATGTGAAGCAGAAAGAAAAACAGCTAACATAAGATCTAAAACACACATGAGCTTCTGTATCACATTCTAAAATTAAAGTTTTGATGCTCATTACTTTAATAAGAAATAATTTTATGCTGTCAGGTTAGCTAAATAGTGTCATATGTTAATCTTGTGTTTTAATTGCTCCCAAGAATGTCACTATCCCTTTTTAATTTATATGTTTAAAAAATGCAAATGGGAAAACTGCAACAATTCCCCAAGCCAGGAAAATCAGAGCACATCTTCAAATGTTTCTCTCAAAGAAATTAATAACCTCTGTTCCAAGACGAAAAAGAGGAATCCTTCTGTCTTATCTTTTATTGAGTCAACACATAGGAAATTGTTCACCACAAGAGTATGAAAGTTGATTTTTCACATCCACTGTGAAGGTGTTCCTAGAGGGGGAAAAGGGCAGGGAGGTCATGATAGAATGGTGTTGGTACATGCTGATAGGTACATTAGCCAAAACCAAACAGACAAACAAAACCCCTACATATTGATGCAAATATGCAGCCCCCGTGCAGACGACCTTGACACCACAGTGCGGCTTCCTTGGCAAATAGCGCTGAGTCCTTGCATCTGTGAAGCCTGATAAGTATGCGGGCAGCCATCGGCAAGTCGGTTAGCAAGCCTTTCATGAGCTGAGGGTACTCTGCTGCGATCCTGATGTCGCCGAAAATGCAGGCTAAAATAGCCACTGGATTGCTTGAAATATGTGGTCCTACGGAAAAAAGGGGGGGTGGCACACCATGGTTTCACTGCTTTCGAAAATTAGTGCGGAAAGTTAGAAAGAGCTGATGATCAAAAAACAAAAAAAAATCCCCAAACAAACAGGAAGCAAATGTAGAGGGTAAGTTCAGAAGTTTGTGACAAACTCTCTCCACTTCACGGGTGATGCAAGAACTTCTTATTGTATGGCCAAGTAAGCACTAGATGGTACCTGATCAGAAAAACACTTTTCACCTCGCGGTCTTGATTCTGAGATGTAAGTGCAGCCTCAAACTCAAGAAGCTGGTGTGGTAAAGAACAGCTGCCTGTGTTTCATACATGGAGCCCAAAATGCCAGTCTCAAAACGCCCTGGTCAGTGACTAGTGCCTTTGGACATGTATCAGCAGCACTGATTATTGCCACCCATAAATTCTCCTCTTCCCCTCACCTGGGGAAAAAAGAATTTCCAAAATTCTAAATTTTTAGTTCTAAGTTTCTGGAGGAAAAAAGAAAATGGCAGTAATAGCGATGTCTCCCTTAGGCTGCTCTCGGTGCTACTGTCGTAGCTGAGCACTTTTATTTGCCACGGGGCTATGAAAGGATCTATGCTGAAAGCTATTGCCCTGCTTCAGAGAGAGCTATTTCCTTTTATGTTCCCTCATTTCCCCCAGCTCCCATGGAGAGTATAAAGAACTGATTTGAAGTCAGATGTGTGTCACCAGCTTCAGCTGCAGACATATGTGCAGTGCCTGTTCCCTAGATACGTATGACATTTGTCTCTCTTCACTACCTGGAACCATCTTCCAAAACATTACTAGTAAAGAGAGTTTCCTTCTTGGTGCCGTTTTCTTACTTGTTCCCTTTTATTAGAATCCAGACCCATTTCTCACAGAATGAATCTAATTGAGAGCTGAAGTCGTCTGTTCAGACACCAGGGTTTGCATGTCTTTTCCAGACTTGGTAGCCAGAAAACTAGATCAAAGAAAGTAACTTTTAAAGAACATATGGAAGGTCAAATCCTTGAATGAGTGCCGCTACAAACTTCAATCTCTGATGAAGCACAGGAACAACAAAAGCCTGAAGGCAATTGTATCTGTTAATGAAAGATTAATTAAAAGTTATGAGAATGCTGCTTAATTTAGTTTTTGACCTTTTGCATGTGTTAACAAGTTAGAATAACTGTGTAGAATCTTTACAATAGACAACCAAAACAAATAATAAAAGCATTAAGATTAAATTGGTGGCCTGTCTGTCTGCAGCTAAAGTAGGTGCCGTATTTGCTTAGCAAATTTATTGCAGTAACTGCTTATTTTTGGCTGTAATGTCTGAACAAAAACTGCTGCCAAAATGGAGGAACCTGTTTCCTGGGGGTTTTTTACATCCATCCAAAATATTGGGAACATGATATGAGGTGAACAATGAGATCAGTGGATTTTTTTTTTCCTCAAATACAGTAACAAGCTTACTTTCAAGACATGTAATTCCACTTCCTAGGATATTATTATCATCATCATTATTGCTGTAATTGTTGTTATTTCTTAACACTGAATACTCAGGTAGCATGGTGAGGCCTGAGGGTGGATCAAGGACAGCTCCTGCTCTGTCAGTGTGTCCATGGGCTCCTTCCTGCTTTCCTGATGGCCTGAGAGATGGCTGTGGTGAGAGACCCAGCACACCACCTATAAAGGAAGTCCATAAATCACCACCCCGGTGTCCATTCTTGATTGAGTATCTCTGACTCACTTGACCTGCCTGAAACAGTGGCACACTGATGGTGAGGTTCCCTTTCAGCTGCATCAAAGTCGCAAAGGGATGTAAATTTCTCCCACCCCTCCACTCCACCTGCCCGTAGCCGGGTGCCCCTGACACTGACCACTAATATCATGGAAAGTAACAACTGCTACAAAAGTGGCACTTACTTTTCCCCACAGAAGAGAGCAGAGATGTGGCTTGGGGCAAATTAGAGGGAGGCAGATGGGGTGTGGGGTTGTGGGGTGTGGGTGGCAGAAAGCTTCTTGGAGGTGCAAGGGCAGGCTGTGAGAGCCAGCACCAGTCCCAGTGAAGAAGAGACTGTCACTAGTTACCTTAGGTTTTACCAGCTGCTAAATCTCTTCTACAATGGGAACAATGACATTGGACCCCTCTGGAAAAGTCTCTTCTACCCTACAGCAACCCCTTTAGATCCAGATTAGAGGCATATGCAGAAAAATTATTATATAGTTCCTATTTATTGTGGCAGCTTCAAAAGTTTAGGGGATTTTTAGTAGGTTATGTTCACATTAAATTCACTGTGAGGTTTAAAAGGTTTGGATAAATAATATCAGGAGTTTGTATCTTTGCCCAAAGTTTGAAACTTACACTTTGAAGGAAATTAAATGGAGAACACTTCAATTTTCCTACTTTCAGTAGTGAATAATCCTAATTTATTTGACCTACCAGAAGTATAGGAATCAGCTCTGATAACTATATGTGTGTGTTCATACATACAGGTATACATCTGAAAAAAATATAGATACACATACAGAGACATGAATACAAAATTAATTTATGTTTACTTGTGTACATAGTGTATATATACACACACAATGTGCTTAAGTACTAAACCACTGACTTTCTATATCCAAACAAAGTGATGTTGAACAAATTTGATTCATGAGCAGCTATGCTGAACTTCTTCCAGAGGCTCTTCAATTTAAATAAAAGTCTTCTAAATGCGTAAAGTTATCTATGTTTGTGAGTGACAAAGAGGGCTCTTCTTTGTTAAACATTTACCATGTTAAGCTATTAATGCAAGAATTAAGCAAACAAAAATCCCACAACACTCTGATTACTAAATTTGCTAATTTACTTATTGGTTTTAGCAGGTTAATTGGATTTTGTTAATCCCTCTAGAATTAATTTTTCTATCCGTGTTCCTTTGAGAACTTTCCTTGCACAGGGGAAAAAAAAAAAAAAAGAAGCTTGAGAGCTTTAGTACTCTGACATTTTTGTTTCACATTAAAACAAATTTCAGAGTCTCTAGAGGGAACATTACCTCCAGCTACTTACTCCTTATGCGCTTGCAAAGAAAAATATAGCAGTACTTAAAATGCAAGATTCTGGTGAATATCTGAGATTTACATATGAATACTCAGATATTTTCTCTCCCAAGCACCATAAAATCTCATCAGTCATTTCTAAAACGTTCTGACTGCTGCTGTTTGGTGCTCTTTCAAAACTGCGAACACCGTCTTTAAGGACTCTCCATCACTGCCTGTTCAGCTCAAGTGTGTTCTGTGAGGGCTGAAAGGACGTAGTTTAGAGCAGTAAAGAACCTGAAACAACACAGGAAAATCATTCTTGTTCCCACCGAATTTAAAGCTGTTTAGATGGAAGGAGTTTTGTTTCTGCAGGTCTCACACAAAAAAAATGTTCATGTGTGACTCCGTGCAGGCTGGACACAAATCTGAAAGACTGAGCCTTTGGCATAAAGGCTTGGATCTTCCCTGCACCAACCCTGCTCCCTCTGCCTGGGCAGCTTCTTTGAGGAGCGTCAGAAGGAAATAAACCCGTGGTGGCTACACGGGCAGAACAGTTTGTATATGGAACTCCAGGCAACTCTCAGACCTCAAACGGAGGGATGCCACGTTTCCTGGAAACTGAGAAAGAGCTGCAAAACACCCCATTTTGGATGCAGTTATCTTGTAAGACCATCTTGAAATGGTCTTACCGCATCCAACAACTGGCATGTTGTATTGAAAGATCGACTCTTCCAGTGGAAGCAAAAAAACCCACCTTAATGTACTTGTTATTTATTTTTATGGTCTATTTTTGTTTGCCCATTCCAGCTACTAAATGGATAAACTTGAAGCTGTTTGCATAATGCTTGTGTGAAGTTGTTGTTGTTGAGGGCTGTTAGTTGGTTGAAGGAGGGGGCTTTGGTTTTGAATTTTTGATTTTTTTCAATAGAAATTTTTCTTTTGAATAACTTTTTTTGAAGTTTTCATCTTAAATATTTACCAGCACGGGCTGGGGGGTGGGAGGGGGTGGTTAGGTCTGTGTTTCACCTCTTTGGTTACTTTCGTCATGTGAAAATAATTTTTTCTTTCAAGACTAGTTCAACGATTTAGCATCTTTTATTTCTTAAAAAAAAGTGTCATGTACTTGCCAGAATTTTGACCTGCATTTTCAAAATGTAAATTATATAAAGACCCACCATGTTTAACAAGGCAATACAGAGTAGGGAGATTTTGATATCAGAACTTCCTGTCAAAAACAAAAGTAACATTATTGATATTCTCTCCTTTAATGTTTTTTATTTTGGGGTCTCTTCTCAGTTACACATTAATTTCAGCAAAGTTGAAAAATTCAGATGGGAAGTATTAACATCTAAAATAAAGATGTGTTTATTCTCAGTGTGCATACTCAAAGTCTTTTCAGTTCTGCTGAGTAACTAACTGATCAAATTGTTTACTTTCTGCTTTAAAGAGTTTCATTTGAAACTAAAAACGGGGCAGGAAGAATCACAAAATTCAACCTTATTTCCACTTTCTATGTTTTTTTCCCTTTAGGGAAGATTCTGAGACTGTTGCAGAGCAGACTTATACCTATGCCCATCACAACAGAGCTAGTACATCATTGAAGCCAAATGCTATATGTTCAATGACAGTTTATTATTATTTGTTTATTAAGCCTGTTGTCTTAAAATCTAGAACCAATTGAATGAAAACCTGATCTTTCCATCAGTCTTGGGAAGATGCTTGTGATACACAGATCACTGCAGTAGGATCTGTAGTATTAATATTTATATAGAGCATACACAACATCCTTGAGTCCTCGTTGTTTCATTAGTTCTCAACATATTCAGTGGTTGATTTCTTAACTCCCAAGAACAGCTTTTATTTTTTCATTGTTTTGGGAACCAAGGGGTCTTTGCCAATCCTAACACAGAAAGTTCAAGGTACCCTGTATAACCTCATGTCTCACAGCACCCCACGCAACAGAGCTCCATCCTCACAGTGAGGGAGGTGTATGAAAAACAACCTGTGTTCATACCCAGGTGGGATTGTTGTACAAGCAATGGTTTCACTTGTATAAGTCTTTCCTACACTGGGAATTTTAGTCACATATCTGCTCCTGTATAGACCATCAGTAACACACCTCTACAGCTGGGAAAATGGATTCAGGTAGAATTCTATCTAGCACAGCAGTAGTCATCTTGTGTACTGCAGAAATCCTACTTAAAAACATGTTAGGTGATCATGATGGAGTTGCTGTAAATGAGGCCAAAAATGTCTTAATCAACATTTTCTTCAAATATTGTCTCGTTCTCCATAGGCTTAAGAGTTTTTGCCTTTTCCTCCACTAGGGCAACTGAGTAAAATATTTTCATTCTTTCAAGAAAAGACAAAGAAGTAATTAAGAGTTCAGAAGTGGATTCCTCTCTCTCCAACCCAGCCTAATCTGGGACAAATAAGCTTCTGTTCATGTGGGACAAGTTCTGTTTTAAGCTGGCTTTTCAGAAGCAATGCATACAGCTGAACTCTGCCAACAATACACTTTGCCAGCAAAGTCTGGCTCTACACCTTCCACCCCCAGCTACACAAGCATGTATCAATATCACCGGTCTTACTGATCTAATAACTGATTTACAGTGCTCCAGGCTAAAAAAAAAGTCAACATTCCACAAGGCATCCCATAAAACCCTCACTGGTCATCCATGTCTTCCCTTGTTATTATAAGACAGCAAACACTGACACGTACTTCAGAAAACAGCAGAAAGTTGCACTAATCCTTTTCAGCCCTTTTTTTTTTTCTTCTTTCTAGTAAGGTTTAAACACTTAAGGAGTTATATTTAATGTATATTTTTTTCTTGTTCATGTACAAATAAATGAGTATGAGAAAGGAACTGGAATGCTAGTTCTCCACTCAGTGTTCATTAGATGTAAATGTGGGAAGACCAGTTCAATGGAGTCTAGTTTCTGATATTTCCCTTATCACAAAAGGACAATCAGAGTTACCACAGAGAAGAAATATTACTTAACTTAGTCACAATTAAATTAGAACAAACACATTATCACACTATACACAGTATCCTATCATGGAAGTGATCATTATTTTTTTAAAAAAATAACAGAAGAGGATGGGACAGGAGTGCACAAGATGGGGGAAGTATCAGTCAAAAGACAGCACATAATGTACTTTAGCTTTTCTCATGAAATCTCTTAATTACAACTGGTACTCCTTTACATTCCAATTACCAAGGTGAGCTTTCTTATTCTTTTGAAACACATTTATTTTTCTATTCATTACCTTATTTTAAGTATTACTTACATTGAAATACAGGGAAGCTTTTTATTTCTATTTTTATTTTTTTTCTTTCTTCACTTCTTTATGGAATTGTGGCAAAAGGCAGACTTCACTGCAACAATCATAATCAAAGGCTTGTCTCCTCAGCTGGTGGTTTTCGCTCAGGGTGGGTTTCGCTCAGGGAAGCACTGAGCCCATTTTTCCTGGGCAGCTTATCGTCCTCCTGCACAAGATTAGACAAATAACAGACTCAGACCTGGGTTTGGACCACAGATACATCTGTGTGTGTCTTGCCAATGACTCAGAGGTGTGCCAGCTCCTGTGTTCTCTAGGAAGATGTTACCATAATGTTCAGCCACAAAAGTACCCTGAAGCTCCTAGATGCTCATTGAGCCTGGAACAGACACACCACTAAATTATCTTGCTAAAATTGCAGCCTTTATAAGACACCAAATAGCTCAGAGCATTGTGTGCTTAGACAGCATCAGAGACACAGCCTCTGGTTAGGAAGGTAGAGCTGGCAGCTGTACAAAGGGGCTGTGTGCTGCTGTTTGTGCATTAGAGAGTTTACATCTCCTGGACAGACATAGGAATGGCTGCCAGGAAGCCACAGAAAATCTGAATAGGGACCAAGTCTTTCTGTCTGACTTAGGCTCTTCTCCCAATGTTATGAAAATATGGATTTGTAAGAGAACACACACTGGATCTCTCACTAGAAAAGCTGCCCAGATAAAGTCTCTCTTACCTGACACACCAGAAACATCAGAAATTTCAATAAAAATAATTATTGTCACTACCGGACAAAACCCTTGATACTTTCTTCTGTGAGAATAGGGTATCAACTCACACGTCTTTGGTTTCTTGATGTCCTTTATGAACATTTAAAACAACCTGGGAAAGTTATTTGAGAAGCCACCCTTAGGAGTAAGGTCTCCTATCCAACTTTTTACCGTGATGTTAGCAACTGACAAGTGTTGCAGCCATCACATTTCAACCCCCTATCTACGAACAGAAAAGCTCATTTCCTGTCCCAGGATGTGCTGATTCTTTGTCCCTATGTGTATCTCCATGTCTGTTTTCAGGCTGTACCTGCACATTGTTGCAGTGAAGGTCAAGCAGGACACTGATTTTATGATTGGTCTAAAACCACAGCCCAGCCTCACAAAATTTCCTTCTTCGAAACTCCCATGTCCTTCAGCAGGACTTTTCATGTCCTACAGCAGGACTTCTGCAAAATATACAGTTGCAGGTTTAGACACCAATAAATGGTGCTGTCGTTATTATTTATACCATATCTGCACTGCTGGACATTGCGATAGCCAGAATGAACAGATGCTCAGGAAATTATTCAGTGGCACGTGGCTGACCTTGCCATTCCAGAGAAGGTTTTAAAACACTGCTTATATTTCTTTTTTTATATAATTACAAAAAACTATTTCATGTTTGCTCATGCTTGCTGAGAATAAAGAGGGCAATAAATCTGGATTACAGAGGAACACGAGTACAGCTTGTAGCAACAGTGTGATTTAAATGAAATGCCTTATCATTTCATCATGAAATTGCATTATTGTAACATTTTAGAGGCTTGAGTGAGCAATTACAAAAGTAATGTTTCTGCAGCACTACAGAAAAACAAATTCTTTCAGAAGCAAACTAAAACAAAAACCAAAACAGTGTTCCTGAAAATCTTACCCTGAAAGTATCGCGCATATTTTCAGTCACCTCATAAAATTGGTTATTTCTTATGACTGAACTGAGTCCCAAGGGTCACCTTACATAATATATTAACTTTGACTAGATGAGAGCACTATTTCAGCTTTAAACACGGGCAAGAAATTACAGTGAACAGAAATTACAAAATACAGTACAAAAATCTATTCAGAGAAATGGCAATAACCTATGTCACTGGTGTGCAGCTTTTTGACATTCATCTCTGTCTTCATGGCTGTATGACAACGAATTACTTCTCAGTCACAGAAATGCCACTATTTTTATACCAATTATCTTTGACTGATGGTCTTTATCATTAAGTCATTCATCATTTTTCTGTTCTTCTGTCAAGCTTTGGTCATTTCATCAAGGAGTAGATACAGATTTTAGGACTTAGATCCCTAGTTACATGAGAATAATTAACAAATTGAAACTAATAACTAATATTTCAAATATAAAGTGTTAAAAATTATTCACATGAACTGTTTGGATCTTTTCTTAAAAAAATTAGCAACAGAGTTGGCCCCTTTTTCACAGTCTTATTATTTCTGCCTGAAAACTAGCACATCCTGAGATGGTGATAAGTGACTATGAAATGTAAAGGTTGCCATCTATAGTGACATCAAAGACCCCTTTCCCTGCTTGTAAATTGCCACCAGAAATGTACTGTCAGAAACCACAATGCTACAAGGCGTGTGTTGGCATTTCTCTGGTCAAGAAATTATATAACCTCATATTGGTTTTCAACACCTGCACTATTTACAAGCATTTGAGTCCTTGCTGACTAGTCCCTGAGGACAGCAATGCAGTCTTGTGACCTGTTGACCATGAGGATTCATTTCTGTTGTCATGTTTTACTATAATTAAAACTGCCTGTTCAGTCATTTATAGTAAGCCTGAAAACCCAACTCTAAGCACGAGCAGGGAATGTAGATTTTCCAAGCCACGTATGGGCTACTCAGGGTATATAAATAAAACACTCCCTTCACTTTTTCCACTTTCATAGTTTTGTTTTCTTCTGTCTCTGTGTCCCATTCTCTTCTGTCCCCACTATTTAGGTACTTTCCAGCATCCATACCTTTCTAAGCTTGCTTCAAAACCCTGGAAACTCCTCTTCTAAAGAAATAAAAGGAGGATGAGTATCTCCTGCCTCTGGTGGGAAGTGATACAGGATTTGGACTGGTCCAGGAAATCCACAAGAGATAGTTTCCCATTTTGTAATATGTTCACACAGTACCATGCATGGAGTCTGGACTGAATAACGGACTGCAATTATTGTAAAGTATGTTGTTGCATCCACCTAGTTCTACAGATTCAGGGCTGTGTCTCTATGAAGCCCTTGTTTGCACAAGAGAAGTCTGGTAAAGATTATTATCCAAAAACAAAACAAAAACCAAGGGAAATTAAAATCCAAACAAAACCAAAATTCTGAAGACAAAATGAATTGTAGATTTGTGGGCAGCAAACAGATAACAAAACTGTCACAAAACAAATGCAAAATGTGTAGATTGTGTCTGGAATAAAGTCAGGTACCATCAAAGACTTTTAACAAGTTAAGTGAATGTTTTTCACTGGGTTATTCGAATTAAAATCATTAAGACTCTCTGGAAATAAAGGAGAGCAAGAAAAAGGTGAGTACAAATGTGAGAAGACACTAAGAAAAAAATACAGAAGAAGCCAGTAACTTCTTATGGTACATCTGTAGAAGATATAGAGTGACAATATTATATCTGTTCTTCAATGCCCTGATTTTTGTTGATAGAACAGAATAAGCTAGCTCTTATCATAACACTGCCATTTTCCAAAATACACATTAAATGTAGTGAAGACAGACAAACATTTTGCTGAAAGGGCTCTCTAAAACAGATTATCAACATCTAATTATGGCAATTCAGAAAATAGTAGGCTGAAGGACATTAAAAAGTTATTACTCACTGATACACAGCCACATTAGCCTTGTTTACAGGGCTTCTGACTTCTATGGCAAAAGCAGCATGTTCAAGATTTCTGATGCTTCCTGATTTTCCCTGTGTTAGAAACATCACAGCCATAATTAGACTTTATCTTGGTATTTGTTCATGCCCAAGAGTGGCTCAAAGAAAGCACGTTAAGATGAAAAAGGAGATGTGAAGGAAGTGAGTAACTCAGCAAAAGTTTCTTTCTCAGCCCCAGTGTAAGTGTAGGATAGGGCAGGTTCACTGCAGTTATTTAATTAATGGATTCCATAGAACTGCTTTGAACAAATTACTTTACTCCTCAAAGTCTCATTCTTCCCATCCATAAAATAAAAACATTAACCCTTATATTCCAAATAAAATGACGCAAGGTCTGTAAATAAAAAAGCTCTGTATGTAAGCAGAGCATTCCTCATGCTTTCGCTACTGAGGTGTCACTCTTGCTTTCTCCAGATTTCTGGGGGAAAAAATCAAATCTCTTCTGATATCGCCTCAGCCGTGTTAGCTTATCCTTTACTTTGGCTTTATTGCTTGAGCTGTGAGTGTAAAGGACTTGATGTACAGTACTGTGCCTTCCAGGTCAGCTGGCTGTATGTGCCCAACATTCTTTCAACACTGGCAATTTAGCAGGAGGGTTTTGGTGAGTGTGTTCTCATACAGCCAGAAAATTATCAAGCAGTCTGGTAATCACAGTCATAACAATGGAATAAAGTGATAATAAGAGTTATGTCAATGCCAGATTTTCTCAGTTAAAACTCAAAATTACTATTTTTCAATAAAATACGTGATATATAATAAAAAATAAAATATGTGTTATACATTCCAGCTGATAAAACAAGCACAAATACTGTGTTTTTTTAATGGGAGCAGAAGGTCAAAAACTCCTTATTTAGAGGCTTCAGAAATTGACACCCAAGTCCTTGCAGGAAGTACTTCAAGACATACCTTGACTGAAAGAAACACAACAGATGAGAAAGTGCATGGTGCTCTGTATTTTACTATTGAAGAAACAAAAGAGAAACAATTTTTTTACTGTAAAAAAATCACGTCTTTTCTACATAACGTTTAAAGAAAACTTTCATTTCTGTCTGCTTAGATATGAGAGATATCTTCCTGTCATACACCAGGGTAACTTTTCACTGACTTAGTGCAGCTATCTTTGATTTATGGTGGTTTCATCGAGATTAAAATGTGACCCCTTTTCTTGTATTTGTTTATATAAGACATGAAAAGTGACATGTTTTTCAACAAATTAATAACTGAGAGACCAAATTAATAATAAAAAGCTTGTAAATTAAAATGCCAAGCAGACTAATGCAATTTTTGATAAATGACTATGTTGCTTCTGAGGGTTACTTTTTAATGTCAATCTAATGGCTTGATTATAAAGAATAATTACTGCATTTAAAGTAGGTTGGACAGAATATAACCACACTCAGTCTAATTTTAAATTAACCTGGATGTAACATCTCAACACTAACATATTTCTTAATGAAAGAAAATAGAACTAAATTATTAGAATGTGTGGGTTTATTTTCCTCTTTTCCACCAGTATAGCTATTAATTTAATTTCCTTTCATTTTTTTTTCTGTTTTTTTTCTAACTGTGTTTTCCAATATACTTGGAACCTCTCTTTTCTAGGACAGTTTGCAAATTACTTGACCACCTCTGTGGAAAGTAGTTTGCAAAACTGACAATCCACCTGAGGAGCTCTTATGCTGCAAACCAGGAGCCCCTAAAGTCCACATCTCTTCCTGCAGCTTTGCACTTGCAGCATATTCCAAAGATGCGGGAAAGGATTAAAAGTGAGATGAAGGAAGAAAAGTCCAAAAGTTAGAATGAACCTGTTTGTGCTAAATACATTTTCTAAATGATCTCTTCTAAAAAATAATTTTCCCTCTTTTGTTGAATCTTTTTTTTAAATCTCAGTGAAAATTTAAGGAAACAGATGTTATACACTAGCCATAAGGTATCTGAAATTGAGCACTGGGTTTAGGACCCAGGAGCAATTTAATAAGTCTGAAGTAATTTTCACTGACCTGCTGGCAGACTGAAAGAAGCTCATTGAACTGTCTGTCCAGGGTCCAGGACCCAGGGGTTCCCAAAGACTAAAGCCAGTAGGCTTTGATTTTTATTTCTATACTTAGCTAAATATTTTTATTTCTCAAGAAACATCTTCCTTTTACAAATCATCTGTCCTATGCTCATGAAGACGTAATTTCTCACTAGAAAATTGTGCCTTGAAAGAGAAGCGGTTGATGGTAACACTTAAATGTGTTGACAGACATCAACTGCACCTTTTGGAAAACATGCCCAACTGAGAAATAACTGATTTCATCTTTACTGTCAGCCTTTAGGCTATCACTTAATTTAAATTAAAGATAGTTCAGCAGCTGGGTGTTCACTGTCTTTAGTGCTCACTGCGCACAAAACCTAGTGTAGCAAATGCTCTTACTCATAGCCTTTTCTCCACCTAGAAACGTCTGTCATGATGTTCTTTGTCAATGTTCGTAGACAGTTTTATTTCTGCCACCTTCAGGTGAAAAAATGCATGCTACTTTTACGATTTCCTCCAGATTCCCGGATTTAAGTACTGTTCTTAAGTAAATTATGACTGGGACAAAAGACAAACATTTGAATGGAGAAACATGGCACATAGTTCATCAGTGTGACCAGATAGAGAAAATAAGACCATTAGAGAAAGTCAGACATATTCTCCTCTGTGTCTGAGGTAATACAGGAATATACTAGTGGGTTTTGGCTGCAGTCAGCTGGCCCTGTGGCAGCCCTCAGCATTACTCTTGCCAGCCTGCCAGCTAAGTTTCTCATGAAATGTCTCGCCAAGCCATTGCCACCAAAACCTCTGTGTGAGCAGGGACCTGTTTTTCTGACTCTTTAAACCCCGGGGTGCATGGGGTGCAGACAGAGACAAAAGGCAAGGCACAAAAGTCAACACATCATCTGCTGACAGCAAAATGCTTTTAAATTCAAGATATCTACTGCTTATTTAGAAAGTAAGCGTTCCCACTGTGGCACACCTCCCTCTGGTCCTGCCATAGAGGAACAAGGGGTTCCTGTCCCTTATAAATAGCCAGAAAATGAGCTTTATTTCCACCAGAAATTTCGACATTGCTTGTATCTGGTTTTAAATATTTAGGACTCTGGACACCCAGACAAGGTCCACTAAGATGTGTCTCCTTTGCAAAAAGTGTTCACTGGGTCTCATAAAAAAACTATGTAAATTATGGCAGCTAATAGAGTAACTGCACAGCTCCACAATGCTATTACAGAAAGTACAGGAGCTTTGCCTAGGAGGGCTGCTTTTTGGAAGTGTCCAATTTTCCCCAGGACCCAGGCATTCCAGAGGCTTTATTTGTCTGTGTTTGGTCTTACCATCGCCAGACTTCTTGTTTCAGGTCAGAGATCTCCCTCATCAAATCTTGTACCGAGACTCAAGAGCAAAAATATGTTTTAAAAAAACACATATTACACCTGTCTAATTGTGAAATACTGAACACGGTAAAAAACCTGAACTCCTGATCCTTCCATTAGTGAGTTTTATGCCCCATGGAATGAATTTTTTTCTCCCTAGCTTTAGCCTACCTCTCATTAAAGAAATAAATAAATAATAAAAATAATAATTTAAAAACCAAAAACAGACAAACAAACAAAAACTCCCAACTTGTAAAAGCAAGCAAATATAGGGATATCAAACACTAAAAATCACAAATGGGAAAGACTAATGAGGTAATTCAATACAGTTCTCTGCCATTTTACTATGATTCCTCAGAGCACTTGCAGGTACTTTGCCCAGTCTAACTTAAAATGTCTGAGATAAAACGGTTTTGGTCCTACGTCTCAATGAGAAAAGAAATACTTCTTAGGAAAAAGAAATATCAGATATAAGTGAGTGACAAGGTAATTAGTAGACCTGAACGTATTAATATGAATAAAATATCAACTTGCAGTTCTTATACAGTTCCTTTCTCACTGTCAGCTGAAGTACACTGGTTATTTTTCCATATCTTATGAGTATAATAATCTGCTTCTCTACTTTGGAGAGTGATTAAGCTATTAAGAGTGTATTTTGAACAAATTTGGTACCCTAATACAGCCTCTTAGGCAAGCATTTCCAACTCCTTTTTCCTTATAATATTGAAGTCAGTTTTTCACTTTCAGTTATACAGTCCCACAGTGCAGAGTGCTGACCAGCTGTAAACCCAGATTGCAAAATCAGATTAGTTCAAAAGAGTTTGACAGGTTAATTCTGCACTGGTAGATATTATGTTGGTCCCCCAATGTCTGTTCATGCCAAATTTCAAATTAGTCTTTTCACAAATATTTATTTTATGATACTACACCCATTTCATTCCTCTCTGGACCCCCTAACTTCCCTTGCATAGGGCCCCTGTACTGTCTTCCCTTCTGGACTTTTTCCGTTCCTAAACTTTTGCTTAACATTTCTCAGACATTCCAGTCTTTCTTTAAGCTGTAGATCAAGGCAGTCTTATATACCATGTCCTAGTTTTCAAGATATCAGGCTTCTCCAATTGTTCTTCTGGTACAGTAATTTTACGTCTCTTCAGCTAGCTGATGCAGGAGCAGTGACATAATGCAGCTAACTCAATTAAGATACATCATTGTACCATCTACACTTCATCATCAGCTCCCACATTTTCCTGTTTCATGCACCTTGCAATAACAACACAGGCTTTTCATGAGGCAGCCTACAACATGTACTGCAGGCCCTGCAAGCTGGCAGTAGCTTAGGGCCAATGAAAACCAGTACCACCTGCCTTAGTGCAACTTAGTCTTCTTTCCTTTTGTCTGGGAGGTGGGTTTGGAGATGGATTCAGAGATGGGTTCGTGGTTTTTCAGTGTGGCAGACACTTCAATGTCTATCTGTGGCCATTAGTAGCACAGACTCTGCACCAACAAGGTAGCATGTAGTAGTGCCAAAACTCTTATTTTTGAGCATTTTTTCCCAAAATTCTGCAGAGATCAGTGAGACTCCAGCTGTAGGTGAGGCAGTCTTCTCTGCCATACGTGTTCCTGGCTGTAGGGATGGTATTCCATTGTCTTTGATATGCCTATATTGCTGTGAACTGTAGAGTTGAAGCCGTGGCAATTCTTAGGTAGAAACAAAAGCCAGGCTGCCACATGACAGAGGAATGGTCCAGGAACCAAGTGTGAGCACAGCACAGGCAGTGCCTTTGCCAAGAAGAAGTAGTCATCCTTCTGTGGAATCTCAGGTCAGTCAGGGTCCTACATCAGATGCTGCTAACAGCATCTGTCAACAACCCCAGGAATCCAAGGGCCCAGAACAGATCTAGAGCACACCCAGGAGACAGACCTGGAGAGAAATTACTTATCATGCTGTTCCACCAGTACCTGCTCTGCCATGTAGGGCTGAGATCTGTCCAGGAACAGGGTGAGAGACAGGGCTGGGCATGTGAACTTGTCAGCCAGAGCTCAGGAACCAGCTACCTGGGCCTGAGCTGAAACAGGGTACTTTTGCAGAGGTGTGTGTCCCAGGTGAGACTGGTCCCTGAAGGCCCTGACAGTAACGCAATAAAAAACCACTCCATAATACACTCTTATAAGCACCAAGGTTCACAGCCATATTCTGCATCACATAAAGCAAAAAAAAGCTCTGTATGAGTGGTGATGTCTGCACCAACTAGCAAAAAATACAAGGTGATGAAAGAGTAACAAAGTGACTTACTGTAATACAACATCCAAAACACAATCAGTTATACCAAAACCCGTGGCAGTGCAAGACAACACTAACTGAGGTCTATTGACAGATCTAAATCATTACAAAGGAGCAAAAGGAACTGTCAGAAACTTACTGAGAGAGGTACGCTGTAGACTTGTCCAATTCTTAGATGAAATTGTCAAGGTGGGCTGTAAAACTCAAAATGTATAATGGTATCTATGTGCTTTATAATGTTGAAATAATTTACTCAAAATATTGATTTGTCTGGCAAGTCTGTAGAGAAAATCTGTGCTGCTTCTAAAGTCACATAAATTATTGCAATTGACTCTGTACTACCGGAAGGCTTATCTCTGTGTAGTATCACTACAGTGATCAGTCTTGCTTCCCAACTTTATTTACAGAGATCAAAGAGCTCTGATTATTTCTCTGTGTGCCCTGTAGCCTTGTCCTCTACCCAGTGTTCCTTATGCTTTCTTGCCACTAGGCACTGCTGACATTATGCAGTGGAACTGCACGTGAGTTCTCAGACACCTTGAATTTGGGGAGTTTCAACACCAAAACACAGGCAGGATTTCAAGGTCTGTTTTATGCCTGGGCTGCAATGAAATTCAGATTTTACTAAGGAAATTCCAAATAACTCACTTGCCAGGGAAAAACATGCCTTAGAATACCTAGCAACCAAAATGTGAGGCAATATATTCAATAATCTGGGAAAGAGGAAAATACATCTCTGAGACATACAGAAGATCAAACAAGCACGCTGACGGCAGTGCCTCTCAAGCCCAGAATTCTGCATTATTTACATGAAGTGGAGCACCTACAAGAACAGAAGCTGTAAGATTCTGAGACCACCAGCAACAACTTAGGTATTTGTCTCGTGTCCAGGATCAGCTATCAGTCAGAGCAGCCAGTCCTGGAACAGGGAATTGCTAACCTCATGTTACATTTCATGGCTACCTTCCACTGACAGTAGTGGTGCTGAGTGTCTTATTGAATGATTAGTGGAAAAACTGATTTTGCTGTTCATCTAAACTCACCATGAACTCTGTAGGGACACTTAATGACATGTTACAATGTCCTTCTCTCTTCCTGTTCAACACGTACTAACCACATCCAGCAGACAATAAATAACCTGTTACTCTATAAGGTAAAAGATAAGGTGGACTTCATTGCCTCTGCTTTACTATCTTCTCCTCTTCCCTACAGAGGAACTAGCTTTTATGTCTGGTGGTCTCACCAAGGGTTATCTATTTAAACTTAGAAGTGATTAAATTCAGCTGACACATTTTAGTGAAAGCTCTCTAACTGCAAGAAGTTTATAAAAGGGAATTCATCCCTCCCTTAGAAGCAGTCTTACTACTGTTTTGGGCTGTTACATTTGGCACAAAATGAAGTAGTGAGTTAAAGGAATTTTCTGGAGGACACAAAAGTTGTCATAAGCATAGGGGACTGAATTTCAAAGACATAAGAATCAAATGATCTAAAGGACTGATATAGAGAAAGTGGCACAAAAGGCCACTTCACATCTAAAAGGTTGTGAACTTGGGATCTAATTAAAATTTCTGTCATAAATTGGAACTTATAAGCTGGAAAAAATAAGAGGAGAACAAGGTGGGTGCATGAGTCAGTCAGAAAGTCATTATGAGCATCGTACTTCTCTGGAAGATACAAATATTACTCTTGAATCAGATTATTATATCCAAACAAAATAAGGATGCATATAAGGGACTAATACTCAGCTGGAATGTGACATACAGGTCTCATTGCCCATGTTCAGTGAGACCACAGAGAGGGCCATAAGGCCTGTAAAGAGAATGAGTAAGAGAAGAGTCCAAAGTGCTCCAGTGATCTAACAACAAAACAAGGAAGGAGAGGGGAGGTGATTTCTGCCATACCTACCCTGGAGCCAAGGGAAGGGTAACTTGTCTCTTGAATACATTCAGGTTGTAAATTAACTGAAAATTTACAGTACTTGGCACAGAAAATGTTGGAGCAACCTTTCACTGGAAATACCTGGAGTAAGACACATAATTAATTTCAAGATGTAACTTGCCAAACTATTGGAAGGGCTATGCAGTCAGGTTGCCAATAACAGCTGAGAATAGGAGGTCTGTCACTGCTCTCCGAGGAAGCAGCACTTTACTTGCCTGTGTTTTTCTGCTCACTCAGGGCTACCAGTACAGAGAGGGAAGAATCTGTCCATGACATGGAAGTGCTAAATTCTGTAACAAATTATATATGCTATGTTTCAGTTCTCAGCTCGCTATGTTCAGATTCCTGCACTATTCAGTGTATTAACAGCTTAGCTGGAATTCTGTCGTGTAGCCTACCAGGTGCTTTTACAGACCAGCACTTCAAAAGGGGTGAAAAAGAAATCTATTTATCTGTCAGTCACTCAGCTGCACAATCCTGAGACAAGCGGTGTTATTCAACATGTTCTTTTCAGATCTACCCTTTTTCTTGGAGTGGCCAGTGCTGAATTCCTGCAAGTCATAGGGACATTTTGCCACAGTGATCTGCACTTGTCAAAGAGTGACTGTTCCTCTAGAGCCAAGCTGTGACATCAGTGGCATCTGCCAAAATTTATAGCACAGATCAAATGTGGTGTTCAGAGTTTGTGCCCTGTAACTGTCTGGTCATTCCGCTTGGTGTGTTGCAGACTTCACAAAATGAGACTGTGGGTTTGAGTTTTTTTCCCCCCTGCCGTTAAACTAATTCATAATAGCAGATGTCATCACTCACAAATAAAAATGAGTGACGGATGAACAGATTTCATCAGTTATTCCTGGCAGTTGGAGTTCTCTTGAAAAGGGGAACCCAGAGGTAAAACTGACATGATTCAATAATCACTCAAGAAAACCATACTTTGACAGAAGAGGAAGCTACTATACAATCAAAGTAAGCATTTATATTCTTGTATTTTGGCCAAAATAAGATTTTCTCTTCCTGTCTTAACTATCAAACATGCCTAGAAATACATGGATATACATTTATTTTACACTTCATTAAGTCGTGAATTTGAACAAGGTTTTCTCCTTTTCCCTCCATGACCTTGAACTCTGTATATTACAATATACTTTTGTGGAAAATAATCTGATTCTATGTGATTTATAAAATATAAGAGGTATCTTGCCTCCTTTACTCTAATCATAACTTCATTTATTAACCTGTTATTTGTTACTATCTTTTTTGGTATTACAAGAACTTCTGTATTATACATAATTCAGGGGAAAGGAAAACTACCATGAAAGGAACATGTAAGAGGATACTCAACCAAAAGATGTATTCTATGAGTGCAGTTTAAAACTTTTTAGAACATTAAACTTCTTTTTTTCCTTTTATTTTTCTTTTTTTTTTTTAAAGAAAGGGCACCATAAGCAGTCTTTGAACTCATGTAGTGTACTGTAATATTTATATAATGTTGGAAAACGTTCTATGCTTAGGCAAACAAGCCCTGGTGAAGGGTAAAAGGTGAAAGGGAAAAGAAATAGGATATTAATTAGTGTTCTGACAAAGATAAAATAGCTCATGGTCATGATATTACCCAAGGGACTGAGTTTAGTTGAAGTCAAAGATAATCTTTCCATTGTTTACAACGATCTTCAAAAACCTCTGAAGTGACTGAGGAAATTTTTTCAGAAACATGCTTGTGTTACACATTAAAATTGGCTGAATACTCAAATCCACTACAAGAGTTAAAAGTAGACCTATCTCTTTCCACCTTTTAGAAAGGAAATATTTTTTAAGACATTAAAAAAAATAAATTCTTGTTAAAGTCCTTGTCTTTCAGCAAAGATTTTGAAAATAAACCTTAGAAATGTTCAAACATTACTTTATGTTGATGATTAAAATATTTTTTAGTGAGACAAAAAGCATAAGGTTGGTTTTTTTAATTAGCTAAACTAATTAATTTTTTAAGTTATGTATGATTTAGATTAAATATATTTTGACCTTTTCCCCAAAATCTGTTCAGTTAACAGTTTGGGGTTTTTTTTACTGAATGCACTGAAAAGTAAATGTACTGAATTTCAGTAAAAGGTAAAAGCTTTTCAGAGAATCTCATTGTATGCATGAGTATTGTGCATATAAGTCGCTCCATATAAAACACTGAATTTGTAAGACAATGGCTAGCTTAAGACACATATTAAATAGAAAGACTGAAAAAGAGCAAAAAAATGCCTTCTGAGGCTTTAGAAAAGATTTTCTTCTTTTGCTTGCTTGTTTCATATAAAGGTAACTAAAAATAGCAATTCTAATCAAAACATCAAGAGCAATTTCTGATCCTTAAAATTCCTCCAGAAAGAGTCCAAAATAGAATTACAAAGTGT
Organism: Pachyramphus minor; assembly: GCA_013397135.1. Lineage (NCBI taxonomy): Eukaryota > Metazoa > Chordata > Aves > Passeriformes > Tyrannidae > Pachyramphus > Pachyramphus minor. The sequence goes on along the minus strand of VYXB01009192.1, from coordinate 248,957 downwards.
GCAGAAGAAAAGTTACTTACACTGGATATTTTTTTAAGGTCCTTTTTGTACCTCAGTGGAGGTTTTCTGACATTACAATAATTCAAAATATGCAGACCAGGTAGGGGCTAAGACCAGAATATTTGGAAATTTGCTAATTTAGCACCTTCACAAAGCACATTCAGATTGCAGATCAGATTAAACGAGAGAAGATTGTACCCCTGGCTGTTTCTATATTAGTTTTGTGCCGATTAATAACAGTTGTGCATATGATAACTTACAGATAGAAGTCAAGATGTTAAAATTTCCTCTCCCTTGCACTGGAGAGATCTGCATTCACATTTTGATCCTCGTTCACACATGCTCTGGGACAGGAGCTCAAAGAGTTTAAACCAATGTATTGTATGCAGATGCTATATGTGATTGATTGGTTGTCTCACAGATTGCTGCACTGCCATGAGATTTATGGTTTGATTCTAAATGTAGGAGATTTTTCTTTTATGGTGCCATTAATTTCTTTTTTAATTACTTCTACTTGTGGACATTCTCCATAAATTAATAATTTGTTAGCACATAAATTAAGTCCCATAAATGAAGAATGCTGTAAAAAAATTCTTTTGTAAACACATATTTTTGACAGCTGAGTTTTAGAACTACCCAATAAACCACCTTAACCAAGATCTACTTTTACCTTTATTTAAATGTTGTTTTATCAGCTTGACTCCCTAAAAACACCACCAGCTGCACCTAAAATCGGCAGGAAGGACAGCAAAACCCATGCAAAAATAGTTCCTTCCTTAACCATCTTAGTTGAAGGTTTAATAAGGGACTCTGTCTTGCACCACTGTTATGCACATCTTAGTAACCCTTCATAGGAAATGTACTGCAGAAAGTATTATGACATAAATTTTCAGTCCATGATACTTACAACAATCCATACCTTCTGAATGAATAATTTTGACTGCATGGAATTGTTGCGGTTGCTTATTTTACATTTACATCAGTGGATAAGAATGTTAAAACCATCCACCATTAGAATTCAGAAAGACACTTCCCCAACTTTCCTTGAATGTGTCTGGAATGATACCTGGCAATCCAAAATGAAAAAAAGGATGATAGAGAATCCCTTTTCCTTGCTCACTCTCCACTCAGACAAAACTGGTCAAGTGATTGTAAGAAAGTGTGGTTTTTACTTACAGAGAAAAAATCCAACTGTCCTGCCAGTTTGTGAACACTGAGGTATCTGACGGAAAGAATCAAAATCAAGTTTGATAGAATTAAGTCCAATTGTCAGTGCGAGTCCAGTTTATATGAGTGTGACACCTAAAAAGAAAGAAGAAAATCACACCTAAACAAAACATGTTTTCTAGAGCAATAATAAGGAATTTTTTGATACCAAAAAAACCCCACCAAACTAGAGAATTATTCAGAAATCCAAACCAAGCTCCTAAGTAGAATATACCCCTGAATCCTAATCTCTACATGTGGATGTTGTAATGCCAGGCTTAAAGAAAGGATGCTTTCACACATGATAGCATGACAGATGCTGGCCAATAATTCCAGACAGTGCTGTATTCAAAAGTTTTACACCAGGAATCTGTCTTAGCAAGGACCATGTGGAATATACCATGTGGAATATTCACTGTCACTGACATTCCTGGGAACTATTACCAAGTCAAATGTTCTTGACTTGAAAAAAGTCCCACAGACACATCAGACTAATGTTTCTGAAGTACCTCTATCTTTTGGGCCCCTGTCTGATTACAGCTTGTTCCTCTGAGTGGAGAAACACCCAAGACCTTCATGCACCCCCTCAAAATCTAACAAATTTAGACCTCAGGTAAAGACTATGGACCTTCTCTGTACCACTTGAAGAATGTCTACTACAAGTTTAATAATCATAGAAATTTAATGCTTAATGAAAGGTTAATGTGTTATGGCAGATTCTTACACGAGGAAAAGTATAATAGGGTTTGGAGGGCAAACTGACTCAGACAGTTTGCCAGCAACTTGCACTTGGCTTCTGAGGCAATGGGATAATTATCTGCAGAGTGTCAAGTGGGCAGCTGCTGCTGATAGAAGAGCTTTAAATGGTGCAAAGACCCAGGTGACCTGCTGATCTAAGAATGATGAAATAATCAGATTCCATCACTTGCTGTAACAAGCTATTACCAGAGCACTTATTTTAGCACTGCTCAAAGCCTATAGAACCCAAATACAGATAGGGCATGTCCCAGTGCATCCGTGACATGCATATCTTTTTGCAAGATGAAGCCTTAAATAACACTATTATTTTGGGGCCCCAGAGTGAGATGAAAGACCATTAAGATTACCCACACTGCCATGTAGACCATACTCATCAATAAACAGAGCACGTACAGCAGAAGGTGTTAGTGGAACTGCTGTACTCACACCAGTGTAACAATTTGTCCTGTATCCCACTCTGCTACATCGACAGCATCCCCAGCCCACAGCAAGAGAAAACACCAGGAAAAATGCTGTTTGCCTCACAGAACAATACCTGGTTGTTTTGGTGGCATTGCAGGATCAGTATCCAAACCACTCAAGGTACTCCATCACACAGGAGATTATATTACATGGGCTAACCAGTTCACACTTACCACTCCAGCTGGACTGTGCTGGTCTTTAAGTGCCTGGACTTCTCAGTGGAAAAATACTGCATCTGGAAGAGGTTTTTCTTTTTGTTAGGCAGTCTTTTCACACCAGTCAGATTTAGCACCAAGTTTGGCAAAATTACATGTGATTATTGATCTTTCTAAAAAATAGATTTGTGAAAACAGTGACAAATCTAAAATATGCAACATAGGAAGACGCTGAGAACATACTAACGTGCCCATTTAATGTTTCAGGACTTTATAATACCATATTTGATAGTAAGACCTTACATAAGTCTGCCTTAATTGTGTTGCACTGGCTGTCCTTTCCTTTTGCTCTGATCTTCCACTTAAAGTATTGTACAAAGCAAAGGTTTCCTCAGACCGGCCTACCTGAGCATAGTCTTTCTAGTGTCTATCAAGGATAGGTCATAAAGTATGACATTGTCTGTGAAGAAGATTCACAGGTACATACCACTGTGATTGAGGATCTGTGAGGCATTAATTCTTCAGCAGGACAGAATGGAGCGTTGGCAAAAGTATCAAATGATAACAGAGTGCAGATGAATACAAGATAAAAAGGGATTTCAGAGCAACCCTCACACTAAGTGCTTGACTAGTCACAGAGAGCTCAGGAGTATGGGGTTACTGTTTCGGTTTTTTCTTTCCTGAATTCTCCCACGTGTTGGTGGCACTCAGCAAAAGAGATTGAGGCAGGAGATGAACAGAACTTAACTTCTCAAGTACAATTACAATCTGATAACTAATGAAATGTGGTAATATCAACAAGGATATCAGACATGATGAGAATTTTGAAACCCTCCATGTTTGAATAACACGCATTTAGCAAGGACAAACTAATTTAATTTCTGTCCTTTTTCTCATATATTGGAACTCATCCTTGTCTTTTAAGAAATCCTGCTTTTAAAAGTATTATTTAAGACTGAATTTTGATATTATAAAGAACAAGGCCTTAACAAGTTCCCAGAGAGCTTTGCACTTTGTGTGCTTCAACTTTAGATTCATAATTCCTCTGCATATTTTGGCCATGGCAGCATTTGGAGTAGTAAAAGGAATCGTTTAAGAGCAATGTATTTCCTTTGGATAAAACCATCTATGATCTATTTTAAAACTCTAGGAGATAAAAAGAAGGAAAGCCCTTCACATCTAATCTGAACTTCAGTGACAATGGCACTATACTTGAAAGCATTTATCCCAGGTTCATCCAAAATCACTTAAAATCTCACATATACTGAGGCATTCGCAATATTTCAGTGAATTGTGCCATGTGTAGTCATTACTCAGTAACAAAAATATAGTTGTACCATTTAACTGTCACCCAAGGCCTGTTTCAATGCCTTATATTTTGGTTCAAGGCAAAGTAAGCATCAGCCACCTATTCTTTCAGGTGACATACTTTATTTTAATAGCACTTGGCAAGAATGAAATTTCAAGGGGCTGAGTAAGCCAGCACCTGCCTCAGGTTAGGCTTCTGACTGCTCTGACCTCCAAATTGCTTTTCAGGAAATGAGCAAACGCACCAGCTTTAGGCACCACAAGATGGGTGGTCATGATGCAGAAGGGCTGAAGAACTTCTGGGAAAAGGTCATCCAAGAGCAAACCAAGCAGCAAGAGGCTGAGGAGTCTAGGTTAAGCAAAAGCGCCCTGAACAAGTAGGTGGTATTTCTTTCTTTTGCACAGGACTTGTCATCGTGTGTTTTAAAATAAGGTAATCTGTTATTGTACTGCTTTATTCATAGCACAGATTGTGTTCTGTATCTTTGGCACTTCTCCTCTCGCAGCTGCTTGTCTCATATTACTGTGGCTCTTCTGCATGGAAACTCAGACAACCCTCACCCTTAAACCTCATGAGCATTCTTCAAAGGCCTGAGAGCACAGCCATGTAAAAATAAAGCACTTTGGCATTATGGCTTGTGACAGCCAGAAAATATCAGCAATTTTACCTGGAACTGGTACAGCTACACAAATAAATAAAATAATATTACATTAAAGGGGTAACCACCCACTTTAATCTGTAGTATAAAAAAAAAAATGGCATCTTTGTCATGTTTAACAACCCTTCATGTAATATAAGCCCAAAGATAGAAATGATACAACAAGATTTCCCAGTTCAATGGGGAAAATGATGGAGGTTTTNGGGGTTTTTTTTGGTTGATTGGGTTTGGTTTGGTTTTTTACAAAACAGTGTGAAACAATGGGACTGCCTAGAAGGAGCTGTGACTATATTATAGGTACTCTGCACAAGTGGGGTAGACTGTTTCAAATGTTTGTTCAACTTGTTGCAGTTCAGGAGTTTGAACCAGGGTCTCCTGCACAGGCAGTGAATTCCCTGACTAATAATGAACAGAGGATGAGAAATGAAAAATCTCCCTTGGTTTTCTGTTGTGCCTTCCTCCTGAAGTTAACAAAGATTTTCCTGCACACACTTTCCACAAAACTATGGCATTCACATAAATTTATTTGACTTCAACAGATTGAAACGTGCTGCTTTAAGGGCTGTTTCTTTTTAAAAAATCCCAAGTACTTTGACCCTAGTGTCCAAGAAGGAAGCTACTGTCATCACTTAAAAACTTGCAAATCAAGATCTGGGCAGACCTTGTGTCCCAACAAAGTCAGAGGCAGACAATCCTGCTTCCAATATCCTACTCCTGTAGGATATCCTGTAGTCGGTAATATTCCCAAAATGAAATCACAAAGTTGCCGGAGAGAAAACATGTGTGATAAAACTCAGGAAGATGTTCAGCTTCACTGGAAGCTTTGTCAACTATAGATGAAAAAAACTGCCACAAGAAGACAGTGCAAACAAATTGCAATTAGTGGTGTAGATAATACTTGTAACTCCACAGAGCTAAAAATGTTAAAAGCTTTTTTAAAATATTCTCTGATGGGAAAAAAAAAAAGAAGCAAAAGAACTTTGAGTGTGTCTTTGAATGTTCAATATGTCTTAACTGACTGGTCACAACTGAAATAGACCCAAGCAAGTTCCTTCAAGGTCACTTAGTCAGCCAAAGCTCAGATTGTCCAGAAAGTATTCTCTAATTTGGGAAAAAGGTCCTTTCATTTTATTACAAAACCTAGAGGTCCACCACCTCATGTAAGTGGCACCCGGGAAAATTACATGGTTTTAAGTAAAGGCAAGTGCTCCCTTTGTGACACTGTCTGACAAGGAGCATTGCAATTTTCAATGGCAAATTTTTCCTAACTCACTGCACCTCTTTCTGGGGCTTAACTATATGCACAAAAGAATAGTAAAGACTAGGTAGTTTAAAACACAATCTAAAATCAAACTCAGAAACCAAGGTAACACAAGCATCCATGTGAACCAACTACTGCTGAGTTATTCTCAGATTAAATCATTGGCTGATGTTCTTTACATCACACCAAAGGTTATATAAAAACCCATATATTCAATGATGCATTTGGCATTACTATATGATGTCTAATCTTATAACATTGTTGGATCAGGTGTTTCAAAACAACATTTCCTTCAGAAAACAAGCTGGACAAAAATATCTTGCAGTGGTCTTAGAGATTTTCTCTTCTGTTTGTCCTATAACAGTGCCTTGAAGCTATGTAGCTCCTCTCGCATGTGACTTCAATTCCTTTCATTAAATACATACAGGTTCTGAAGAGAGGGGTTTTTCCTAACTCAAAGGACATATTTTAGGTTCTGCTTGCTTTTCTAAACCAGGGGGACTGAGGGAAGAAATGGTATTTTTTAATTGACACATTGAATGACCTTACTGCATAGGTAATACTTCTCTGTGGCTTTGAGAATACCCCAGAGAGAAAAAACAGTTCTTCACCATGGCAGTATTTCAGCAGTTGTTTGACTCATTTGGAATCCAGCAATGTCAACCACTGATAGCATCAGCACTATCCCTTTCTCCCCTGCATTCCCAATCTAGCAAGCTAGAGAGATGTGTAATTGGTAAATAAATACAGGACAAATGCTCTGGTGATGAAAGAGAGGAAAGCCTCGAACCTGCTGAAAAGCCCTGGATCCATTTGAAGGATTTGGTTCAGTGATTGCTAAGCACTTGTACTCTCTTTGCAGACTCCGCCAGGAATGGGCTCTGCGGCTGGAAAAGAGAGAACGGCAGGTCCAGGCACACAGGAAAACACAGGATAAACAAGTGACACCACTGTCTATCGAGGCTCTTCCCTCACCAGATAAAACTGTTGCCTAAAGCAAGAATCAGGCCCAACTCTGGCCTTCTGCATACACCTATAACCCAGCAGCCACACTGCCCAACAGGCAAAAGGTCAGAATTTGGCCCTTTTCCAAACTACTTACTACAGCTACTATTAAAGTCCTGCTGAAATTGAGTGCAAGAATAATGTCACAGTGTAAAATCTCAAAAAAAAAAAAAAAAAAAAAAAAGCCT